>CM071683.1:15785000-16165000 GCA_036553675.1 Solanum okadae
CATTGTAGAAGACTCAAATATGGTAAGAAGTTTTGTTTCATGGGTCATCGAGATTTCTTGAGGTCGGACCACAAATATCAAAATGATGCTAAATCATTTGATGGAACTAAAGAAACAAGACTTGCACCCTGTACGATATCTTGTTCACAAGTGTTGAATCAGGTGAAAGATAGTGAACATATTACTGAAATAAAGAGATCACATTGTAAGCGTCGTTTGAATCAACATCAACTTGATTGTCTGCATTTTGATACATGTCCAGTGTGGTTCAAGGAAAAAGTAAGTAGTAGTTCTAAGTCATTGGTCAAGCTAAATTGTTGTTCTTGTACTTATATTGTATTTATAATTGTATGTTTCAATTTTGTTAGGTAAATGAGTTAGAGGCTACATCTAACCCCATAGAGGATGTTAGAGTCCTCGCACAAGGGACGTATTTACTCTGTATTGTTTTAAGATCTTAGTTGCTAGGTGTGTGTTGTTGAATTATCGATCTGCCCTTCTTGGATGTGTCACGACCAAAGGTACCCCCTAGATGTAACAAGGCATATAGAAACCCAAATGGCTTCCAAGTAAGCCACTTAGCATATCTTAACATAAAGCATTAGAACAATAAGAGTAAAAATGTATTTCAAGTCCAAAATTTTCATAAAGAAAAGCGGAAGTCTAGACTTGTCTCAATTAGCCATCTTTTACAATAGTCGAATCAAATTGGGTCACAGCCCATACAACAAAATCCGAAAGTGAAATACAAGAAAAGGAACTACAATGTTAATGTCCGTCCTCAAATCATGAGGATTCACCCTAAGTAAGGAGAAATGAATAAATCCAAGCTCTAGCCACAATGAGGACAACCTTGAGAACCGGACCCTACACTTGGGAAAAAATGTAGGAAAGTATGGGTTAGTACAAAATGCACTAAGTATGATAGCCATGCATAAAATCATGAAAACATGCTAAAAGGGACATTTTAGTTGAATGTATGCAATTTACTTAGTTAAAGCATCACTTTGAGGATAATGGAAAAGCATAAGTCATAAGCATAATCAACTCATAGATCATCATATCATAAGAGGAACATATCAAAATACCCTCAAAGCATACTTGTGCAATGCATGAATAAGATCCCATAATCCCATCCACACCAAGTAAAGCCTCTTGAGTAACTATAATTCATAATTCATATTCTTGTCCATACTTTCATAATGGGAGAATAAGCCTTAACTGACATAGACCATGTGAGCTTACCATGGAATCTGGTGTCTACACCACATCGAAAATGGGTTGTCCTACTTGCCTAAGGTAGCACTATACTCTAAGCTTAGGTGGATCCGCTAGCTAAATAACCTATGAGGGCACATAGTTATGGGATAAGAAGATTGCTACTAGAAACCTGTACTCAACTAAGGTATAAGGTTTCCATCTCATGAGATACATACATGGGGAAACCGAACTCAACTAAGGTAGAAGGAACCCATTTAGAAAGCCGGACTCAACCTGTGTAATAACTTTCATTGGGAAGCTGGACTCAACTATCATATAAGCTTCCATCTCATATTCATATCCACTCGATGCTAAGCATTAATTTCCATAGATTACATATTAAGTCTTGACTTAAGTTCATATTTATGGAAGAATGTCTTGACACTCAATCGAACATAATTCATACCATAGCTCATAGATTCAATAGGTGAGAATAACCTTTCAACCTTAGAATAATCATATTGTGAAAGAACCTTTCACATCATATCATATTCATACATAAGTGTGCACATGAGGATAACCTCCAACAACACAACAACCAAATCATAATCATATTCACTTTACTCTCAAAGTGTTCTTAAAACATATACATAACCCTCATAATCATGCATAATTCTCATACTTTTCCCTTCAAGGACCATAGATCATATTCAATCAACACATCTAGAATTACTACATTAGACATGGATAGTAACATGATTCAACTAATTCAATTACTACAAGCATAATCTCATAATACTCTTCTTTATACAATTCACCCACATCAAAAGGTCATAAATTGGGGAATTTGGGTATTTCATGGATTCTTGGGAGATTTCATCATAAAACTATAATAAATCATCAATTCAATAATAAGATAAAGTAATTAGATTAATAGAATCATTTTTGATAGAAATCCATGACTTGGAGTCAAACCCTAGATTTTGGGGAATTTATATCTTTGAAATTGGGGTTTTGAAGGGACTCCATAGATGAATTCTATCCATGGATGAAGAGCTACCATACCTTAGCTATGAATTCCAATGAAATTGAGTATAAATCCTTGCTCCTTCAACCTAAGCTTCATCTCCCTTCTTCTTCTTCTTCCTCTTCTTCCTCTTCCTTGGAGTTCTAGAGAGAGAATTTTTGGAGAGGGTTTGAGTCTTTCTTTTGTGATTTGGAATTATGAGGAAGAGTACTTAATTTGATGACTTAATAACCTTATATAGTTAGTCTAATTTAGTGTAAAACGATGTCACTTCATATTAATGAAAACCCAAAAACCCCATAATGCCCCTAAGTGTAACTGCCAAATGGAAGTTTCATGCCTCACCACGACCCCATGACCACGGTCCATGGATGGACCCACGTGGCGGTGCTGTTGAACCATGGGTGGAGGTTCAGAAACCTATTTTTTTAGACCTTGACCCACGACCCTCACCCACGGGGTATGGGCTGACCCATGGGTAGTGAGTCCCCTTTGTGGGTCACTGCTACGCACTCTTCTGAAGGTTCTCCTCAAGGACCCATGGTTGGTCCTTGGGGGTTGTACCTTGACGTTCTAACATGAAACCCTATATTTTTAGGTATGGGGAGGTATGTTTATGACTCTAACCCTCATGTTAAGCTCTAGTTTAGCCTACTAGTTTAGGAGTGTTACATGATGTTACCTTTCTTGAAATTCCAGAGTCAAAGCATATAGGTATTAAAAAAATGAGACGAAAGAGAATTTCGAGATTAAATAGGGGATTTAAATATCATCCATATTTATACTCAAATCCACATTATATCCAGAAAATGGGGCCTTTTGAAGTTTCCTTGCTTCCCTAATTCTTCTTCTTATTAGTCTTTCGCCATGAAAACAGAGAGCTATTCCATGACTTCTTGCAAGTTTTATTAATATCATTTCCAAAAATTTTGTTTCTCAGTTCCACATATTCGGGAGGTGTAGCACTGGATTTCCCTTCAAATACATGCTTTCTCTCTTCTGACAAGAACTGTAAAATGCGCAACTCAAGGCATACATCATCAAATGTCATCTAGCTGGTAATGAGAGATGGATTCGGAATATAAACTTGATGTTCAACTATTGAGTGTCTTACAACACTTTCAAATTAAAAATTCAACATTTAACACTTGTTAAAATTTTACCCACTTGAGTCCGACTCAACTCAACTGGATCATGGATCGGAAATCAAAATGGGGATGGACATATGACTCTGATATCATGTAATAAAGAAAGTGGGAGTAACTTATCTCATTACTCAAATAATAAGATGATATTAATATACTAAGCGGATAAGCTTACTACAGTAACAAAATTCAAATCAGTAAAAGTCACCTATACTATCATACACATATATAATAATACAGAATTGTAGTGATGTTGTAAACAAAGCAGGGAAGAAAGGTACATTGTATATACCAAGGTTAGTTCCTTTTATTTTTGGGTGTATGTAGTAAAAAATGTTGAATAACTTATAGGACACTCTGCCTCCACCATTTGAAAGAATAGGGGACGGGAAACAAGCTTCTTCTCCTCCTTGCTGCCCATTGATCTGATTATTAGTTGTCTTCCAAACCATTATGCTCCCACCCGGTGAAGGTCCATTCTTTTTTCCTGTGGTAAAGACGTTGGAGTGAGTAAACAGACTTTAGCACTGACATCAAATAAAAAATTGGAATTGCTTGTCTCATCAAAATGCTTGCAAATCTATAAGTTCTTCTCCTTCTTTAACAATAGCTTGTTTCCCATCCACTGTTCTTTCAAATTGAGAGGTTTGTTAACTTCAGCGTTTGTCTGAACAACTGTGGAACTCTAGTATTATGAATAAACAAGGGATTTCTGCTAAGTGTGTGTAGTTTTATTACCTGCTCAATTTTGAAGTGAAAACATGGGGTACATATGAAATGTTTTTCTGCTATTGCTAGTATTAGAAGAGTACTAAATGACCAGAATTTATTATTCTAGAGAATCTTTCAGGTGTTTAACCATATGTGTTTTTCCATTTGATGACTTTCAAATATTTTTCATTCTAGGTAACTTAGCGATAAGAAAGCCTCATGGTCCTATTTTACTAAAATATGTTTGGAAACTTCCTCCCGGAAGACAATTGATGTGCCATTTAATAGTCGTAACCAATCTATTAGGAAAGAGGGGTGAAAACTTGCTAACTTTCTAGGAATTGTTGCAAGAACTCCAAAACAACGGTCCGTGAAGCCCCAAGCGGACCGTGAAGGGTTTTCATTAGACTAGAGTGTAGTGTCAACTTCAAATCATCATATCTCTTAGCTCAAAATGAATTAAAGGTCTTTCAGTCCTCTTTCCAACGCCACCGAGTTTGCCCAATTCTGATCTCGGGGTAAATAGTTATGCCCGAAATAGTGAAGCACTTTCAGGCTGAAAATTCTTCACGACCCGTTTGACGTGGTAATGATGACGATCCGTGAAGGCGTCCTTCATGCCATATCGGCAGTTAACAGTCATGTAACTTCTTGGGTCTTTTCCCAATCGTTTTAACTTAATGCTATGTCGTTTTACTCAAGCCTAGCACCCTTATTTAAGTCATTTTAACCACAAAAATCACTCAATTAAGTCATTTAATCCAAAACTCAAATCAAGACCCCAAAGTTCATCTTCCTCACAATATTTCTCTATCTAAAAACCCAAGAAGAAGAAGAGTAAACTTGAAGCTTGGGCATGAAGAAATCAAGAGTTTTTCATAAAATTCTTCAAGGATTCATCATCAAAGTATGGTAGTTTTCATCTTTGGGTAGATTCCACCCAAAGAGCCGCTTCAAAACTTTCAAAACTTCAAATTTTTTCCAAAAGAAAGGGTTTTGTTCGAAATTCCCCAAAGAACCCATGGATCCCCTCTATTGCTAAATTGTGATATTAATTGAATTAATTGATTTTAAAAGCATGTAAATGGGTGAATTGATTGAATTGTGCAATTACCCATATTAAATGTAGAAATTCAAGATGTTGGGTGAAATGTGATTCATGATTCTTGATGGGTAAATTATGAGAATTTGTACATGGGCATTATTTTATATTGGCCCAATTGAGTGAATAATGGTTGTTCATGGTGTAATTACATGATTTTAGTATGACCATACATATATTCTTGATTAACCTAAGATTCTAGGGTGAAATTGATATAGTTAGTATTATGCCATGAAAGAGGGGATTGAGGGCTTAGATGTGACCTTCTAAGATCGATGAACTTCTTGATGAATTTCTTAAGATTAGAACACCTAGATACGAATTGCTTAAAAGTAAAGCATCTAGACATAAATTGTTGAGATTAGGTCTTATATGATGGAACATGGTTGAGTGGTATTATGATTGAGTTTATATGATGCCATATGACTATATTTGATTAAGAATGAAGCATGTGGTTAGATTATCTTGAGAATTAGGTATACATGATGAACATGTGAGGCATTGCTTGAGAGTAAGAGGCTTGTAGCATGAAGATGACTTCTAGGGCTTTAAGGGGTGAAAACTAATCTGAATAAACTAAGGATATTAAGGCTTTAAGAAGGATGCTATTATGTATGTTAAATTGTATATGTCATTATTGTGGAAGGACTTGACCCACACGACCTATAATTTGAACATATGAGTTTATGCATGAAATGAATAATTTACTTGCATTATGATTATATCTATGTCTCATGTAGTAAATGCTAGATGTGTTGACTTAATATGATCTTTGAATGCAGTTTATGAGGGGTATGCATGATTATGATATTATGTGCATGTTTTATGAACACTTTGAGAGTGAAGTGTCTATGAAGATAATGTTTTTGTTGTGTCATTGAAAGGATAATCACACACACACACCCCATGCATGAACTTGACTATTTTGTGACTAAAGTGTTGATTGAGTTATTGAATCATGATATTCCCCTTATTTAATGTAGTAATTCTAGATGTATGGGTTGAGTTTGATTAGCCCTTTAAGGGGAAATTATGAGGGTTTGTATATGTTGGTAAGAATTGTGTATGAGCTCATGATTCACTTAGAAAGTGAAGATCCTATTACTATGGTGTAATTCTGGTATTGATTGGAAAGGTCATTCTCTCCTATACCCTTACACATTATGATGCATGAATTATATATGACTATGATGATCTTGTTGTGTTGAATGAAAGGCTATTCTCATGAACACACTATGAATCAGATGTGAAAGGTTTACTCACATATTGATGATTCTAAGGTTGAAAGGACATTCTCACCTAATTTAATCTATGAGCTATTTTATGAGTGGTTTTGAATGAAGGTTAAGATACTCCTTCACACATGTAAATACAACTCAAGACTAAATATGTAAATTTTGGGAAATAATGCTTAGCATCGAGTGGATACGGAATATGAGGTAGAGACCCTCCCGTCAATACAATAGGACGGGTCATTTAAAGTAAATTCATGAGATGGAAGCTCCCCCGTCAATGCAATAGGTTTGGGGTTTCTAGAAAGCAATCTCCCTATCCCACAAATATGTGCCCACATAGGTCTTTAGCTAGTGGATCCACCTAAAAGCTAATACATGTAGTTTTACCTTAGGCAAGTAGGACATCTCTTTTCGATGTGGGACATGACACCGGATTCCATGTAGCTCAACATGCTCTATGTTAGTTAAGGCTATTTCCCTCCATGAACAAGAACAAGAACATGAACTATAATTATGACTTCTTTAGGAGTCCTAGTTCGCTTGAGTGGGGATATGGGACTTCAAATATGCATTGCACAAGGAGGCTTTGAAAGGGGTTATGGTGTGGTTTCCTTATGCTTTGTAGATATGTGAATTTATGCATGTATGATGTGGAATGTTGTTAAGAGTGGATTTCCTTGTTATAAGCTATAAACATGAAAGTTTCCTTGTCTATGATTATTGACTATGGATGAGATCAAAGAATGATAAGTATGAGCATGGTGGCCTAAAAGTGGTACTTAGTGTAGATATGATTAAGGCATCCTATCTATGCATTGCACAAGTATAACAAGGGTTACTTATGTGATGGTTCTATTATTATGAGATTATCTTGGTATGCAATTATGTATGTGATCTATGTCTTATGATGATTGGTGTATGCATTATGTTGGAGACTATGTTTGTGATTATGTTTATATCCTTTATGCTATGATGAATGGTACATGAGTTGTCTTATGGATTACATTCCCCAACTATTTCAACGATGATATTTCAAAATTGGCATATAGCATAGTTTCAACTAAAATGTCCCTTTTAGTATGTTTTAAGGATTTTTATGCATGGCTATCATATTTGGTACATTTTGTGCTAACCCATATTTCTCCTACATATTTCACAAAGTGTAGGGTTTGGAGACTTGAGTTATATTGTTGGAAGATAGGTTTCTAAGGAGCAAGGAGTTGATGATTTGGTGAATCCTCATAGCTTCGAGGACAAACCCACTATCCCCTTTAGGTCTTTCCTTTCTGTTTTAGACTTTTGTAAGGGCCGTGTCCCTAAGATTGTATTCAAGTGTTATAGATGGTTTGAGACATAATGTCGTAGACTCCCATTTATTGTTTTTATAAAAGACTTCTATTGTAAAGAAAAGTTTTAAATTTCTGCACTATTTCCTATGTTCCTATGTTATGATATGCTATGAGGATTGTATGAGGGTTTTCAGAGTCTTGTACGCCATGTCACATCTAGGGGGTAGCCTTGGGTCGTGAAAACAATTTCATGGAGCTTATATGCAATTCAATCTCAAAAAGCACTAACTCAAGGAGGGGATCTCCACTCCGAATCAAGACATGTTCTACCACTCATGTAATGAAGTCTACAAGAAACTCATACTCAATACTAATAACATGAGGGAAATACATCACAAAAGCCATTTTCTTTCAAAACTTAAGCTTTTTCATAGCAATTTCAAGGACATCATGGAAACACGTAAAACACACATGACTTCAAACATAAGCAAAATGAGAGGGACTTATTACCTCAAGCTAGATTAGGAGGAAAAAGATGAGGATATCGGGTCATCATATTGGCGTCCGCCTCCCAAGTAGCACCCTCAACTAGATGGTTTCTCCATAACTTCTTAATAGAAGAAACCTCTTTGTTCCTCAATCTCTTAAATTGGCGGTCTAGAATCTCAACCGAAACTTTTTCATAGAAAAGGTTCTTTCACTTCCAATCCTTCTAGGGGAATTATGGATGTCGGATCTCCAACACACTCTTTCAACATAGAGATATGGAAAACCGGATGCACCGATGCCAACTCATTTGGCAAATCAGGATCATATGCAACCCTACTTACACGTCTCAAAATTTGATATGGGCCTACAAAACGGGGATTAAGTTTCCCTTTCTTTCCAAACCTCATTACACTCTTCATGGGTGAGATTTTCAAATAAACCCAATCAAGCTCATAAATATCAAGGTCTCTCCTTCTAACATCCGCATAAGACTTTTATCGACTTTGGGCCATTCTCAGCCTCTCTTATGAGTCAAACTTTCTCAATAGCCTCATGAACTAACTCGGGTCCTATCAAAGCAACCTCACCCACCTGAAACCATTCTATAGGAGATCTACACCTCCTACCATATAGAACCTCAAATGGAGCCATACCAATACTCGAATGGTAGCTATTATTATAGGCAAATTCTATCAAAGGCAAATGGTCATCCCAATTTCCCTTGAAATCTACCACGCAAGACCTCAACATGTCTTCCAATGTTTGGATTGTTCTTTATGCTTGCTCATCAGTTTGGTGGTGAAAAGTCGTACTAGGCTGGAATTTAGTGCCAAAACCCTTTTGGAATGACTTCTAAAACTGAGAAGTAAACTGAGTACCTCTATCGGAGATAATGGACAAGTTTACTCCATGCAACCTCACCATCTCTCTCAAATACAACTTAGCATAATCTTCCACTGTATAGGAAACCTTGACGGAAAAGAAAATGTGCCGATTTTGTCATCCGATCTACAATCATCCAAATAAAGTCATGGTGGCACTGAGAGCGAGGTAAACCAACTATAAAGTCCATATTTACATCTTCCCACTTCCAAGTAGGAATGCTAATAACTTGGGATAAGCCTCTCGGTTTCTGATGCTCAACCTTCACTTGTTGGCAATTAGGACACTTAGCCATAAATACTACAATATCCTTCTCATCCCATTCCACCAATAGATCTCCCGCAAATCACTGTACATCTTGGTGGCTCCCGGGTGAATAGAATAATGAGAACTATGGGTTTGGATAAAATCTGTTCTCTCAAGTCATCTACATTCCGCACACTTAAACAACCTTGGTACCTTAGGACACCATATCTCCCTTAGGAGAAAGCCTCTATGGAACTCTTTAGTACCACTTCCTTCAATTCTACTAAGGTCAGATCAAGACATTGCTTTGCTTTCACATCGGTCATGAAAGACGGTTCAGAACCATTATGGACCATAATACCACCCTTGGTGGAATTCACTAGTTGAACTCCCAATCGAGCCAACCTATGAACATCTCGAACTAGCTCTTTTCTATTATCATTAACATGTGCAACACTACCTACGAATAACCTAGTAAGAGCATCCGCTACTACATTCACCTTTCCGGGGTGATAAAGAACACTCATATCATAGTCCTTCATAATTCCAACCACCTTCTTTGGTGAAGGTTTAGATCTTTTTGGGTAAACACATATTGTAAACTCTTATGATCGGTGAAAATATCAACATGGACCCCATACAAATAGTGCCTCCAAATCATTAAGGAAAATCCACCGCCGCTAATTTAAGGTCATGGATAGGATAGTTATTCTCATGAACCTTTAGTTGCCTTGAGGCATAGGCAATCACCTTACCATTTTGCATAAGCACACATCCCAAACCCAATCTAAAGGCGTCACAATATACCACAAAGCCATTTGTACTTTCCGGTAAGGTCAACAACGGAGCGGAGGTAAGTCTATCTTTAAACTTTTGGAAACTTTTCTCACAAGCTTCGGACCAAAGGAACTTGGCCTCATTTTGAGTCAAAGCCGTCAAAACAGAAGCAATGGAGGAATACCCTACAACAAACCTTCTATAATAATCGGCCAAACCCAAGAAACTTCAAATATCTATCGGTGATAGAGGTTTAGGCCAACTCTTGACCGCATCCATCTTCTTTGGATCTACCTCAATACCTTTACTCGAAACAATATGACCAAGAAAAGCTACGCACCTTAACCAAAACTCACATTTACTAAAATTTTCATAGAGTTGTTGGTCCTTGAGAATTTGCAATACAATCCTCAAATGATCAATATGCTCATTCTCAGTTCTTGAATAGATAAAAATATCATCGATACTGTAACGACTCAGAAACTGATAGGTTAAACTAGAGCCTAATCGTGAGGGTCAACGTCAAGGTACGTGTTAGACTCCTTAGCTGAAAGACCCTTTTAGGTTTGTATTGAGGGTTGCAAGGGAAAGTGCCAAGCCAAGGGGGCAAGGCCTAAGCCAAAAGTCAAGGTTGCCCAATCTTGGCCAAGCATTGCCCCAAGTCCACGAGCCACTACACGGCCAATTGTCTTGACCACGATCCATAGAAGTGGCCGTGAAGAAGACTTAGCCTTGAGGGAGGCAATGCCTTGAGGCCAAGCTACTGCCCCAAGTCCACGGATCACTTCACGGCAAATGGTCTTGACCACGGTCCGTAGAAGTGGCCGTGAAGATGGCTTGGCCTCATGAAGGCTTGGCAAGGGATGGGAACCACTACCTAGAGGACCACCGACACCACCACGGGCTGTGGTCTCCCTTCACGAACCGTATAAATGGGCGTGGTCCCTGACGAGGCTGCCCAAGTTAGGGGTTTTAAAGTAATTTCATTTTAATTATTTAAAGTGTGGGGTTGATTTTAAATGTCTTATATCACTAGTAAATATAGTTTTAAGTCCTAAAATAAGTCATTAACTCCTTATTTCTCTAAAACCCGAAAAAATTTCTTTCTTTCAAATATTCTCTCTCTAAACTCAAGGAAGAAGAAGGAAGCCATTAAAGCTAGGGTTAATGGATTCCACGGTGTTTCTTCTTCAATTTTCGTGGGGAATCAATAGAAAGGTATGGTAGACTTGATCCTTGTCTAACTTTTCATTCAAGGAGCCAATTCAAAAGTGATTTCAAAGTATGAAAAATCTAGGGTTTTACTCAATCTAATGGGTTCTTTCATCAAACATTTTCAAATGGTTTCTAATGACAAATTAGGATTGTATTAGTGTTTAATTGGTGATTTATGGTGAAAATACTCTATGAACCCATGAATTCTCTCAATTCCTAAATTGTGCCCTTATGAAGTGGGTTTGATGATTATGAAGGCTTATGGATGAAATTT
Organism: Solanum okadae; assembly: GCA_036553675.1. Lineage (NCBI taxonomy): Eukaryota > Viridiplantae > Streptophyta > Magnoliopsida > Solanales > Solanaceae > Solanum > Solanum okadae. Next base: position 15,796,593 of record CM071683.1, read on the forward strand.
GTCTAAATTGCTTTGGGTTATTGAATAGTATCATTATCTTACTCACAAGCAACCTTACCAAATCAGGGACATCTAGCACACTCAACTTTTCATATTCCTCACACAACGTGATTCTAAACCATGGAGAATTACACTTCCAACCTCTCTCAAAGGAGTCTACTCACTCAACCTCTCTAGGCATCACTTAAACACCATTATTCACCAAATCCTCCAACATATCATAAAATTCATAATGGCTAAGTTGGGTTCTACCAACCAAATAAACATAACCTCACGATCACCCTGCTATGTAGGCACACTATATCCTCCTTGGGTGTAGGCCTACACAAATTCTTCTAAACATCTTTCATAACATAAAGGCAACTATGAAGCATCATTCACACTAAAGGCAACATCACAATCTATTACCTCAAATCTCTCAAGTAACATAGCCATAATTGGCATCCAAACCAACCTTTCTCCCTCACTCTTGTAGCATAAACCCTTCTAATAGCCACATCCTAAATACCATCAAATAAGGGATAAGAGAGAAATTATAGATCTACGGCACGACTTGGAGAATGAAGAAGTGAAATTTCCTAAGCATCCAATAGCCTCCTATTCATAAAATGTGGCGCGCTTCACATTTATGAACAAGACTCTATTAGATGTGGTTTGAGACATCCTAAACTTTTCCCAAAATCTTATGCTCTGATACCAAGTTTGTCACGACCCAGGGGTATCCCGTAGACGTAACATGGCTTACTTGACCCCGAGTGGGTCTTATACGAGCCCTTAGCATAATAATAGAATCTATACACTATGTCTCGAAACCATCTAATTACTTGGAATAAAAACTCTCGAATACAATCTTAGGGACTTATCCCATATAGAAGTCTTAAACATAAAGTAAAGACAAAACGACATATGGTAGAGCCCTAGAATACAATGAGGACTCACCAAACTTCTTCTTCTTGATCTACTAGAGTCCTAGACACGAGGATGGAATCCAAAAACTCCAAAGCCTACACTTATATAAAATATAGAGAGAAGGGGTTAGCACAAAAAGTACTACGTATGGAAGCCATGCATAAAAGCAATTAAAACATGCAAAAAGGAACGGTTTCTTTGAAACCATGTCATATGCCACTTTTGAACATCATCTTTGAAATAGTTGGACAATGCAACTCATAAAGTAACTCACGTACAATTCATCATAGCATAAGAGATATCATCATAAATACAAGCATAGTCTCCAACACCACTTAATACATATCCCAATCTTCCCAAGACATAGTTCATACACATGGTCAAATACCAAGATTCATCTCATCACAGTAGAACTACCACATAACAAACCCTAAGCTATACTTGTGCAATGCATAGATAGGATCCGATAATCGTACCTACACAAAGTATCACCTTTTAGGCCACCAAGAACATACATATCTTACTTTACCATAGTCATAGTCAACATACATAAGTAAGGAGTTATTCATGTTCATAACATGTAACAAGTGAAGTCAACCTTAACATTCATACATAATCCATATCATACATACATAACTCATATACCATCATAGCATAATGAAACCACACCACAACCCCTTTAAAAGTCTACCTGTGCAATGTATAAGAGAAGTCACATACACCCACTCACACTAACAAAGCTTATTAAGAAGTCATACGCATAGTGCATGTTCATATTCATAATTCATATAAATCATTCATTCAACTCATAATCATCATAGCGTAAAGATACATACCATGCCCACTCTCAAAGCCCACTTGTGCAATGCATGAATGAAGTCCCATACCCACATTCATACTAAGTAGAACCTCTTGAGGAAACAGAGAACATGCTCGTGTTCTTATCATAATTCATTTTCTTATCATTTAGGGAGATTTAGCCTTACCGACATAGACCATGTGAGCTACATGGAATCGGGTGTTCTACCCCCACACCGAAAAGAAGTGTCCTACTTGCCTAAGGTAGAACATACATAACAGCTTAAAGGTGGATACACTAGCTATATACCTATGTGGACACATAGTTATGGGGTAAAGAGATTGCTACTAGAAACTCGGACTTTCTAACGTAAAAGGTTTCCATCTCATGAGATAACATACAAGGGGAAGCTGGACTTTCTAACGTAAAAGCTTTCGTCTCACTTTCTAACCCTCTCGGTGCTAAGAATAATTCCCTTTAAAAGTCATATTAATTCTTTATTTAAGTTCGTGGGCATAAGAGAATGCACTAAGCACTCAAACCAACATATCATAATAGCTCATAGATTCATTAAATGATAATGTCCTTTCACTTTAGAATCATCAAGATGTGAGCAAACCTTTCACATCATATTCTTAGTGTGTTCGTGAGAATATTCTTTCATTCAACACGATAATACTACCATAGTCATAACATATCATATATAGTCTTAACATATCATACATAGTCATATCATATCGTACATTGCCATATGTAGGGGTAGGAAAGAAGGATCTTGCATAAATACCATAATATACACGATAACTAACAACTCCATCTTTCAAGTGGATCATCATGGTCATGTACATTTCATGCATAATAGTATGTATAGGTGCATATGAGAACTAGCCTTTCAATTGACACCACAAATTCCTCATAATCTTATTTATACATGGAGTGTGTGTGTAATTGACCTTACAATGACAAAAAAACAACCTTATCATCATAGACACTCCCCTCTCAAAGTGTTCATAAGCGTGTACTTAACATCAAAATCAGGCATAATTCACATATATTGTATTGAAGGATCATGTTAAGTCAACATATCTAGCATTCATTATATGAGACATAATTATAGTCATAACTAAGTACAACATTCATTCCATGCATAGACTCATGTATTCATCTCAGAGGTCATGTAGATGAAGTCTACCCACAATAGGGCCATATACAGTTCAACACACATAATGGCTTCCTTCTTAAAGCCTTAACATACTTAAGTTGTTCATATTATCTTTTACCCTTAAAGCCCTAGGGGTCATCTTCTTACTACAAGTCTCACTCTCAAGCCATACCTCACATGATCATCATATATCCCTAACCAAAAAGGTAACCTAACCACAAGTCTTATTCTTGATCAATTATAATCATATAGGAACATATAAACTTAATTCCAACACTACACAACCATGACCCAACATATGCCTAATCAAGTTAGTTCATATCTACAAGCTTTACTTACAAGCAATTCACTTCTAGGTGATCTAGCCTAAGGCAATTCATCAAGAAGTTCATCTATCTTAGAAGGTCACATATAAACCCTCAATTAGCCTCTTTCATGGCATAGCCCTACGCACATCAATTCACCTTAGAAATATTAAGTTAATCAAGTATACATATAGAATCATACCTAAATCATGCGCTTACATCATAACTAACTCACACTTAATCAATTGGACGAACTTGCAAATCCACCGCGTAATGTAAAGAAGAACCATAGATAGGATTGGGGTCTCATGGATTCTTGAAGGATTTGAGTTAAAATCATATAAAATCAGTCTTATATTAATAAAAAAACATAATTCAACCTTTAAAAGTAACCTTGAAAGGAATCCATGGAGTTGAGTTGAAACCCTAGCTAATTAGGTTTTCTAGAATCTAGTTAAAGCTTTTGAAAGGGCTCCTTTGGTGATAGCTTCCCAAGGATGAAAAACTCCCATACATTAGGTGTATAATCCCACCAATTTTGTATTGAAAATATCCCATCTTCAAGCCCTAGTTGATCTCTTTCTTGGTTCTCCAATGGAGGTGTCTAGAGAGAAGATATTTGGGATGGATGAACTGTTTTGGGTGTTTGGGAATAATGGGGTAAAATAGGTGTTTAAAGATATATATATATATATATATATATATATCATATAGACCAATTATAAACTACCCCACCCCATATTTAATTAAAAGGAAATTACCTAAATACCCTTAATTTGGGAAGCCCCATCAGGGTCCACGCCCACTCTGACGGGTCGTGAGGGGCACCATGGCTCATGGTTGTGCCTGTGATCCCTTGACCACCGTGCCTCTCCACCTTTTCAAGCCCTCAAGGGCCTACGGCATGACCACAAGACCTTCCACGATCCGTGGTCAAGACCACAAGTCGTGGTGGAGGTAGTGGTCTTGAGGAAATGTAAAGGCACTCCAAGGCTTGCCTCTCAAAAACCTAAGTACACTACACGACTACTTGTACGGGCCTTCTAGGGCACCACGGCTTGTGTTGGTGCCCGTGGTTATTGAAGGCAGTAGCGTCCTCATCATGCCAAGGCTCCCAAATGGTGAAGGTAATCCCACAAGTGTTCCCATGATCCGTGGTCTTCACCACAAGTCGTGAAGTGGCTCGTGAAGGAGAGCCTTCCTTGGGCAGCCTTGTGAGCACACTTTATTTCCAACCACGGGTGGCACCACGACTCATGGTGGCCACCATGGGTCGTGAAGACCCTCGGGGTAAAGGTAGGCAGTAGCTAAAGGGTGTCTTATGCAACCTTGGCTCCCTCAATGCCAAGGCAAGACCACAAGACCTTCCACGATCCGTGGTCAATACCACGAGTCAAGGTCAAGACCACAATCCGTGGTCTAGACCATGAGTCGGGGTGAAGGTCGTGGTGCCTAGACAGTGGGTAGGCCTCGATGCCATGCTTCACACATGCCTAAGGGACCTTCACGAGCCCTTTCACGGACCGTGGTCAAGACCACTGGTCGTGGTCCTTGGGCAGTGTCTTGCCAACTTGGTGCAGCCTGGGCATTTGGCTTAGGCTTGCCCTTTTTTGGCTTGGCTCTTGGTCTTGCACCCTCAACCAAACTGTAGAAGGTCTTCTAAAGTTAGGGGTCTAGTATGTTATTTAACGTTTAATCATTAAAACCCTTAACTCATGACTTTAACCCTCACGTTTGGGCTCTAGTTCAACCTATCATTTTGCGTGTCATTATAGGTAACTTCACTTTTGGCGACCTTAAAGGTGGTATGGGATACTATCCATACATTGCACAAGGTATAGTTTGAGGGTTACTTGAGGTGAAGGCTTAAGGTGAAGGTAAAGGTTCATATGTGGATTATGTTCTTATGTGAAAATATTACTCGTATGTTGGTTGTGACTTATATTATGCCTCTTTTATCAATGTTCATGAAGTTTTACCAAAATGGCATATATCATGACTTTGAAACAAAAATGTCCTTTTTAAGCATGTTTTTGCATGGCTATCATACTTAGTGTTTTATGTGCTAACCCATTCTTCTTCATGTTTTAATACAAGTGTAGGTTCCGGCAAGTGATTGCATTCTCTCTAGTGGAGCTTGGATTAGAGTTCTCCAAGACATTTTGGGTATGTCCTTGTAGATTGAGGATAGGTGTTTAGAAGTTTCTTTCCTTTTTCATGTAATAGCCTACTTTAGATTTCTATTGTAAAGGGCCGTGTCCCTACTTTTGTTCAAGATTGTGTCTAAGATGGCCATGTGAGATATAGACTTGAACTTGAGTTTAAATGTTTTTGAATGTTAGATTGTATGGTTTTAAATAGAAAATTTTAATTCCATACTATTTCTATTACCTATACAATGAATGATCTATGAGGCTTGTATAAGACTCCCTTCGGGGTGGAGTACGCCGTGCCGCTTTCGGGGTCTAGACTCGGGTCGTGATAAACATGGTATCAGAGCACAAGGTTTCGGGAATGGTTTTGGGTTGATATGTCACAAGCGACATCTAGTAGAGTCTTGTTTATTGGTGTGAGTCGCGACAGATCTATGAGCGAGAGGCTATAGGACGTTAGAAAGTTACACTTCTTTCATTATTCTTGAAGCCGTGCCTTAGAGTTCAGCTCTATAAGTGTCCTTTTCATAATCCTTCTCTTGTGTTTATAGGATATGAATACGAGAAGGACTACCACAAGGAGAGTGGAAGAGGAGATTGTGAATGCGGGAGTTCCTCCCAAAGGTGACCAAGGTCCTCAAGGTGACCAAGTTCCTCTAGGCAATCAAGGGAATGAAGTTCCGGTTGAAGCTCTGGCCATGACCAATGAAGAGATTAGGTCGACTTTTCTAACCTTAGCCCAACCATGACGACTCAAGTTAATCGGGATGTGGGGACTAGGGTGAATGCTAATGAGAGTACCATGGCCTCAAGGTTGACATACATTGTGAGGATGAATCCTCCGATATTTCTTGGCTCTAAAGTGGGAGAATCCCCAAGAATTCTTGGATGAAGTTTATAAGACAGTCAATGCTATGGGGATATCTTCTAGGGAGAAAGCGGAGTTGGCTTCCTATCAATTGAAAGATGTCTTCCAACTGTGGTTCACTCAATGGAAAAGCAATAAGCCTTTAGAAGTGGGTCCTATAGAATGAGAGGATTTTAAGGGAGCATTCCTTGGTAGGTACTTTCCCCGTGAGAAGAGGGAGTGTAAGGTTGAGGAGTTTATCAATGGTAAGCAAGGTAGCATGAGTGTGGAAGAGTACTCCTTGAAATTTACCCTCTTGTCTAAGTATGCTCCATCCTTGGTGTCTAACCCTAAGGATGAGATGAGTAGGTATGTGACGGGTATATCTGACCTAGTTGAGAAAGAGTGCCATACAGGGATGCTCCATAATGATATGGATATTACTAGGCTTATGGTGTATGCTCAATCTATTGAGGAGTCCAAGCTTAAGAGGAAGAATAGGGAGTTGAAGAGGTGTAGGTCTGATTAGAAAGGTCAACCTAGGTTCAAGAAGAGAGCTCCAAACCAAGATTCTTCTAGTGCTCCTAAGGTTAATGAGGAGAAAGGTGGTGGACCTCCATTTTCTAAACCACTTTATACCACTTGTGGGAAGAGGCATCATGGGAAGTGCCTAGTCGGTACTAGTGGGTACTATGGTTGTGGAAAGCATGATCACCAAGTGAGAAATTGTCCTACTCTTGCGGCTAGAGGAAGGGAGGCCAAACAAGCTTCTTATGTTGGATCCTAATGCTCCAAAGAAGAACCGTTTCTATGCACTTCAAGCCAAAGAGGGAAAATGAGCTAATCGGATGAAGGTGCTAGTAAGTTATAGTTCCTTTTTGTTGTGATGAGGTCCTTATGTTATTTTTTTTATGTTAGCCTTAGTTGGGATTTCTCCTAAGTGGGGATTGTATGTTGAATAGTAAGGTTGTTGAGAGTGTTGATATCCTTATCTCTTTCCTTCTATTCTTATTCAAGCTTGAGACCAAGAGTTCCTTGTAGCTTGTTTCATGTTTTGAATTCATGTGTGATTATGAGTTTTCATGGTCTCCTTATGATATGCATGTTCTATTTGAATTCTTGTTCACATGAGCAAATGAGTTTTCATGAATTATGTTCCTCATGTTGATGTGCATCCATAATGAGTTGCCTAAATGCTTCATGAGTTGACTTGTTGAATATGTTTAGATGTGTTTTGAAAGGAGTTGCATAATTGCCTTATGATGTTGTGATGAGCATGATATGACTTGGAGAAGGAATTTCCTCTAATGAAATGAGAAATGTGATGTTTTGGTGCATTATGAGTTTGGAGATGTAGTCCCTACTTCTTGTGTTGCATTGAGTTCATTGATGTGGAGTTGTTGTTTCCTCATATGGTTATGCATTATATTGATGTGTTATGATTGTTTAGCTGCTAGTCTTGAGTCGTTCTTCCCTTAATGTGTTTAAAGTGTCATTCAAGGACGACTGTTCCTAAGTGGGGGCTATTGTAACAACTCAGAAAATGATAGGTTAAACTAGAGCCTAATCGTGAGGGTCAACGTCAAGGTACGTGTTAGACTCCATAGTTGAAAGACCCTTTTAGGTTTTTATTGAGGGTTGCAAGGGCAAGCGCCAAGCCAAGGGGTAAGGCCTAAGCCAAAGGCCAAGGCTGCCCAACCTTGGCCAAGTCTTCCCCAAGTCCACGAGCCACTTCAAGGCCAGTGGTCTTGACCAAGGTCGGTAGAAGTGGCTGTGAAGAAGACTTAGCCTTGAGGGAGGCAAGGCCTGGAGGCCAAGCTACTTCCCTAAGTCCACGGACCACTTCACGGCCAGTGGTCTTGACCACGGTCCGTAGAACTGGCCGTGAAGATGCCTTGGCCTCATGAAGGCTTGGCAAGGAAAGGGAGCCACTGCCTAGAGGACCATGGGCGCCACCACGGGCCATGGTCCCCCTTCACAGACCGTATAAGTGGGTGTGGTCCCTGACGGGGCTGCCCAAGTTAGGGGTTTTTAAGTAATTTTATTTTAATTATTTAAAGTGTGGGGTTGATTTTAAATGGTTTATATCACTAGTATATATAGTTTTAAGTCCTAAAATAAGTCATTGCTCCTTCTTTCTCTAAAACCCAAAGGAAGTTCTTCCTTTCAAAAATTCTCTCTCTAAACTCAAGGAAGAAGAAGGAAGCCATTGAAGCTAGGATTGGTGGATTCCAAGGTGTTTCTTCTTCAATTTTCATGGGGAATCAATAGCAAGGTATGGTAGTCTTGATCCTTGTCTAACTTTTCATTCAAGGAGCCAATTCAAAGGTGTTTATAAAGTATGAAAAATCTAGGGTTTTATTCAATCTCATGGTTTCTTTCATCAAACATTTTCAAATGGTTTCTAATGACAAATTATGACTGTATTAGTGTTTAATTTGTGATTTATGGTGAAAATACTCTATGAACCCATGAATTCTCTCAATTCCTAAATTGTGCCTTTATGAAGTGGGTTTGATGATTATGAAAGCTTATGGATGGAATTTGCCTAAATTGCTTTGGGTTATTGAATTGTATCCTTATCTATGCCTTAATTATGGTAAATTGTTGGTAAGTTGATGATTTGTGATCATGGCTTGAAAGGGAAAGTATGAACTAATTACATGTTGAAGTAGAATTGTGCTAGAGATGTTGATCCACTTGAAAAGTGGAGGTGTTTAATTACTATGTATGATTATGATGTGAAGGATATGTGTAACGACCCGAGAGCACCCACTAGTCGTTACATGCGTATTCGACCTCTCGGATGTCTCATACAAGCCTTAGCATTCATTCATCGCATAGATCATAAAAAGTCACTAAGAGTTTAAAAACATTCCTTACAAAGAAGACATTTCATTAAAAAAATGGCAAGCAGAAGACTTTCTAAACTTTACACATGATGTCTCAAAACCATCTAATATTGAATACAACAATGGGACTAAGCCCATACAAGACTTAAACACAATAGTAGAAATACATCAAAAGGAACATGTAGGGTATTGTCCTCGAATCTATGAGGACTCACCAAGTCTTCATCGTCAACGCTTAGAAACCTATCAAGTAGCCATGACATGTCACCATCTCCCAATCCCTACACTTTAGTCAAAAAGGGAAAGAAAGTGGTTAGCACATTTAAGTACTAAGTATGGAGACCATGCAAAAACATGCTTCAACAGACATTTACAAGTAATACATGCTTTCATATCATTTTGATAAAACCTTCACTTCGCAAGTATAAGAGACATAATACAAGTCAACATTCACATATAAGACCATATCTAACCATACATATACTTAAAATATATCCATATACAACCCATGCTTAACTTTAAAAGAACGCATGCCATTTCATTACCATAGGATCTCTACCTAAGATAACCTTAAGACACACTTGAGTGATACAAGAAGTGACTGCCCATACAAACTCTTCAAGCACACTTAAGTGTTCCTCAAGATTACCTTAGATAAGGACATTTCCTTTATAACATAACATCGATAGACCAACATTCTTTATGAAACCATTTAGGAAACCTTCAAGTACATAAGGGGACTTTCACATAATAGTCGTTAGACTTAGGAAACTCACTTTAGTATCTTCAAAGCCTACTGTGCCATGTGTAGATAGCATCCCATACTACTACCTACACGTTGTAGAACCTATCCAATAACTATAGTGCACATCCCACATTATGGGAATAGGCATAACCGACATAGACCATACTAGCTAGGCATGGAATCCGGAGTCTATCCTACTCCGTGGAGGTTGTTCTACTTGCCAAGGGTAGAACTAGTAAGCAACCCATGTAGGCACATGGTTTGGGGGATGTCCAAGGAAGTTCATTGTGCCTAATCTCATACTCAACTAGGCCACCTTCCTAAGCACATCCACTCGGTGCTAGCCTTGTTTCCCATAAAATATTCAATCACATATGTACTAGAAAGGGTTCCTTTTCTAGTTCAACCAACTCATAGTACCTCTTCTCAAGAAAGGCCCCATTTCTTAGTCATAGCCAATCAAGGTTCATAAGGATAGCTCATTTAACTTTCTTAGATAAGGATTCTCAGGCCGTTCCGGCTCTATCCATCTCTAAGTCTATCATTTCACTCAAGAAGAGAACATCGCCCAAAGGCCCATCCTTCAAGGTTATACATTTACTTAGGAAAGCTAGACTTATGAAAGGGCACCATTTCTTAGTTCTGCCGATTCAAGTCTTGGACTAGAATTCCTCTTTTAGTCACAACATTATCATTTGAGGACACTTCATAATCCAACATCATCACATATATACATTATTAGAACATCTACACATTATAGCATCACACAAACTTTACATATAGTTTCATATAGGACTTTACATATTGCCTCATATAGAACTTTACATATAGCTTCATTTATATATAATAACACAACAATACAACAATACTCCTGTAATGCCCTTCATGGCCACAATCATAATTCTAAAGCAACAAGCAACACTTCCACCAAAGGTGGTTCCAACCTAAGAAACAATTATAGCAATATTAATAGATCAAGCCATCTTACCACCTTTCAAAGGCCATAAGCCACAATACTCAATTCCATGCCAATTATACAATATTCATCAAGTTAGGTCAACTTACCCTCTTTCCATAGCTATCTTCATCATCCTCATATTCCAAAAATTAACAATACAATAACAATGATAATAACAACATTCAACTATACAAGCTAAGCTATACAATATCCAATAACCAACATAAAGTCTAAATCCCTATTTATGACCATTCAAGGCTACTACCTCACATTATACAATTTAATAACAATTTCCAGCAATTCAACATAGCTAAGATCATATAAGAACATCCCACATCAAACCACTCAATAATCCTTCATCAATTACTCAAAATCAATAGACCCACTTTAGGCCAAATTTAAAGAATTTGAGAAGACATGGGTTCACAAAGATTTCTTTCTTAAAACCATAAATAATCATTAATAACAACATGAAACATCATTTAAAATCATTTAATGCAAGAACCCATGCTTAGAATTTGAAATAGGGTTTTGTGTATTTGAAAAAACCTTGAAAACCTTTTGATTGGGCTCCTTGAAAGAAAGAATAATCAAGGATAAAGGATCCCCACAACTTAATCATCAAGAACCAAACGAAATTGAAGAAGAAATCAGTAGCCACCATCAACCCTAGCTCCATCTTTCACCTTGAGCTTCCATGGGGTTTTTGAGAGAGTTTTGAGAGAGGGAGGGTTTTGAATTTAGGAGAATGACTTTAAAATAGACTTTAAATGTTTAAATATACTTAAAAACACTTAAAACAATAACCCAAGGTACCCAAACTACCTCTCACTTAGTTGGACCTTTTTAAACAAGTCTAACTTGAGTTTTATTTTCGCAGATTTCGTCGGGAAATAAGTCCGCGACGCGGAGGTGTTCCCACAAGTTTCTGAAAATTAAATTCCGAGACAGAAGAGTCCACGACACGTCTGCGACGTGGACCAAACATTTGGCCCTTGGTGGAGCTAGTCCGCGACGCGGACATGCTCCCTCCAAGCACAACTTCAAGCTGCCTTGGCAGCTTGCTTGGCCAACGTTGGGGTCCTCCTCGGGGACCCTTAAGGTGGCCCCCAGGGAGTCGTATCCGAACGTTTTGACCCTAAAAACATTATTAAGACACTAGGGTCACGTCCACTGATTTTAGACTCCAAACAACACATAAAAACATGAACAATATACTAGAACACACCAACACGTAAAAAAACTAGTTTCCGAACGTCTTGGTCGTTCCTTGACGTTTGACTTCCAAACTCTTTAAACTGACTAAAAAGGCTATTATTCATTATTTTAACAAGTTATTAATGCATAAAATCCATGTGAGGCTCTACTTTATCCAACTTCATTTTGAGGGGTGTTACAATATGCATGTGGCTTCAATGATAGAATGATGATCATGTATACAATGTAATTGTGTTGTTGTTGATAGTAGATTCTCAATTGACACTCATGAATGATGATGATAGAATGTGAAGGGTTTGTATGATGTAATGTTGAATCTAGAATTGGTAGGCTTTATGCATCCCTTTCTTGTATAATGAATGTTTCTTGACTTGATGAATATGAATCGATAGGCTATGTAATTCCTTTCATATATGAGTAATGAATGTGTCTTTATTTGATGAATATGAATCGATAGGCTTAAGGCATTCCTTTCATAAATGATCTAATATAATGAAGACTCTAGAATCGATAGGCTAATGACATTCCTTTCTTAATGAGTCAATTTACCATGAATAGATAGGCTTATGGAATTCCTTTCATGAGTATAACCATGTAATGAGGAACCATGAATCGATAGGCTTATGGCATTCTTTTCATGGGGACTTTAGAGCTATCCTTGAATTTACCATGGATCGATAGGCTTATAACATTCCTTCCCTGTGTAATGTTGTAACTTGGGTCGATAGGCCAATGGAATTCTTCCCTAGTACCCTAGTGTGTGAATGAAATGACTTATGGGAATGCAGGCTAAGCACCAAGTGGATATGGTAAGATGGAAACTCTCTCAATGTTAGGATAAGGTTCCAATTAACATCTTCCTATCCCATAAACTATGTGCCCACATAGCTCTAGCTAGTGGATCCACGTAAACTAGGTTATTGGTTTTCCTTAAGCAAGAAGACCACCTCTTTACGATGTGGGGCTATATGACACCGGATTCCACGATCTAGCCCTCATGGTCTATGTCGGTTAAACACTTATTCCCATCATGTGAGATGTGCGCTATAGTTACTTGAGAGGTTCTACAAAGTGTGGGTAGTAGTATGTGATGCTATCCATAAATTGCACGAGTAGTCTTGGAGTGGGTTATAGTGAGTTCTCTAAGTCTTAATGACTAATATATGAATGTGTCCTAAATGAAGTTAATGAAGAAGGTTGACTTATATGCTTAAATGTAAAGATGCATGATATACTTGGATTGTATTATGAGTTACTTCCTTGTCATGACATACCGTATATGAATGTGCCTTGTCTATGGTGACTACAAAGGAGTACTTAGTGTGAGTAGTAGTATGGGATGCTACTTGCACATTGCACAAGTACGACTTAGAGTTGTCTTGGATGTTGGTCTTAATGTGATGATGTGACTTATGTAATGTTATGTATCTTATATGCTTTATTGTGTAAAGGTGGAAAGGATGAATGGTAAGTTAACTTGTGGTGACCTTAAAGTGGTACCTTAGTGTGGGTGGTGGTATGGGACGCTATCCATACATTGCCCAAGGTATAGCTTGAGGGTTACTTGAGGTGAAGGCATAAGGTGAAGGTAAAGGTTCATATGTGGATTATGTTCTAATGTGAAAATATGACTCGTATGTTGGTTGTGACTTATATTATGCCTCCTTTATCAATGTTCATGAAGTTTTACCAAAATGGCATTTATCATGACTTTCAAATAAAAATGTCCTTTTAAGCATGTTTTTACATGGCTATCATACTTAGTACTTTATGTGCTAACCCATTCTTCTTCATGTTTTACTACAAGTGTAGGTTCCGGCAAGTGATTGCATTCTCTCTAGTAGAGCTTGGATTAGAGTTCTCCAAGACATTTTGGGTATGTCCTCATAGATCGAGGACAGGTGTTTAGAAGTTTCATTCCTTTTTCATGAAATAGACTACTTTAGATTTCTATTGTAAAGGGCCGTGTCCCTACATTTGTTCAAGATTGTGTCTAAGATGGCCATGTGAGCTATAGACTTCCGCTTGCGTTTAAATGTTAGATTGTATGGTTTTAAATAAAAAGTTTTAATTATGTACAATTTGTACAACTTATGCAATGAATGAGCTATGAGGCTTGTATAAGACCCCCTTCGGGGTCAAATGCGCCACGTCGCATCCGGGGTCTAAACTCGGGTTGTGACAAATAAATACAATTACGAACATATCAAGGTATTGTCTAAACACCCTATTCATGAAGTCCATAAATGTCGTCGGGGAATGACTCAAACCAAAGGACATAACCAAGAACTCATAATGACCATATATGGTTTTAAAAGCCGTTTTTGGATTATCTTCCTCTTTCACCCTCAATTGGTGATAACCCGATCAGAGATCAATTTTAGAGAAATAACTTGCCCCTTGGAGTTGATCAAATAAGTCATTTATTCTCGGAAGGGGATACTTGTTCTTTATGCTCACTTTGTTCAATTGACGGTAATCAATACACATACGTAGTGACCCATTTTTCTTCTTAACAAACACACTGGAGCACCCTATGGAGAGATATTCGGTGGAATGAAACCCTTATCCAATAAGTCCTTTAATTGTTCCTTCAACTCCTTAAGTTCCATCAGAGACATTTTATAAGGAGGAACATAGATAGGTTGGGTATCGAGGAGAAGGTCAATCCCAAAGTGTATTTCCCTTTCGGGAGGAACACCAAGTAAATCATCAGGAAAAACTTCCGGAAACTCTTTTACAATAGGGACCGACTCAAGAGTAGGAGTTTCAGACTCCACATCCCTCACCCTCACGATATGGTAGACACAACCATTCGAAATGATTTTCCTAGCTTTTAGGTAAGAAACGAATTGACCTCTAGGCATAGAATTTCCCCCTTTCCACTTAAGGATAGGCTCATTTGGAAATTAAAATTTTACCACTCTAGTCCTACAAACAATGAAGGCATAACAAGAATGCAACCAATCCATACCCAAAATGACATCGAAGTCAATCATATCAAGTTCCACCAAATCTAATAGAGTTACTCTATGGGATAAGGAAACGAGACATCTCCTATAGACTCTTTTAGCCATCACAGAGTCACCAACTTCTATAGCATATCAAATTTAGTAGCTACAAAAGGAGTCACAAATGATAAAGTAGCACCCGAAACAAGTAAAGCATACACATCTATATGAAAGACTTTTAACATACCAATCACAACATCAAGGGAGCTCTCTTGGTCACCTCTAGTTTGGAGAGCATAAAAATGGTTTTGCTTAGGAGCATTTCCACTTGAGCCACTTGGACCGGATGAAGGGTAGGGTTGAGCCCTACACGAGTGTCTCCATAATTTTTAGCAATCAAAGGACAATCCCTTATTTTAGGATCCATTTTACCACACTCTAAACAAGAATTAGAGTCCGCTAGACACTACCTTTCATGATTTCTCCCACACTTAGCACAAGTAGGCTTCACAGATTTACCACCATATCCTTTGGGTTTAAGGTTAGACACCCTTTCATTTCTTGGCCTCAGAGGAGACCTTGTATAACCTTGATCGAAGAACCGTCCACCAGACCTAGCATGAGAGTAGTTGCCATCATCCACTAGAGCCCTCTTTACCTCCCTAGATCTCTCCTTGAGCTTTTCTTCCTCAATTTGTTGGGCATGCACCATAAGGGGAGAAATGCCCATGTCATGAATAAGCATAGTGGTGCGGCACTCTTTGATAACCAAGTCGGACACTCCCACCACAAACTTACTGATCTTGGCCTTACAATCCGCCATAATGGAAGGAGCATACTTGGATAGTTGAGTGAATCTCAAGGTGTATTCCCTTACACTCATATTTCCTTGCCAAAGGTTAATGAACTCGAGTACCTTGGCCTCTCTCATCTCTAGAGGGGAGAATCGGTCAAGAAAAGCTCTTTTGAACCTATTCCATTCTATGGTACCCGCTTCCACTGGCCTTCCCTCTTTCCACTGATTAAACCAACTATGAGCAACCCCTTTGAGTTGGTAAGTGATTTCACGTATCAGGACACTACTTCCAGTTCAAGTGCCAACGATCATGAGTAGTAATATAATCCAACTAGTGAGTTGTGGTTGAGAATCGATAGAAAAACATAAATGTGTTCACGTCAATTATAGCTATAACCAATTACAAAGAAAAACATGATAAATTAAAGGGTGACACAAGTGTCAAGTATCAAAAGGGGGGGGGTTGTACTAAACTAGAAACTAAAAACGACAATTAGCACGAAAATACTAATATGGAGACGGGAGTCTTGGGACGTGATAGGATTATGGGCTAAGGTAAACAACCGGGTAATTGCAATTAATAGTAAACCGCTGTAAATCAGTGGATAAGCTAGACTTTAGTGGGGGTAAACTTTCTCTCGAACAATTTACCCCGAATCGAATTGGTTTCTCTCGAACACCAAAAATCTGCAGTGAAGCACAACCTTCGCTTTAGTCCATTCACTCTCTCGTGCTAAATGTGTGGGAAAGGGTTTAGGATTCACTCTTTCTAGATGAACCCATGACAACCTAATGCCCATAGACCATCGATTAAATAATTTTGGTATTAAAACCTCTCTCTCGAGTAAGCCAAAAATACGAAGTGAAGATTGTATTTGCAACTACAACCCATTAAATTCAACCATAATTACTAAACGAAATCACTTTTAAACTACGAATAAACAATCAATTAGCAATATCCAGCAGTTAATTCAACCCATAATCACATCATCACACCCCAAGAATTGGGGTTTTAGCTAGATATGGTAAAATTATAGAAAACGATACCAAAATGTGTTTCCATTAATTGGGTACGATTGATATGGTCTTTACAAACGTCTAAGATGAAGAATCTTCAATACCCACTTCCAATTTCTTTGAAATGGGAATCTTCAAAATCTCCAATGCTAAGGAAAATTGTCTCCAAAAACCAAGTTCTAAAACTGAATAACTCTAAAAATGTTTTCTGAATTGTAAAACTGATTACTAAACTAAAAATTCAGACAAGTATTTATAGTTGTCAAAAAGTGTGCTGCGAAGGATCACTCGGTGCAGTAAGTAGGGATCGCCGATAACATTCGGCGATCCGCCCTTTGGTCATTAGTAACATCGTTCTGCTTTTGCCTTCAGCATCCTTGAGGTCTTGTAACTTTGGGGGATAAAGCACTGCGTCGCGGAACAGTTGGCAACACGCCAACTTGATTTTCTCCTTCAGGGCTTGCACATTGCAACATTAGGTGAGACCAAGGCCATTCGGTGATTTGTCTAATGGGTTAGGCGATCCTCAGGCCTTCATTTCTTCGTTCTTTGAGCCGCCTTGTTCTTTCTTGCTTAATAGTGTCCATGCTTTGTCTCGAAGTTCTAATACCTGAAATTTAAGGACTTACATCAGTTATTGAGACAAAATATGCATTTGAGGACACTAAAACTATTAAAATAGAGCCCTAAATGAGTCCAAATCATGGACTCATCAACACGCCCAACTTAAACTTTTGCTTGTCCTCAAGAAAAACTCAAGTTCACCAGTTTAAAAAAGATGTCTCAAACGGTGTTACACAAGATTCAATCATGAATGCACACAAGAAGACTCAACTTACTCATGCGATGATCAATTGTACACTTAAAGGTTCAAGCTGTGACTCCACCATTACCAAAGAATCTCAAGCTCACATTACTTGCTTCAAATGCAAGTTCAAGCTCAACAAAAGTGATCAAATGCCCTCACACAAAGAATGATTCCATATTCACACACAATAATTCATAATATAAAGCTCCAGAATCAAATGCAATGCTCACACTCACAGATATGAACACAATGCAAGATTTCACCCATAGGTTTACCCATATTTTCCAATCGACTTTTGTTTTAGGTCATTCAAGATCAAAAAGGTCTTTTCAAGGCTTGTAATAGGGCTGAGTTCAAAGGTATGGTCATCCTCATGAAATGTGATGTGAACAACACCTTCTTTCCTTTTATTTATCATTTTCATTCAAGATCGAAAGTCATCTCTTATTCATCCTACATGGACCGTTGGAAACCCTATTTTATTTGTATTTTCACAACTTTATTCCACAACTTTTTCTTTTTCATTCTTTTCTTCTTTTTTTTTTTTTTTTTATATGGAGCGTTTCCATTTTTCTCAAAACATGGGAAAAAGGGACTTCGTTGCATATTCTTGATTTGCCTTTTATTTTACTACAACCCCAACTGAGGCTTTTGGCCTAAGTTGGCTATTCAAACAGGCCACAAATCATGAGGATTATGGGTAATGGATCAAGAAAGGTTATATTTTCGTCAAGTTTCTTCCAAGAAAAGGTTAAGGCTCAAAGGGTGCTCAAAAGGGGTTCACACACTCACAAGGTAGGCCACAAAAGAGGTATAATGTCAAATTGTTTCACACTCTTTAAAGTTGCCTAAGATCATCTCATGAAATTTGCATCACTTAGTCAGCCGGACCAATGGGGCAAATTCTAGATGTCATCATACATGGTTCATGGTAAGCTCAGCACACAAGACATCGTCACCAATGTCAATACAAGACTCCACACTCTCGCTAGTGTGCAAAGCTTATCGCAAGAGACTCAATACTTTGCTAGTCACTACGAGATGCAAAGAGTTCACATATTGACTATGCAACTTCATTTGGCCTCATCGTAGCCGCACATTCATTTTTGTTCAATTATAAGCACTATTCAAGTCATCGGTATTGATCAAAACTGACACTCAAATTTGCACAAGAACGTCCACATTCAGCACAAACAAGAGGTGGTAAAAATTTTTCGGAAGGATCAAAAATCATACAATTATAAACATGGAGCTACAAGCTCAAACCTTCCACACAAAAAAGAGCAGTGTAAAACATGAATTCAACTCAAAACCCAAATAGATAAACAAAACATATATATTCACAACAAGTCACACAAAAGGTGGGCCTCACCCCACCACAAATAAAAACATTTGTCCTAAAATGCAAACAAACTATCCAAAAGTTAGAAAGTAAGACAGATAGGGAGGTAAATGAGGGTCCTGTCTAAGCATTTCCTTCATCTATCTAGGCATCAGTTCCCGTAGTAGTACTCTGGATCTGGGTATCAGTGCTTGGGGTCACCTCAAGATGATCAATAGTACCAAATCCACCAGGAGTTGCCACATGTGTATCTGCGAAAAAGTTCCGCACAACTGAATAGAATCCTCGGGCCCATGAAGGAATAGAGGGGCCTCGGGGAGTAGCCTTCCTATTAGAAATGGGCCTCTTGCCCTTGTCTTTGTCTCCAGGTGGAGGTTTTTGTCTTCCCTTCTTGGGAGTATTTGACCTTTCTTCATTCATTTAGAAATTCCGTGCTCTTATCTTTCGGGGTGGCATGTTTCTTTATGAAACTTTAGGTCTGGCCATGTCTGCAGAACCTTGAGAAAAAGTTAGAAACATTTCAATAAAAAACATAGAAAATCAGTTGCAGACAGACTCGCCGAATCGCTATAGTGAGCAAAGGTCAGATCACCGAAAGTTACAGTGCAAAACAGTTTCAGGGGTGCAGACAAAGGGTGATTAAGAAGACTTTTGGCGAGTCACCGAGTGCTATCGGCGATCGTAGACTTTTTGCTGAAAGTTACAGAATCCAACATCGAATGAAGCATGAAATTAAGAGTGAGATGGGGACATTCAGCGAACCGTCGAGTGGTTCGACGAGCTTGACCCAGCTCGCCAAATGACCTAACGTGCCTACTTTCAACCCAACTTCTCGAATTCAACAAAGCAAGCACTATGCTAACTAGGCAACAAAACCCCACAAAATTTAATCTATTCAAGGCGCCAAATTACGGGATTTCAACATTCAAAGCAATACGGGCAAGATATTCAAATTTAAATAGGCAATCAAACAAATTAATCTTAACAGAGAGTCCTAGCACACAACAACATGATAAAATCATTTGTATAAGAGTTCAAGATGCCAAAAATAAACTCGGGGTTCAGAAAACCAACCTGTAATGCTGATGAAGATAAGATTGAATTGCTAGGTGGCAATGTATTCCAAATTTCGAGCACAGATCAACGACTAAAACACTTAGAGAATGCAAAAATATAGAGAATAATGTGCATGTGTGAGTTTGGGGAGATTAGAAAGTGAGGGAAGGTGAAGGAGTTTGAAAAGTATAACCTTTTGGCATTAAAAACCCTCCAGTTTTCGCCCATTCGGCGACATTAGTCTAACTTGCCGATTTGCTCGGTGAAGCGCCGAGTAGACACTTCTCTCGCTGAATTTTATAGGTCTTCCAGTTGATTCGGAGATCCAAACGACGGAAGATATTGGGGTCACCAACTAGGTCGGCGAATCACCAATAATTTCTTGGGCATGCCGAGTTTTACAGACGCCAAGATAAATTTGTCTTGAGTCCAACGACGGTCTAAGTTGGGGTCGCAAACCTCTTCGGTGATTTGCCGACTGGACCTTTTTCTCGCCAATTTCCCTCATTTCGAACACTTTCCAGACGTTAACCTGCACAACCAACACACCATTATTCCAAAAAATAAAAAAACTTGGGTTGCCTCCCAAGGAGCGCCTTAGTTAACACCGTGGCACGACACAAGTCCACATTTGAACCTCATTCTTGGGGTTAGCCATAGTAGCACTAGGCAAACCCCCTTGCTGTCTCGGGTTGAGAGGAGACGATATATGACCCATTTGGGTCTCCAACTGCTTGATCCACACTGAATGGGAGGTGATGGTCTTGCTAAGGGTAGACACATCTTCTTTCATTTCTTTTAAAATT
Organism: Solanum okadae; assembly: GCA_036553675.1. Lineage (NCBI taxonomy): Eukaryota > Viridiplantae > Streptophyta > Magnoliopsida > Solanales > Solanaceae > Solanum > Solanum okadae. Next base: position 15,817,317 of record CM071683.1, read on the forward strand.
TTATCTGACCCTCAACTTTGTTGAGGATGCGAGAGTGCATTTCCTCAGACCTACCACCTTCCGAATCCTTTGGCTTTTGGCGCTCGTGGGAAGGTACATACCTATCCTTCTCCCTATCCTTCTAGTTTGGAATATGGTCCCTCCATTCACGATCTCGATCTTTCCAACCTTCAAACCTAGCCCAACCTTGGTTACCACCCTGTCTCGGGTAGTTTGAACGATAAACACCACCTTGGTTGGCTAGGAAATTTACCTTTTCATTATACAAGCCCTCAAACTTGGACTCATCCGGATTAGCACAACCGACACCCACGACATTGACACTTCGAGCACCTGCTCCCATGACATTTTTAGACAAAATGTCAAGTTGTGTAACATCCGGCAATTTGAAATAGCTATGAAGAAGCTTAGAATTGGAAATAGCCATTTTTTTGGAAAGAATTAAAAATCTGGAAAATTTAGCTAACTATGGAAAAGAATGAGTTTTTGGTCAACTTTGAACAGTCATAACTCCTAGCTCAGGATGCGTTAGGTGTAGTTCCAGTTATGGTTGCGAAGCTCGTGGAATGATCTTTCCAACGCCGCCAAGTTTGCGCGATTCCTAGTTCGTATGAGTGAGTTATGCCCGTTGGAAGTTGGGCTATTTGCAGGGCACTTTAGTCCGAATTTGTAAGGGTATTTTGGTCTTTTCCCTAGCCATTTCTTTTGGTTATATTAAGGTTTAGACTGATTTTAAATCAGTTTTTCCTTTTTAAAAAAGTGAGAGTTAGGGTTCTTGAGAGAAGAGGAGAGAAGAGGAGAAAAGAGAAGAAGAAGCAAGGATTCGTCAAGATCGTCATGGATTTCATCGGGGGTGATCCCTATTAAGGTATGTGAGATCATAGTGTTGGGTTGGTTCATTCCCCCACACGCCAAACTCGTTTTAATTTCGAGAAAAAGTTTTGGTTGTGTTTGTTGAAGTTTGTGGTTGTGTTTGTTGAAGTTGTGGTTGTGTTGTTGAAGTTTCTTGTTGGTTTGGTGTATGTTTCCGGTTGTGATTTCGAGTTGAATCTATTGTATAGTAAGGGGATTTATGATTCTTAGTGTTTGGGGCTAGAACCATAGAAGTTAAGGAGGTTTAGAGTTAGAAAAATGAAGGAGAAAAGTCAAGTTTTCTGGGGAAAGGGGTGGCGCGTTGCGCCTACCAGCGCGCCTAGCAGGGCGCCCAGCAGGCCTTCTGAAGTCTGAGGGCTGGCGCCCCGCGCCTCTCAGAGCGCCAAGGACGCCAAGTCTTCCCATTCATTCCCCACTTTTTCATACATGTTCCTTGGTAATGTATCTATGTTTATAGTTGTTTTCAACACTCCAAGGTACGTCTAAACGTCAAGAACTCATCCATAAACATGTGATCATATACGTTGAATCCATAATCCAATTCAAGGCGATTTAGAATCAAAGTCAAGTGAAGTTAGAAGTCAAGTGAAGTTAGAAATCAAGTGAAGTTAGAGCCAAGCTTAGAAGTTAAGAGGTAAGTCAAAGCAAGTCTTTAAAGTTTTTCAAGAGTCTTTATTGAACGTTTTAACTTCATTTTAAGGCTCAAGTTTCAAGTTGAGTAAAGAGCATAGAGTTTCAACTTGAGTAAAGAGCATAGAGTTTCAAGTTGAGTAAAGAGCATAAAGTTTCAAGTTAAGCCAAGAGTATGAGTCAAGTTCATTTCTCAAAAGTTATTAGGGAACTAAGTATTCCCAAAGAAGTTTATAAATGTTTTCACATTTAAGATGAGAGGAAACTGAGATTTCCAAAAGAGTTTTCAGCAATATGAGTACTATCTCTTTTTAAAGAAAAGAAGAGTTTTGCGAAAGAGTTTCTAAAACATGATTAGTAAGACAAATCGAGTATGTCATCAATGTTTAAACAGTATGGTCTCTAGATATACCATCAATGTTTATGTAGTATGACTTTCCCGAGTCATCAATGATCATATTAAAATATGGTTTTGATATGTTCTTTTTAGAAAGAGTTTTCAAGAACCTTTGGGCTAAGTTTTGAGTAATTATCTCAACTAAAGAAAGATGTGTTTAAAACACTAATGAGCTAAAGTATTTTTGGGAGTAGTCTTGAGCACCGAATTGGGGACTCGAGTTTATATTAACTCAACTCTCCATAAGAACCATGTAGCCAAACATGGGATTTGACGGGTCATACTTTTTTGATGATCACGTAAAGTTAAGCTAGTGGATCCACTAAGTTAAAGTTAAAGTAAGGTCCTATATCACGACAAGGTATAGGATCGTCCTTCGGCAATGTGAGGTAAAATATTGTATCACTACTTAAGCATGTAGTGGTGGCTATCGGTTAGAGAAACTCCCACAGGAAAAATTGCATGGTTCCTCGAGGGGTTCTGCTTAGTATGGATGGGGGTATGGGACTTCATTCATGCATTGTACAAGTAAACTTTGAGAGGAAGCATGGTATTTTCATGATATTATAAATATGATTTTGACGTCATGTTTTAAATAGTTTTACAAGCTTTATATTGCATGTGTCTTATTGCATTATATTTGAGTTCAGTTACTCATGAGTTGAACAGAGCCAAGGTAAGTTCTCTTTTGTATCCCTTTCAAGCTTAAGTTGTTGTTTAGCTGTCCAGCTCGCATACTCGTACATTCAATGTACTGATGTTAGTTGGCTTGCATCTTATTATGATGCAGATGCAGGTACCCAGGATCATCATTCAGCACGCCATTGATCCAGTTGAGCACTCAAGAGTCAGTGGTGAGCCTCCTTGCATTCCGGAGGACTCTGCTATTTCGTTCTTCCTAGTTTTGCTTTATTAGGATGTTGTGGGGTATGTCCCAACATCCATCTTAGTATTATAGAGGCTTCATAGACAGTCAGTCAGTCAGTTAGTCTTGAGTCGCTCATCTATGTATATATGTAAATATTCTATTTAGAGACTCGAGTTGCCTTTTGGCCAGTTTTTATCAGTTAAGTTTTCTTATGACCTTTCATTGCATGGAGTTATTCTGTTAAGTTAGGTTTTCACTGAGTTAAGAAAGCCAGGCCAAGGGTTCGCTTGGGGGCTAGCAATGGTCTTCGAGTGCCGGCCACGTCCAGGGAGTAGGCTTACGGCGTGACAAGTTGTGTCATGATCTTGGCAATGTTCTGGTCCCTCTCTTGGTCCTTCTCCATATGTTCCTTAGTCAACTTGAACGTGAGAGGGGAGACCTGGTCTTCTCGGGTATACCATGCCCTATTTATGGTAGCCATGCCATCCAAGAGCTAAGCCGCTATCACATAAGGTTGCTGCATCAAACCTCCTTGAGAACGTTGGTCTGCAACACCTATATTTACCGAGTCAAGACTTCAAAAAAAATACTACAGCAACATGTTAACAGGCAATCCATGGGTTAGGCATTGAAGGACCAACTTCTTGAATCGCAACTAATTAGTTTCATATATTGGCTCGCCTTCTAGAAGCTTGAAGCTCTGAATGCTATCCCGAAGAGTCATCATCTTCGAGAGAGGGAAAAATTGCACTTGAAATGCTATAACCAACTCCTCCCACGAAGTGATTGATTCACGTGGCAGTTCAGCCAGCCACTTGCACCCCTCTCCCATCAAAGTGAATAGGAACAACCTCAACCGGACCGACTCTTAGGAGATGTTCTTAAAGGAGAACGGTCCGCATACATCCACGAAATTTCTAATATGCTCATGAGGGTCCTCATGAGCCAAAGCACAAAAAAGCCGCTTTAGTTGCAAGAGTTGCAACATAGTACTCGTGATGTGAAACACCGCATTCCCTTCGATCGGAAGCAAGCGAATGGCACCAATACCGCCCATGAAATGGGGGTCATTAGCATGAGATTCGTTGACATCATTGAGGTTTCCCATGAGATGGGGGTTATAGTAAGTAGAACTATAACTAACAAGAACAAAATTTAACTTAACTAAAAATTCTCAACTAACACCACTCCCCGGCAGTGGCACCATTTTGATTTCACGTATCAGGGTACTACTTCCAGTTCAAGTGCCAATGATGTGAGTAGTAATCTAACCTAACTAGTGAGTTGGGGTCGAGTCCCAAGGGAGTGGTTCGTAAGTGAGAATCAATTGAAAAACATAAATGTTTTCAAGTCAACTATAGCTATAAACATTTTCAAAGAACAAAATGATAAGTTAAAGGGTGACACAAGGGTCAAGTATCAAAATGGGGGGGGGGAGTTATAGTCAACTAGAACCTAAAAATGACAATTAACACGAAAATACGAATATGAAGACTGGATTCTTGGGATGTGATAGATTATGGGCTAAGGTAAACAATCGAATAATTGCAATTAATAGTAAACCCCTGTAAATCAGTGAATATGCTAGACTTTAGTGCGGGTAAACTTTCTCTCGAACAATTTACCCCAAATCAAATTGGTTTCTCTGGAATACCAATAAGCCGCAATGAAGCAAAGCCTTCGCTATAGTCCATTCACTCTCTCGAGCTGAATGTGTGGGAAAGGGTTTAGGATTCACTCTCTCGAGCAGAACCCATGGCAACCCATTGCCCACAGACCATCAATTCAATAATTTTGGTTTTACGACCTCTCTCTCGAGAAAGCCAAACACACGAAGTTAATATTGTATTTGCAACTACAACCCATTAAATTTAACCACAATTACTGAACGAAGTCACTTTTAGACAGCAAATAAATAATCAATTAGCAATACCCAGCAGTTAATTCAACCCATAATCACACCCCAAGAATTTGGGTTTTAGCTAGACATAGTAAAAAGATAGAAATCTATACCAAAATGTGTTTCCTTCAATTGGGTACCATTGATATGGTGTTTGCAAACGTCTAAGGTGAAGAATATTCAATACCCACTTCCAATTTCTTTGAAATGAGAATCTTCAAAATCTCCAAAGCAAAGGAAAAATGTCTCCAAAATCCAAGTTCTCAAACTAAATAACTCTAAAAATGGTTTATGAATTGTAAAACTGATTACTAAACTAAAAATTCAAACAAGTATTTATAGTTGTCAAAAAGTGTGCTACAAAGGATCACTCGACGCAGTAAGTAGGGATCGCCGATAACATTCGGCGATCCGCTCTTCGGTCATTCGTATTGCCGTTCTACTTTTGCCTTCAGCATCCTTGAGGTATTGTACCTTTGGGCGATAAAGCACTACATCGCATAACTGTTCTGCGACATGCTGATTTCTCTTTTATCTCGCAGACTTGATTTACTCCTTCAGGGCTTGCACACTGGAACATTAGGCGAGACCAAGGCCATTCGGCGACTCGCCTAATGGGTTAGGCGATCCTCAAGCCTTCATTTCTTCTTTCTTTGAGCCGCCTTGTTCTTTGTTGCTTAATAGTGTTCATGCTTTGTCCCGAAGTTCAAATACCTGAAATTCAAGGATTTAAATCAGTTATCGAGACAAAATATGCATTTGAGTACACTAAATCTATTAAAGTAGAGCCCTAAATGAGTCCAAATTATAGACTTATCAGTAAATGACTAGTTCTGCCTTCTCTATCAAAGTCACACCTATGATAGCAAGTACCTTATAGACCTCATCGATAAAATCTTGAGGGTCTTCATCAAGTTTGGAGCCATAAAATTCGGGCAGGTACATTCTTGAAAAATCTCACTCTTGCCGCCATCGTACCCACACATGGGTTCACGAGAGATACCACCTCTCTATTAGCTTGCACCATCACGACTTGAGTCAACACTTGTAATGCCGACCTAAACTCCGCATTCGTCACATTCTCATTCAATGGGTCAATTGGAGCATGAAGAGGAACCTCTTGCTCAACATTTCCTTCCTCCAACCTTCTAGCATTAGCCCTTCTAGTGGTCATATCTTGAAAACCATCGGGCATGGATTAGGAGAAAGACATATAGATTTAAATTCCATGGAACGACTTAGAGAAGTTAAGAAGTAAAGTTTCCCAAACATCTAATAGCCTCTCATTCATAAATGTGGCGCGATTCACACTTATGAGGAAGACTCTACTAGACTTGGTTTGAGACATCCTAGAACCATTCTAAACCTTGTGCTCTAATTATCAAGTTTGTCACGACCCAAGGGTACCCCATAGATGTAACACGGCGTATAAGACCCCGAGAAGCCTCATACAAGCCGCTTAGCATATCTTAACATAAAGTAATAGAAAAGGTACATGAATATAAAACTTTTCAAATACAATCAAAGTCTTTTCTAACGGCAAGCGGAAGTTTAACATGACATTGTCTCAAACCATCTAAACATAAGAAATAGAAATCTTGGGAGGCAGGCCATACAATAATCTCAAAGTAAAGGAAATACATAAAAGAGACAGGGTGATCCAATCCTCGAATACAATGAGGACTCACCAAAGCTTCACTTCACAATCCTCTAGGAACCTAGCCACAAGTGTGTGAATTGGAAACGTCAGACCCTACATTTGCTAAGAATGTAGGAATGAGTATGCATTAGTAAAATCAAGTACTAAATATGATGGCTAGAATGAACAACATAAACATAAGTATTAGTCAACATAAGACATACGGCATTAGCATAATCAATACATACAAAGCATCATAATGAAAGAGGAATACTCCCTTAAGTAACCCCACTTAAACTTAGCCAAGACATAGATCATCCACCTGTAGTCAAGCTTACATTATGGAAGGCATAACTAGCAACACTCCACACAAGTGAATTTCATAACATAATCTCATTAATCATACTTACTTTTAAAGACATGACGATTCGCCCAATGCCTAGTTCATAAAGGCTAATGGAAATTCGTCTCTTCCCTTACTTACTTTTAAATATCGGGTACTCGCCTCCACAACCTCATCATATGATGCGGGTACTCGCCTCCACATTATTTCATAAGGAGCATGGGTACTCGCCTCCATGTCCATTCATCGTAGTAAGAATGTGGGGACTCACCTCTTGTTCATGTCTAAGGAATAGGGTAATCGCCTCTAGCCTCATCATTCATTAAGCATTTTAGTTTAGATTCATTTTAGGTGATAATTCCTTACATTCTAGAATCATTGATGTGAGTAAACCTTTCATATTTATTCAATCACGCTTATCAATTCATTATAGGAAGTATCTCTTCCACATCATAATATTTACAATCAACAATGCATAGTCTAGAGTTTATTCTCAAAGTGCTACATCTCATGATTATCATCTATGCTTTATTCTCAAGCAATTAACGTCATATTCATCATATAAGCTTCAATCTTGAGCAATTCTATTCATAATTCATCAATCATATAAGGATATATAGAGTTTCCCTCACGTGGCATCAAACCCACTGTATCAATTCAACCCAAAAATCATAAGATAGCCATGGGTACATGTAATTTCATCCTAAATATATGCAATTCTATCAATTCAATCATAAACAATCATAATCCACTCAATTGGAACAACATTCATCATAACCCACAACAATGGAAGAAACGCTAACTAAAATTGGGGAAATTCTTCATCAAATTGTGGAATTCTAGGGGACTCCATGAGAGGAGGGATCCCATGGATGAAAAGCCAACATACCTTGATTACAAAGCCCTCACAAGCTTGAAATTTAGAGACTTGATATTGACCTTGCTTCAATCTCCTCATTCTTTTTCCAACTTTTAGAGAGAATATTTGAGAGAGTTTTGGGAATTCTTTTGGGATTTTGAGAGAATGACTTAATTGGTGGATTTTGGGGGTTAAAAGTACTTATATAGGTTGTCTAAGTCTAGGCAAAATGAGACCACATTAATTTAATTAAAACTAGAAAAGACCCTTAAGTCCCTGAAATAATTTCCCTCACAAGATCCACGAGACTATGACCTACGGACTGTTGATGGACAAATGGTCAGAGACTTTTGGCCAATCCACGACTGCCCCATTCACGGACCATTGACCCACCCACAAGACATTCTCCTGGCAGTGGTTCACTGCCAAAGTGGCCCTATCCACAACACCTACCCACGGGGAGTAGGTTGAACCACGTGGCGTGGCTGACCCTCAAGGGTCACACCTGCAATTTCCCTAAAAGCTACAGTTTATCTCATTTTGAATCCGGGGTGTTACAGTTTGAAGGTGACCTAACAACCCTTTTTCTCTAAATAATTATTGACCCTCACAAACGGATAGACCTACCGTCCGTAGGTTCAACCATAGACCGTACTGGTTGGACATGGGTGGGATCATATACCACTAATCTTGGACCCCAATGACGGGACCCCACCTACGGATTGTGTGTCAGACCACGGGCCATCAGTGCCTTCCGTTAGTTCTTGTACCAGGTCCTGGAAAGCTGCATCTTTTTCTATATTCTCAAATTCTAGCTATTACAATATCTCTCCCTTTGGAACATTCATCCTCGAAGGAAGACTAAACAAACATAGTATGGAGGGAAGGAGATGTAACCCCTCGCACTATGTACTAGAAACTAATATCTAATTGAACTGAATTCCATAATCATGCAAAGAGGCTGAAATGCAAGGATAACGACGAGAACAACATATTGAGGCTAAATTACACTACAGTAAACTGAGAGATTGGAGAGGAACTAGTACCTCAAGCTGGAACTTAATCGAAAGGAAACAAGTGAGGATACTTGGCTCTCATGGCTTCTTATGCTTCCCAAGTAACTCCCTCTTCTAAGTGTCTCCTCCATAAAACCTTTGCTGAAGCAACTTCCTTATTTCTCAACCTACAAACCAGAGAGTTAAAAATCTCAACTGGAATCTCCTCATTGGTGAGGCTATCCTTCATAGCCACACTCATTAAAGGTAATATCGATGTCGGTTCACCCACACACTTCTTGAACAAGGAAATCTGAAAGACTGGATGATTCGCTGCTAGTTCTGTTGGTATCTCTAACTCATAAGACACATTACCACCCATTTTCAGGATTTTGTAAGCACCTACATAACTAGGGCTAAGCTTCCCTTTCTTGCCAAATTTTATCATCCCCATTATAGGTTATACCTTGAGGAAAACCCAATCATCTATTTCAAACTCTAAGTCCCTTCTTACCAAATCTACAGAGGACTTTTGATGACTCTGAGTTGTCTGTAGTCTATCTCTGGTGAGCTAAATTTCTCCATAGCCTTATGAACCCAATCTGGCCCAATTAAGGCTGCTTCACCTACTTCAAACCAACCAATAAGAGAGTTGCATCTATGCCCATATAGTGCCTCATATGGGGCCATCTGAATACTTGAATAGAAGCTATTTGTAACAATCTGTATGCTACGTGTACTAGTTCCATTTATATGACGCTTATAAATTGCCTTGTTGTATAGTTATGGACTCGGTTTCCTATGCGACTAGTGACAATAGAATAGGTTTAAAGTGAGCTGCCCATAGATTTTGATGCGACCTGATTAAGTTGACGTCGATGGAAGTATTTAAACTTGAGATCATATGGTGGTATTTGATTTAAATTGACATAGTGTATATAAGTTTTAAGTTAAGTTTAAGGTATTAAGGTATTAAGGTCTAGAAATGGAATAAAATATTGAGGTGCTTGCTTAACTTAACTAAGCTAGTAGGTGACAAGCGGGTGCATCACCTACTTTGACTTATTGACCAGCCCAAAGGACCAAGTAGGTGCATCACCTACTAAGACTCTTTTGACCATGTTATTGGGCCAAGTACACTACCACCTACTTGGATTAATCTGGCCCAAATTGATTAGAAGAATAAGGGGAAAATGGACAGCCAAGGCTCAATCTTTCCAAGCCCACAAGAAATAATTTGAATGGAAAAGTAGGTGCATCACCTCTTAAATGTGTGGCCTAAATTAAAGACACATGTTGGCTGCAAATGAAGTACAAGAAAGGTGGCAAAAGGCCCAATGTTCTTAAGTCCAAAACGCCCAAGTGAAAAGTCCGAGTAGGTGGGCCACCTAATTGACAAATTATGGCCCAAAATGAGTGATAAAGTTGGCCAAAGCAGGTCCCTTTAAAAGGGATTGCTATCAGCTTTTTCCAGCCATTTTTACTTTGACAAAAAATCTAATTTCTAGAGCTTTCTCTCTTCTCTCTCTTAACTTCATACAACAGCCATTAAATACCATTAGGGTTCTTGAATATTAGGTAGTTCAAGCATTTGGAAGGTATAATTTAAGACAAGTTAAGGAGGAAAACCTTTACCTTGAAGAATCCAAATCTTATCAAGTAGTAGTTCTCTCCAGCAAGGTAAGCTACTGCAATTTTCTCTCTATTGTTCTTGAGTAAATTAGGAAACTTGGTATGTGTTAGTGAGTTGGAAATTGTTACTTTTACATGGTGTAATATTGGGGAGGATGTTCTGGTGATTAGTGCATGTCGGGACAGCCATGGAGGGGAGTCCTCTTTAAATTTTAGTTATGAGCTTATTTGAGCACTTTAAAAGTACGTGCTTACTCTACCAAGTATTAGCTCTTCAAGTGTTGGTGATCAGAAACCATGATTCATATTGCTTCTGTTACAGTATTATGTTTAATGATTGTTTTATGCATGTTATGATAAGGGACGTGAGTGGATCTGTGGGAAAGTTATGGAGACATTAAAGGACTTATATATTGCAGGGATTTTTGGGGAGGACCTGATACAAAGGTTGTACACTATACAAACACGATTAAAGGGAAGGGGAAGGAAAGAAAACACTGGCTAGATAAATTATATGCTTACTGCTTGGTTACTATTTGGGTGAGATCAAGTAGCTCAAATTGATGGATTAGCTACTAATACTAGTATTACAACTTATTTTATTGTAGATTAGTAATCTGAAGAGAAGGAGCTTAAGTCATACGTTTTGAATTGTATAAGGCTATTCGAGTTCCTATTTCTTTGTCATGAATCCAACACTTGCATTACAAAAAGTAAGCTTTCTAAGTGCCATTGGTAGTGACTGATCCATAGTTGCAGTTCCTACTCCCTAGATCAGTAAAGTGAGTACTCTAATATGAGTTTTTTACTAAATGTACATGCTTACTCTACCAAGTATTAGCATGCAAGGTTTAAACTTGTTTCATCATCAAAGTACCCTTGTCACATATTTCCCTTATATAAATCACAATGATCCTAAATTACACATGGTACATATGTTTATATGTTGGATATACAATCTGCCCATATCATGCCAACCTGCTTCAATTATTTATATATATGTCATCTTTGCACATATTCATATGTTCCCTTTATTGGTTATTACTCCCATTGTGTTAGACTATTATGTTACCTCACAAGATCCCTACTTGCTCTATACCAACTTGGGGGTACTTTGGTCCCTTATTGATTAATTCGTTCATAATACATTTTTTCTAAAGGTATTAATCTTATTATTTCTTTTATATTCTCCAATATATATTCTATGTATTGTATGTTGTGGTTTTGTTGAAATGTTTCTATATTTTCTTTTATTAGATTACTGAGTAAAGTAATATCTATTATAGTTTGTTGCCAATATTCTAAGTATTCTTGGTTTATCATTAATCTGAATATTGAATTTCTAGATCACTTAAATTAAAGTCTAAAATTTCATTATTTATTCTATTTATTTCATCTATTTCGTACCATATCTGGTCTATTAATTCTCTTTCTTCTTCTTCATATACTTTTTCCCATATTATCCTTCTTATTTCTACTGTTATGTTTTTAAGTACATACATGATTAATATCTTATATGTTAACATCATTTCATCATGTAAATAAGACATAACAATTTTAATACAATTCCCTCATATCATAGTCCTGATGAATATTATTTATATTAGAATACTATAAACTAGATTATTTTCAAATATTTTCCTGTCACTGTTAACATCGTACTTTCAAAAGTACTTTCTTCCTACAGTGCCTCGACTATGTTTGCTCCCCTCACGGCTACTCATGCCTATGGTTTCAACTTCAGGATGGCATAGCTGGAAGTTTTCCTTTCTTTCCTCATGTTAACAAACTACAAAACATTCGATAATAATTCTAGTATATAATAACTAATAAAAACTTATTCTATCACTATTATGATATTCAGAAATTAACAGATTTAGCTATGCATAATCATGAATATATGTACCTGTGTTGTAGTATCTGCAATATTTAGATCCATAGCTTTTGTTCTGAAATTTAGATTTTAATTGAGATATTGGAAGAATATTTATTACAAGAGGCTTTGCTTTCCGTCCAGAAAGTCTTGCCTTATGTTGCCTTTTGGCTCTACTATATATACAAACATAAATAACTCTACTATAGTTACTTTAATCTATACTACAGTTACTTTACATTTTTGTTAATGTACACGTTACCTACTACTTTACATTACTTTATATCTAACTTTTCTTCCACTAACCTTGCTTTTTCAATAGGACAAATAACTTTTTCTTTGTTGATCCTTTATCTTGTCGGCCTCCTTTTATTCTAGATTGACAGCTGGTATTACATTATCTTCGCCATAACATTTTGAGCATTGATGGTCTGGGTATTTGTGTCCAATAGTTCTGCAATAATTTGTCATTATCTCTGTTGAAATAAAGTTTCGTCGTATAGCTCTTGTAGTTGGTTGTTGTTCCGGTTTCAGTAGACTTAATATCCATTGACTTATTTCTTCCATATCTGCTTCTCTGGTTTTTCTGGAATTCGAATAGATCATTGTTTGTTCTCGGGCATAATAACTCCATACTGAATTTCCACTTAAATAATTTGTTGATAACTCATTTAATATTGTAGCTATCCCAATAACTCTTTTTCTTGCATAAAATTCTGGTATTTCTACCTTTTGTATTTCTTCTTGTTTCTCTATCTTTTCTGGTATTATCATTTCTCTTGTTAATCCGATCTTTATCACTTGTATAATGGGTTTGATTTCATCATACAATATTTCGGCTGGTGTTGAATAGATTTTTATATAGAACAATGTTCCTTTAGTGATTCTTTTATAATGCATAAATGCCTTATGTAATTCTGGGATTGTTGATATCTCATCTCCTGTCACGGTATATACTGTACTTAGTAGTCCATAATGATAGCAAGTTCCTACTAAATTGGTACTAGTTCCTGGTTGTGCAATTAATTTATTATATCCTTGTAAATTTTGGGTAATATAATCTTCATTTGGACTTTTTGCATTTTTGGATCTGGGGTTTTGGTTTAAGAAAGTTTGTATTTTGTGAATATATTTTATATAGGCTCTGGTTATATGGTTATATGCCTTTTTGTTTTGTCCTAGGCTTTCTTTATATGTATTGAGTTGGGGTGGTATAAGTAATGGTTCTTTTTGGGTTTTTGGTGTAAATGGTTTTTCAAATATTTTGTTCATGTTTGTATTGGTATATCTAATTTTGCTTTCTTCTCTTGCTGCAGAGGTGTTTCCTGTAGCTGCATGTAACAAATTATTAGTTTGGGTTTTTCGGTGTTTCCCAACGTCACCTTCTAGCTCTGGAATTTTAAAGTCTTCCGATTGACTTAGCTCCGCATATTTATTGTCATGCTGCTGACTTTTCATTTGTTGTAGCTCTTTATCCAGGCTATCCATTTTTGTACAAAGTAATGTCATAGTATTGAGTATCTTTTCAATAGTATTTTCTTTGTCTAGATCCGTCTGTGTAGCTTTGTCTTGAAATGTAATCTGCAATGACATTTTTGTTAGTACTTATTACTTCTATTGTAAATGTAAAATTCTGTATGTTTAATAATAGTCTTCGTATTTCTTTGGTCGTTACTGAATCTTGTATCTTCCTTGTGATCCACCATTTTACCTGCGTATTATCTGTTCTTACAATAAACTTATTATACACGATATATGGTTCAAAAGCTAATAAACATCTATATAGAGCATATAATTCTTTTCTATTTATTTCCCATTTTATTTCGGGGTTTGTAAATGTTCCTGAATAGTATCTACAATGGTGTTCTATTTTTTCTTTTTCGTATTTATATTTTAATACTCCTCCATGACTTATTTCACTGGCATCTGATTCTACTATATATATAAAAATTTTGTTTTCGTCTAGAAAGTATAACTTTGGTAATTTCTTACATAATAATTTTATTTTTTGTATTTGGTCTTGGTATTTCTTATCAAAATAATATTCTACGTCCTTTTTTAGTTTTTTATGCAAAGGTTTAAGATTTTCTGCTAAATTGGGTATATATTCTCTTACTAGATTTACTAATCCTAAGAATGATTGTAATTTCTTTTTTGTATCTAGTTGGTCATCAGAATTTATTATTTTTTGTACTATGTAGTTTTGCATTTTTATACCATTCTTATCTATTTGTATTCCTAAAAATTCTATTTGGTTTTTCATTATTTCTGTTTTTTCTTACTTAAACTTATTCCTGAGTGTGCTATAATATGTATAAATTTTTCTAATAATCTTATATGGTCTTCTTCTGTTTGTGAATATAACAATATATCATCTATATATACTATGCTATTTTCTAGTTGATTGAAATAATTATCCATAAAATGTTGATATCTTCGTGGTGCATTTTTGTATCCAAAATGTAGTACGTTCCATTCATAGAATCCTTGTGGTACTGTGAAGGCTGTTAATTTTTTAGATTCTTCATCTAGCTTTAGATGGTAAAATCCTGATTTACAATCAAATTTACTAAAATAATTGTATCCTTGTATTTGTCTTACTTTTAGTACTTTATTTGGTATGGGGTAATTATATGTTTTTGTTTTTGCATTTAGATTTCTATAATCAATGACCATACGGCTTTTTCCTCTTTTCTGTTCACTGTGTTTATTTACTATGAATGCTGGACTTGTATGTTTACTGTTACTTTCTTGGATATATTTGTTTTCTAATAGATCTCTTATGTGCATTTTAAATTCTTTTAAATCTTCAAAATTATATTTTAAGGGTTTTTGGGTTATAATACTATTTTCATCAATTAGTTCAATTTTTACCTTTGTTTTATGTTTTTCCCATCCTTTCAAGGGATCTTCGCTATATAACATATCTAATTTTTCTTGAATTATTTTTAACTTATCGATTGAAAATATTATTAGTTCTATATTGTGAGTACTTTCCTTGATATTTTCTAATTTTTGAGTTATTTTTTCACTTCCTTTAATCAATGGTGTTGGTTTTCTATTTTTATTGTTTACTCTTTTTGCTCCTATCTTTTGCTTACATGGTGTGGTAAACCACCAATGTGTTTTTGTTATTATATGGGGATATAATTTTTCTAAAAACGGCATTCCTTAAAGCATATCTTTATTTATAAATTCATAACTATATATATCTTCTATAGTTAATATTTTATCCCATATTTGTAACTTTATATTTTTTGCCTTATATGTTATCATACTTCCTTCATTATTAAATCCTGTTACAACTATAGGGTTTTTTAGTTTTTCCCATTTTTCATCTGGTAGACAATTATGTTTACACATGTTTGCTTCTGCTCCTGTATCTAACATTGGAGTATAGTATCTGTTATAATAATTTTCTACTATTATTTCCGCAAGTATATAAATTTTCATATTGCCCTTCTTATTGTGACTTTTTTGTTTTTATAAGTTATAATTAATTGTGTATTTTCTAAGTTATATGGTTTCATTTCTTCTAGCCATTTTATTCCTAGTGTTATATTATCTCCTTGGTATATTGTAAATTTTATTAATATAATTATTCCTCCTATAATTACTTCTTTTTGTGTTATTTCTTCTACATATGATAATTCTCTTGGTAGTTCTGGGCATACTTGTTCTTTAGAAGTTATTTCTTCTTCATTTACTAGTTCTCTTGGTATATGATTTTCTTCTTGTCCAGTATTTATTATAATAATATGCTTTCTTTGTTCTATTATTCCAGCTATATAATAATGATATGGTTCTATTTCTTTTATCATCTGATATTCTACTGATTTTCTTTGGGGTTGGGATGTATTTTCGTTTTTATCTATGCTTTTTATTCTTTTTGATGTACTAATCCTATCACTTACTATTTCTAAATCTTCTTCTATATTTATTTCTTTGTAACTGTAATCATTATTATCTATTACTATCACAATTTGTTCAAAACGATTTTCTATTTTTATCTTATTTTTATGTTTTGTTGTTAATACATATAAGTTTTTACAGCGAGCTGTAAATATTTTGCTTCCTGGAGCTAACTCTATGCCGGACATTTTCCAATATAATACTAATGATTTGTCTATATTTTTATCGTTTATTGCTACTGAATAATTGGAACTTATTATAAATTTAAATTTTTGGTCTATTAAATTTCCTTTTACTGCACTTATTATACTTCTTTCTATCTGTTCTATTATCCTGTCATCTGCCAAATATATTTCTATTGGTGAATCTATTCCTTCTCTGAAGCAAGCTTTTATTAATATTTCTGTTCCACCTAAGTGTACGTATTTTATGGGGTCACTAGCTTTGATTTCTTTATTTCTTTATTTATTATTCGTTTGTTTATTATAGGTATTCTTGCCTTTCCTTGGGTGTATTTACAATCTATTATATGTTCTTTTTGGCTTACTACATAATACTCTTCTTTTTGTCTTTTAAATATATTTCTTATCAAGGGTAGCTTGAATATTTTTTCTACACTGAGATCTAATTCTATTCCTTTTATTTGTTCAAATATATTAATATCAAATATTACTTTTTGTTCTGTAGATTGTTCGTTTGTATATTCTTCTTTATTTATTATTTGTACTTCTTTGTCAGTCATTATTATCTCCTATTTCATTTTCAGATAATTCGTCCTCATGTTCAAACTCGTATATACTATCATCACTTTCTGGTTCATAATCTATATGATCTATTTGTGTGTATATTTCATCATTGATTATTATTTCAGATATTTGTTTTTTCTTTGGATTCTTGGGTAATTTACAATCTTTAGCTAAATGTTCTAATTTAATTATAACATGTACATTCTGTTATTTTTTTCTTTGGTCTAAAGGGTCTTTTTGCTTTGGTGTTTTTTATATAATATCTTCTTCTTGGTTTTTTATACTTATATTGGGATTTATATTTTTTATATTTTCCTGGTTTTCGATATTTCTTTTTATAGTAATTATCGTTACATCCGAATTGAGGTGCTACCTTATCTTTACAACATGCTAAGTTTTTTATTATTGTTTTTTCCATTTTTATATCTTCTCTATATTTTTGACATATTTCTGAATACCATTTTTTTAAATATCTCATTCTTGCTCCAAGTGTATCTTGTAGTCCTGCATCATTCCATTCTTTTATTATCTTAGAACTAAATGGTTCTGGTAATTTTGTAAAATATAATTTTCTTATTTCTTTTGCCTCTTCTGTAGTGTATGTTTCTTTATAATAATATTCTCTAAATACACATGTATATTCATCTATGTAACACATATTACATATAGCTAATTTTAACATCAAATGTCTATGTAACTGTTTCTCTTTATTTTGTTCTTCTACTTCTGTGGTCGTGCTACTGAATTCGCTTCTTATGGCTATTTCGTACTTATTTAATATATCAATTGGTGTAGTCCCAATTTCTCCATCTATTTTTTTTATTTCTTAATGTCTTTATGCTTTCTTCTGCTAGATTTTGTAACCATAATTTTATTGTTCCTATAAGTGTTCTTTCTATGTATCCTGGTACTTCTGTCATTCCAATTTTATTATCTATTAATTGTTTTGATATATAACCAACCCATAGTTGTATTGTTTTGTTTATATCTGCTACACAATCTAAATCTAAAAAATTATTAGTTCGGGATGTTGTAGATGGCATCCATTTTTTATTTAATCTTTTATTCCATAAACTATCATATCTATCAGATTCTTCATAACTAACTGTGTAATAATTAGGATTTAGTGTTCTTGGGTTTTTTACTTCTGGTGTGCTTGTACTTGCTTTATTTTTTATTTCTTCCGTATTTATTTCTATTGTATTAGTTATTTTGGTTTCTCCTATTTTTTCTAAGATCTCTGTATATGTTTCACTTATATCTGAGCCTTGTTCTGAGCAATTTTCATCTATATCAATATTATCAACTCTTATATCTGAGGTTAGTTTTTCTTTAAATTTTTCTATTTCTGTTTCTATTTCTTTTTCTTTTTGTTTGGCTATCTATAATTCTTTAAGCATGGTTAGTTCTTTTTCTAATGCAATTATCTTATCATTTTTTACTTCTTCGATATGCTGTATTTCTAGTTTCGCTTGTTGTTTTATTATTTCTATTTCTTTTTTCTTATCTATTTCTTCATTTTCTCTAGCTATTCGTACCATTGCAGTTAGGCTATCTTCTAGTGTTACTGTTTCTTTTTCTATCATTAGATATAGATTTTCACCTATTTTTTTTATACCTTCTTCCTAAATTTGAAAATATTATTTTTATTTTTAATCCTTCTGGATTTTCGATGGTTTTTTATTCTATGGCAAATTCTTCCTTGTTCATTCTAAATTATGTTTCAGTTTATACTCTATGTTTTGTATTTCTAGTTGTAGTTTAAATATTACTTTTCATTGAGTTAGCAAAGATTTTTGGCATACGCCTGCATATATATTATATTGAAGTCTTTCTTGGTTATATTTTAGTTCTTGTCGTTTTGTTATTACTATTCTGATTAATTCATACTTATGAGTTTTCTTTATTATCCATATTCTAATTTTTACTACTTAGCTCTGATACCAACTTGGGGTACTTTGGTCCCTTATTGATGAATTGGTTCATAATACATTTTTTCTAAAGGTATTAATCATATTATTTCTTTTATATTCTCCAATATATATTCTATATATTGCAAACTTGGGGGTACTTTGGTCCCTTATTGATTAATTCGTTCATAATACATTTTTTCTAAATGTATTAATCTTATTATTTCTTTTATATTCTCCAATATATATTCTATGTATTGTATGTTGTGGTTTTGTTGAAATGTTTCTATATTTTCTTTTATTAGATTACTTAGTAAAGCAATATCTGTTATAGTTTGTTGCCAATATTCTAAGTATTCTTGGTTTATCATTAATCTGAATATTGAATTTCTAGATCACTTAAATTAAAGTCTAAAATTTCATTATTTATTCTATTTATTTCATCTATTTCGTACCATAACTGGTCTATTAATTCTCTTTCTTCTTCTTCATATATTTTTTCCCATATTATCCTTCTTATTTCTACTGTTATGTTTTTAAGTACATACAGGATTAATATCTTAGATGTTAACATCATTTCATCATGTAAATAAGATATAACAATTTTAATACAATTCCCTCATATCATAGTCCTGACGAATATTATTTATATTAGATTACTATAAACTAGATTATTTTCAAATATTTTCCTGTCACTGTTAACATCGTACTTTCAAAAGTACTTTCTTCCTACAGTGCCTCGACTATGTTTACTCCCCTCACGGCTACTCATGCCTATGGTTTCAACTTCAGGATGACGTAGCTGGAAGTTTTCCTTTCTTTCCTCATGTTAACAAACTAGAAAACATTCAATAATAATTCTAGTATATAATAACTAATATAAACTTATTCTATCATTATTATGATATTCAGGAATTAATAGATTTAGCTATGCATAATCCATATATATGTACCTGTGTTGTAGTATCTGCAATATTTTGATCCATAGCTTTTGTTCTGAAATTTAGATTTTTTATTGAAATATTGGGAGAATATTTATTACAAGAGGCTTTGCTTTCCGTCCAGAAAGTCTTGCCTTATGTTGCCTTCTGGCTCTACTATATATACAAACATAAATAACTCTACTATAGTTACTTTAATCTATACTATAGTTACTTTTATAAACTATAGTTACTTTACATTTTTGGTAATGTACACGTTACCTACTACTTTACATTACTTTATATCTAACTTTTCTTCCACTAACTTTGCTTTTTCAATAGGACAAATAACTTTTTCTTTGCTGATCCTTTATCTTGTCGGCCTCCTTTTATTCTAGATTGACAGCTGGTATTACATTCTCTTCGCCATAACATTTTGAGCATTGATGGTCTGGGTATTTGTGTCCAATAGTTTTGCAATAATTTGTCATTTTCTCTGTTGAAATAAAGTTTCGTCATATAGCTCTTGTAGTTGGTTGTTGTTCCGGTTTCAGTAGACTTAATATCAATTGACGTATTTCTTCCATATCTTCTTCTCTGGTTTCTCTGGAATTTGAATAGATCCTTGTTTGTTCCGGGCATAATAACTCCATACTGAATTTCCACTTAAATAATTTGTTGATAACTCATTTAATATTGTAACTATCCCAATAACTCTTTTTCTTGCATAAAATTCTGGTATTTCTACCTTTTGTATTTCTTCTTGTTTCTCTATCTTTTCTGGTATTATCATTTCTCTTGTTAATCCGATCTTTATCACTTGTATAATGGGTTTGATTTCATCATACAATTTTTCGGCTGGTGCTGAATAGAATTTTATATAGAACAATGTTCCTTTAGTGATTCTTTTTATAATGCATAAATGCCTTATGTAATTCTTTTATAAGTATGTACTTACTTGGAATATGTATCCGTCCTAAAGTTGAATCTGCCCACGTTCTCCCTTGGTTCCACGTTCATGTATACCTTGTATTTGATATTAGTTAGTCAGTATTTTGGCTATCATATAGAGATCAAATCTCATGGCTGAATGTTAAATGTCTTCACTTGATATGTGCTTCAATTTGAGATGTCAAAATGCTTACTGAGTCATATAAGCTCCTAAGTATTACACGTTCACGTCACATTTGCTTCCCATGTCATTGTTATTATCGTAAGTATCCATATTCATATGTTTTCTACTACTGGTTCATAGTTCCAAATCTCAACAATGATTATGACCACCAAAACTATTATCTCAATAGAGTTATGACCATCAAAAGAACAATCTCAAAAGAGTTATGAGCATCAAAAGAACAATCTCAAAAGAGTTATGATTCCTTAATGCTTTTAGCATAGACTAGTGGATACACTTGCTAGTAATTTTTATACCATGGTAAATTATAGCACAGTTCTGACAGCGTGGGCTAGAAGTTGTATCATCACATAGCTCATAGTGATTGTTGTCGGTTATAGAATCTCCCATAGAATTTACTTTGTATTTTTCATATACAAATGGCATTTTTCTTTGTATTCTTGCATACAAACTGAGTATAATGTATTTTTAAATAAATGAAGTTGTTATCTACTGTTCAAAGAGATTTTCTTTGTAATGCATTCTTTAGTACTGCTTTATATTGAAATGAGTTAAGTATCACTGAGTTGAGTTGCGGTGAGGTAAGTGTTTCTTTCTGTTCTAGTTCAAGCTTATGTCTTGTTTTAGATTTCCCCTTACATGCTCGTATATTCCATGTATTGACATCATTTGGCCTGCATCTTTTATGATGCAGATATAGGTAACAGGATTAGCATCCAATGCTTCATTGATCTAGTCGAGCTCCAGAGTCATTTGGTGAGCCTCCTTGCTTCCGGAGGATCCCTTTCACTATGTTATCATTTAAGTTTTGTTAGGATGATAAGGGGTCCTGTCTCGACATCCTCTGTAGTATTATAGGCTTCATAGATAAATAGATACAATTTATGAGTCTTATTCATTTCAGTTATTGATGTTTGAGGCTTGAGTTGCCACTTTTGCTAGTAAATGCTTTTTAAAATATTTTGAGTAAGTTATTTGAGTTAAAGCTTTACTTTTAAAGTAATCTTATGTTGATTTGTCTTCCGCTAAGAGTTAAGCAACGCCAAGGGTTATCTTGGGGCCATCAATGGTTCTCGAGTTCCAGCCACATCAAGGGTTTTGCCTCAGGACGTGACTACTTGGTATTAGAGCTCAAGGTTTAAGTGTCCTAGGGTGTCTATGAAGTCGTGTTTGTAGAGTCCCAGTTATCGATGTGAAGCATGCAACATCTATAATTAGGAGGTTGTAACATTTAGGAACTATCTCACTTCTTTCATACTCTTTTTGTGGGATAGAGTTTATCTCTATAAAAGTTTCTTTCTAACTTGTGCTTACGCGTATCTTTCATATCAAGCCTCCACGAAGATTTGTCTGAGGTCATCCGTCTTGGAGGTACGTTGAGGATCAAGAGGTACCTAATGCACCAGAAGTGCAACCCCAAGGAGAGGTTAGTAATTCTAAGTTCTGGGATGCTCTCCAAATGTTGAGTCAAGTGGTGGCCAATCAAGATGGTCAGCTAAGACGGGATCAACTCGATGTAGTTGATACGTCCAAAATTAGTGAGTTTTTAAGGATGAATCCTTGAAGTTTCACTGGTTCAAGTGTCACTGAGAATCCAGAAAACTTTGTGGAAGAACAGTAGAAGGTTTTTCAGGTTATGCATGTTGTTGATACTGAGCGAGTGGAACTAGTTGCATACCAACTGAAGGGGGTTGCTAGGATCTTTTTTGACCAATGGAGGATGGGTAGAGTTGAAGGTGCACCAATTGTGAGCAGGGTCAGGACCACGCCCCGTGGGTGGATCCAAGGTCTGTGGATGGGACGGTCGTAGATTGGCCAAAAGTCTATTACCATGATCCACGATTGACCAGGACGGACCGTTGGTCCATTCACGGTCCGTAGGTCATGGTTTCGTGGGTCATATAAGGGAAAATATTTTAGGGACTTAAGGGTCTTTTCTGGTTTTGATTAAATCAATGTGGTGTCATTTTGCCTAGACTTAGACCACCCATATAAGTATATTTAACCCCCAAATTCCCCCAACTAAGTCTTTCTCTTAAAATCCCTAAAGAGTTCCCAAAAGTCCTCTCAAATATTCTCTCTCTAGAAGTTGGAAGAACAAGGAGGAGATTGAAGCTAAGTCGAGATCAAGTTTCCAAAGTTCAAACTTTTGATGACTTTGTAATCAAGGTATGATGGCTTTTCATCCATGGGATCCTTCCTCCCATGGAGTTTCCTAGAATTCCATAATTTGATGAAGAATTTCCCTTATTCTAGTTAGGGTTTCTTCCATTGTTGTGTGTTATGATTAACTTTGATCCAATTGAGTGGATTATGATTGTTTATGATATAATTGATAGAATTTCATGTATTTAGAATGAAATTACATCTACCCATTCCTATCCTATCATTTTAGGGTTGAATTGCTGAAACGATCCCAAAAATGTCCGAAAATGTGCTTCGGAAACAACTATAATTGTAATTTCCATATATCTCAAAATCCGTGCATGATTTCGGAAATTCGACTTCATATTCTTATTCAGGGGGTCAAGTTGAGTGGGAAATGGGTCTAACCCGAATTTTAGAGCAACCGTATCAAAATTCGAAAATCGCAAAAAATGCAATTTTCAGGGTCAACTTTAAAGGGACATATCTCTTAGCACACAAGGAACTGGAAGAGCCACTACCTATTAAATTAGAGCCCTTCGAGTTATATTTCCAATGCAATTGGTTTCACCTCATTCCGAGTTAGGATGAAGGAGTTATGACCATTTTCGTAAAACCTGTCCGGGCAGAATTGCAATTTCCAGAGAGCTTAGTTACTGTAGCGGGCTGGACGTTTTTCGTTTATAAAAAAGAGGATTGTCCCATACTTAGTTATATTTCTTTCTAGCTTCAAAACACTCAAAAACACTCACTAATCCCTCTCCAAAATTCCACCAAGATCTTCAACCAAATTCAAACATCTCAAGTTCTAATTCCGGATTCAAGACTCAATCTCAAGCATCAATTCTCCATTCCAATCTTCATCAAGGATTCTCCAAAGTTGAGGTATGTGGGTTTGATTGTGGAAACCTTCCTTTCCACAAGTCCAACCATTTATTCTCTATTTTTACTTCAAGTTTATGGCTCCTTATGGTTATTATGAACTCTTGAAGTATGGAATTACTACTACACACCCTATTATGGTCTATTTTGCATATTATCATGAAATGGAATTATTATGTGATGCTTATGGTTTTTATGCTTCCATGATCAAATTATGAAAGTTGATATATATACATGTATGTTGTTGGTGGGCTGATTTATATGAATTTTGGAATTGGTTGGACTTAGCACTCTTGAAAGACATGAATTTATCTACATGAACAATAGCCCACCATGTGTTTGATAAAATGCCATTTATAGAATTCTTAGGAAATGGAAGGTCCAATGTACATCCTATGAGTCGGATGATTATATAATTATTGAAATGATGATGAAGCGGATACATGTATATGATTTTCTCTATATAGTGTTGTGAGTCGACCAAGCCTAGTACGGGGGGTAGTAGGCCCGTATAACCGTATCGAGGGGTTGGTACCTTGGTTGCCTAGTACGGGGGGTAGTAGGCCCGTATAACCGTATCGAGGGGTTGGTACCTTGGTTGCCTAGTACGGGGGGTAGTAGGCCCGTATAACCATATCAAGGGGTTTGTACCTTGGTCCCTAGCTCGGGGGGTGGTAGGCCCGGGTAACCACATTGAGGGGTTTGTACCTCTTTCGCCTCTCCAAGGGGGTGGTAGGCCTTGGAAATACTATATTGATGGTCACTCACCACACATGTACTACGTCCCACTAAATATGATTTTTATGTAAGCGTCATTATATACATCATTTCATTTATGTGCTATCTATCGGGTATGATTATGCATTTTCCTATGATGTCCATCTATTGTAGCATTGCATTGCATCCCATATACTTAGTACATTCAAATGTACTAATGCATACTCTATTCCTACATGATGTCACCATGTAGGGACCGGAGCACCGCTTGACCATCCTCCTCCGCGTGGCTAATACGATTTCCTATCAAGGTTATTGGTGAGTCCTCCATTCCGGGGACGTTGCTCATGATCTTTTGCTATGTATAAGACTTTTTCTTTTTAGTTATGTTTTGACTATGAGGGTGAGCCCGGTAGTTTGTCTTGGCCCCCGCTAAGTATTCATGTTTAGAGGTGGTGTTGGACAAGTTGTGTATTATGCTTGAGCTTGACTCATCTATGGTATTTATGTATTATTTCTTCCTTTTTTTTTTCTTGCTCCCTTAGTCCCGATTTCCCCCTTTGATTATGCTTATTGCTTATGGTCATTTTAATTGCTTCCGCGACCAAGGATGTGTAATGATACGCTATGAGGCTTGTTTGGGGTTCCTTTGGGTTCCCCATTCACCGGTCACGCCTAGGCCCTAGGCTTGGGTCGTGACAATTGCTATAGTGGGTTTGATGCCATGTGAGGGAAACTCTATGGGTTAGATATATCCTTATAGGATTGATGAATTATTAATATAATTTCTCTAGATTAAAGCATATATGATGAATATGATGTTCATTGCTTGAGAATAAATCATAGATGATGATCATGAGATGTAGTGCTTTGTGAATAAAGCCTAGACTATGCATTGTTGATTGTAAATGCTATGATGTAGAAGAGTACCTCTTACAATGAATTGATAAACCTGATTGAATGAATGTGAAAGGTTTACTCACATGAATGATTCTAGGTTGAAAGGATTGTTCACCTAAAATGAATCTAGACTTAAATGCTTAATGAATGATGAGGCTCGAGGTGATTACCCTACTCCTTAGATGTGAAAAAGAGGTGAGTCCCCACATTCTAACAATGGACATGGGGCGAGTACCCAGGCTTCTTATTAAATGATGTGTAGGTGAGTACCCGCATCATATGATGAGGTTGTGAAGGCGAGTATCCGCAAATTAAAAGTAAGTAAGGCAAGAGGCGAATACCCATTAGCCTTTATGAACCAGGCATTGAGGCGAATCCCCAAGTCTTTAAAAGTAAGTTTGATTAATGAGATTATATTATTAAATTAACCTGTGTGGAGTGTTGCTAGTTATGCCTTCCATGATGTAAGCTTGACTAGAGGTGGATGACCTATGTCTTGGCTAAGCTTGACTAGAGATGGATGACCTATGTCTTGGCTAAGCTTAAGTGAGGTTCTTAAGGGAGTATTCCTCTTTCATTATGATGCTTTATATGTATTAATTATTCTTATGCCTTATGTCTTATGTTGACTAATACTTATTTTATGTTGTTCATGCTAGCCATCATATTTAGTACTTGATTGTACTAACACATACTCTTGCCTACATTCTTATCAAATGTAGGGTCAGCTGTTCTCGATTCACACACTTGTGGCTTGGTTCCTAAAGGATTGGCAAGTAAATCTTTGGTGAGTCCTCATTGTATTCGAGGATTGGATCACCTTATCTCTTTTATGTCTTTCCTTTACTTTGAGACTATTGTATGGGCTGCGTCCCAAGATTTTTATTTCTTATGTCTAGATGGTTTGAGACAATGTCAATGTGATGTTAGACTTCCGCTTGCCATTATAAAAGACTTTGATTATATTTGAAAAGTTTTAAATTCCCGTACCTTTTATGTTACTTTATATTATGATATGCAAAGTGGATTGTATGAGCCCCCTCTAGGTCTTATACGCCTTTTTACATCTAGGACGTACTCCTTGGTCGTGACAAACTTGGTAATCAGACCACAAGATTTAGAATGGTTCTAGGATGTCTCAAACCATGTCTAGTAGAGTCTTGTTCATAAGTGTGACGTGCTCGACATTTATGAACTACAGGCTATTAGATGTTAAGGAAATATCACTTCTTCACTTCTCTATGTCGTGTCATGGATTTTAACTCTATAAGTCTTTCTCCTAATTTGTACCTAATGGTTTTCAGAAAATAACTAGTAGAAGGGCTAATTCTAGAAGGTTGGAGGTAGACAATGTTAAGCAAGAGGTTCCTCCTCAAGCTCTTCCTCATGCTCCGATTGACCCATTTAATTAGAATGTGACGAATGTGGAGTTTAGGTCTGCATCCAAGTGTTAGCTCAAGCTATGACGACGCAAGCTAACAGAGAGGTGGTAGCCTGTGTGATCCCAATTGTGGGTACGACGGCGGCAATAGTGAGAGATTTTACAAGAATGAGCTCGCCCAAATTTTATGGCTCCAAACTTTAGGAAGACCCTCAAGAATTTATCAACGAGGTCTATAAGGTACTTGCTATCATGAGTGTGACTTCAATAGAGAAGGAGGAACTAGCCACTCACCAACTCAAAGGGGTTGCTCAGATTTGGTTTAATTAGTGGAAAGAGGAAAAACCGGTGCAAGCGGGTCCCATAGTATGGAAAAGGTTCAAAAGTGCTTTTCTTGACTAATTCTTCCCTCTGGAGATAAGAGAGCCAAGGTACTCGAGTTCATCAACCTTCGAAAGGAAATAGCAGTGTAAGGGAATACCCCTTGAGGTTCACTCAACTATCATAGTAGGCACCTTCCATTGTGGTGGATCGTAGGGCCAAGATGAGTAAGTTTGTGTCGGGAGTGTCTGACTTTGTTGTCAAAGAGTGCCGCACCCCTATGGTTGTTCATGACATGGATATTTGTCACCTTATGGTGCACTCCCAACAAATTGAAGAAGAAAAGCTCAAGGAGAGATCTAGGGAGGTAAGGAGTGCTAGAGTGGCTGATGGCAACTATTCTCATGCTAGGTCCAGTGGACGGGGTCGTTCTTGATTTTGGCAAAGGTTCTCTGATGAGTACACAAATTGGACTAATTTAGGGCTATATTTTAATAGAAATTGTGTCTCTAATGCTTATTTTATCTCAATATCTAATGAAAACTCTTAAGTATTAGGTATTTGAAATTTGAAGGAAAGCATGGACACTACATCGCAAAAAGGGATAAAAGGGCTGAAAACAATGAATAAATGAAGGCCTGAGGATCACCGAGTCCACTTAGCGAGTCGCCGAAGGGTCCTGCTCCACCTTTTGTTCTAGTGTGCTGATCCCTGAAGGAAAAGATCAAGTCGGCGAAAAAAGAAGCAGTCGACGCATCGCCCAGAAGTTTCGGGAAGCAGTACCATGTCACTCAATGACCCAACGCACGACGATGTTGAAGGCTGGTACAAGACGGCGATGAACTATACCAAAATATGAATCACCGAGTTGATCGGTGATTCTGACTAACGACGCCAAATGATCTCCTGCAGCACAAATCTGTGAAAACTATAAATACTAGTTAGAGTTGTAGCTTTAAGTGTGGAACAATTATTATAATTTTCATATAGAATAGTACTTTTGATATTTTTGCTCTAAGTTTGAGGGGTTTTGAAGGTTTAAAGATACAAAGGGTTTCATCTTCAAGATTTGGATTTGGGTCTCTTGAATTCTTCAATTTTGGCATGTATCAAGACTTAAATCTTCATACCGAGTTGAATGTGAGCTCAATTTGGTATAAATTTCTATCTTTTATACATGATGTGGCTAAAAACCCTAATTCTTAGGGTGTGATTTAGCGAATATGGTTTAAGATAATTGTTGGGTCTTGCTTGCTGATTGTTTAATCGTAGTTTAGTTGTGATTTCATTTAGTAGTTGTGGATGAATTTAATGAAGTTGTAGTTGCAAATACAAGTTTATATATGTGTTTTTTTCTTGCTCGAGAGAGAGGTCGTAAACTAAAACTACTAAATTGATGGCCGGTGGGAGTGGTTCGACATGAGGTTCAGCTCGAGAGATTGAATCCTAGTCTCACTCCCACACACTTAGCTCAAGAGAGTGAGTGGGTTAAGGCGTAGGCTGGTCTTCATGCGGCAAGTGGGTGTCCGAGAGGAACGCATTTGAAACGGGGTAAGTTGCTCGACATAGAGCTTATCCCCCTTAAAGTTTAGCCTACTCACCATTATTCTATGAATCATCTATAGAAAACATATACCCAATAATCTAGCTTAACCCGTATTCCCGTCACATCGCAAGCATCCCCTTTCATTACTTATAAATCCTTGTTTATTTTGTTGTTTTTACTTACTAGTGACAAAACCCCATTGCTAATTGACACTCTTCTGTCCCCCTTTAATTTACAATGTTTTTTAAATCGTTAATATCTTTAACTGCGACTAGTTAGAATTTATTTTAATTTTTCTATTAATTCTCAAAACCACTCTCTTGGGACCAATCCCAACCCTTGGTTGGGTTACTAAACTATTGTACGATCGTAGACACTTGCATTGAAAGTTGTGTCTTGATTACGCAAACATCAAAATGGCGCCGCTGCCATGGAGTGGTGTTACTTGAGAATTTTTAGTTAAGTTGACTTTTGTTCTTGTTAGTTATAGTGATACTTACTTAATTTTTAGTTTTGTTTTGCTTGTTTGTGTGTTGAAACAGGAAGAATGAGTGTGAACGATGACAAAGGTCCCAAATGGACTAGTGTTATCTTCTCTCTACCCAGAGCCAAAAGAGGGGTGGCCTTATGAAAATGTGGCAAACCTCACTAATGGAACTTGAGTGAGGAGTTGCGACGTGCCACGACATTAAATAAGGTGCTTCTTGGGAGGCAACCCAAGATTTTATTGTTTTATGTCTATTTTAGAAATAATGGTGTGTTGATCATAAATGTTAAAGTGTGGAAAGTGTTTGAAGAATGCAGATTGGCGAACTAGAGGTCCAGTCGGTGAATCACCGAAGAGGTCGGTGACCCCGACCCAGACCACCGTTGGACCGAGCATGACTAATGTGGCCGAATGTGTGAGAACTGGACATTTTTTAAAAGGCCAAAAGTTTAAACTTTCAAACTCTTCCCTTTCCCTTACTTTTGAACTTCACAAGCTCACACCCGCACTTTAGTTTCTAAATTTTGCCACTTCTAGTAGTATTTTAGTGGTTGATTTGTGTTCGTATTGGGATTACTTTGCCGCCTAGCATTTCAGTCTTTATATTTGGCATCTAAAGTTGGTTTCCCAAACCCCGCGTGTATTTTTGAGAATTTGAACTCTTATGCAAATGATTCTATCTTGTTGATGTGTGTTGGGCCTCTCTGATAGGATTAAGTTGCTTGAATGCTTGTTTTAATTCGAAAATCTTACCCATAGGGTTTATATTGTTAAAATCCCGCATTTTTGTGCCTTAAAATTGGTTAAATCTTGTGGGGTTGTGCTTGCATGTTGTGGAGTCTAGTAGGGAGAAGTCTGAGTATCCTAAAGATATCGTAAAGACCAATATTGTCATGCCACCCTGGAAAAGAGTACAGGGTATCACTATAAATGAAGGGGGATCAAATCCTCCAAAGAAGGGCATACAAGAACCTCCACAGAGAGATAAAGGCAAGGATATGAGGGCTTTACTGAGACAGAGGAGGCCATCGTAGATGCTGCTGGCTCCTAGTGGATCTGGTATTACAGGTCCTTCTAAGGTGAACCGGGTACAGAAGCCCGAGTCTAGACTTATGCATCGGGCACTAATGCCCAGAAAAATGGAGCGACTGCGTAGACATGATCCCCTCTTTACCTTCCTCTTTGTCTTAATTTATTTTACTTTTGGATATTTTCATTCGCATTTGAGGACAAGTGATTTTTGTTTGTGGTGGGGTGAGGCCCACCTTTATGCATATTAGTTTTGTTTATATATTGGGCTTTGAGCTAAATTCGGGTTATACACTACTTTTTGGTGGAAGGTTTGAGCTTGTGGCTCCTTCTTTTAATTCTAAATGATTTTGACCCGTCTGAAAATTTTGGCCATCTCTCGTGTGATGAAAGTGGTTGTTCTTTTGCAAAAGTTTAAGTCTCGGTTCCAATCAATACCGAAGACTTGAATAGTGCTCTCAATGGAACAAACATGAATGCGCGGCTATGATGAGATGAAAGGATATTGCATAGACAATATGTGAACTCTTTGTATCTCATTATGACTAGCTAGTATCAAATTGAGCCTCTTGTGATGATCATTGCACACTAGCGAAAGTGTGGAGTCTTGTTGGACTATAGTGTCAATGCCTAGTGTGATGAGCTTACTTTCAACCATGCATGATAGATCCTAGAATTTTCCCCGTTGGTCCGGTCAACTAAGTGATGCTATCTCTTGATATGATCTTAGGCAACTTCTAAGAGTGTGAACCAATTGACATATAACTCTTTTGTGACCTACCTTGTGAGTCTGTGAACCACTTTTGAACACCCCTTGAGCCTTACTTTTCTTAGGAAGAAACTTGATGAAATCATAACCTTTCTTTATCCATCACCCATAATCCTCATGAAGTTGTGGTTAGTTGAATAGCCAACTTAGGCCAAAAGCCTAAGTTGGGGGTGTGGTGAAAAGATAAGGGCAAGTCAAGAAGTGAAAGGAAAGTCTCCTCTTACCCATGGTTTTATGAAAAATGGAACCCCTCCATATAAAAAAAAGGAGAAAGGAGAAAGAAAAAAAAGAATGAAAAGGAAAGTTGTGGAATAAATTACAAAAGAAATGGGGTTCCTAAACAATCCATGGAAAGTGAATAATAGGATGACTTATGAGCACTAAAGATAATGATTAAGGAAATATAAAGGAAGTGTTGTGAGCACCACATTTCATGAGGATGAAAGTCACTGAGCCTAAATGACCATACATTTGCACTCAGCCCCATTACAAACCTTGAAAAGACCTTTTTGATCTTGAGTGAGCTGAAACAAATGTTGATTAGAAAATATGGGAAGCATGCATTGTGTTCTTCCTTGTGAGAGTGAGCGTTGTATCTGATTCTGAGGCTTTAAACTGTGAACCATTGAGTGAATATGGAATCATTCCTTGTGTGAGGGCATTTGAACACTTTGGTTAAGCTATTGGTGAGTCACAATTTCAATCTTTGAGTGCACATTTGATCTTTAAATAAGTAAATTGAGTCTTGTTCTGTGCATTCATTACTGAGTCTTGTGTAGCACTATTCGAGACACCCTTTTGAATTACTGAACTTGAGTCTGCTTAAGGACAAGCAAAAGTTTAAGTTGGGGGTGTAGTGAATCCACAAATTGGACGCATTTAGGGCTATATTTTAATAGAAATTGTGTCCTCAAATGCTTATTTTATCTCAATATCTGATGAAAACCCTTATGTTTTAGGTATTTGAAATTTGAAGGAAAGCATGGACACTACGTCGCAAAAAGGAACGAAAAGGCTGAATAGAACGAAGAAATGAAGTATGAGGATCACCGAGTCCACTTGGCGAGTCGCCGAAGGGTCTTACTTCACCTTTTCTTCCAGTGTGTTGAACCCTAAAGGAAAGGATCAAGTCGACGGAAAAAAGAGTAGTCATCGCATCACCGAGAAGTTTCGCGAAACAGTACCATGTCGCCCAATGACCCAGAGCACGAAGAAGCTGAAGGCTGGTGCAAGACAGCGATGAACTACACCTAAAGGCAAATTGCCGAGTTGATCGGTGATTCTGACTAACGACACCGAATGATCCTCTGCAGCACAAATCTGTGAAATTATAAATACTAGTTAGAGTTTTAGTTTTAAGTGTGGAACAAGTATTATAATTTTCATATAGAATAGTACTTTTGATATTTTTACTCTAAGTTTGAGAGGGTTTTGAAGACTTAAAGATCCAAAGGGTTTCATCTTTAAGATTTGGAATTGAGTCTCTTGGATTTTTCAATTTCAGCATGTATCAAGACTTAAATCTTCATACCAAGTTGAATGCGAGCTCAATTTGGTATAAATTTCTATCTTTTATACATGTGTGGCTAAAAACCGTAATTCTTGGGGTGTGATTTAGCGAATATGGGTTAATATATTTGTTGGGTCTTGCTTGCTAATAGTTTAATCATAGTTTAATTGTGATTTCGTTTAGTAGTTGTGGATGAATATAATGAATTTCTAGTTGCAAATACATGTTTATTTATGTGTTTTCGGCTTGCTCGAAAGAGAGGTCGTAAAACTATAACTACTAAATTGATGGCCAGTGGGTGTGGGTTGACATGAGGTTCAGCTCAAAAGAGTGAATCCTAGTCTCATTCCCACACACTTAGCTCGAGAGAGTGAGTGGGTTAAGGCGTAGGCTGGTCTTCATACGGCAAGTGGATTTTCGAGAGGAACACATTTGAAATGGGGTAAGTTGCTTGAGAGAGAGCTTATCCCCCTTAATGTTTAGCCTAATCACAACTATTCAATTAATCTTCTATCGAAAGCATGTACCCAATAATCTAGCTTAACCCGTATTCCCATCACATCCTAAGGATCCCCTCTAATTACTTAGAAATCGTTGTTTAGTTTGTTGTTTTTACTTACTAGTGACAAAACCTCATTGTTAATTGACATTCTTGTGTCCCCATTTAATTTACAATGTTTTTTTAATCGTTAATGTCTTTAGCTATGACTGGTTAGAACTTAATTTTATTTTTTTATTAATTCTCAAAACCACTCTCTTGGGAACGATCCCAACCCTTGGTTGGGTTACTAAACTATTGTACGATCGTAGACACTTGCATTGGAAGTTGTGTCTTGATTACACAAACATCATGCTCCAGGCAAGGTTCTTCAAGTGCTCCTCCTAGGCCAAGAAATAAAAGGGTGTCTAACCCTAAACCCCAAGGAGATGGTGATAAATATGTGATGCCTACTTGTGCTAAGTGTGGGAGAAATTATGAAGGGCTATAATGCTTGTTTCGGGTGTAGTAAAATGGATCATAAAATAAGGGATTGTCCTTCGGTTGCTAAAAATGATGGATACACTCGTTGTAGGGCTTAACCCTACCCTTCATCTGGTTCAAGTGGCTCAAGTGGAAATGCTACTAAGCAAAACCATTTTTTTGCTCTCCAAACTAGAGGTGACCCAGAGAGCTCCTCGGATTTTGTGATTGGTATGTTAAATGTCTTCCATATAGATGTGTATGCTTTACTTGATTCGGGTTCTACTTTGTCATTTATAACTCCTTTTGTAGATATAAGATTTGATATGCTCCCCGAAGTGTTGTTCGAACCTTTTTCTATTTCTACCCCATTGGTGATTCTGTGGTGGCTAAAAGATTTTATAGGAGATGTCCCATTTCCTTATTCCACAGAGTCACTCTAATAGATTTGGTGGAACTTGATATGATTGACTTCGATGTCACTTTGGGTATGGATTGGTTGCATTCTTGTTATGCCTCCTTTGATTGTAAGACTAGAGTAGTCAAATTTCAGTTTACAAATGAGTCTATCCTTAAGTGGAAAGGGGGAAATTCTATGCCTAGAGGTCGATTCGTTTCTTACCTAAAAGCTAGGAAAATAATTTCGAAAGGGTGTATCTACCATATAGTGAGGGTGAGGGATGTGGATTTGAAACTCCTACTCCTGAGTCGGTCCCTATATAAAAAAGTTTCTGGAAGTATTTCCTGATGATTTACCTCGTGTTCCTCCCGTAAGAAAAATAAACTTTGAGATTGACCTTCTCCCCAATACTCAACCTATCTCTATTCCTCCTTATAGAATAGCTCCGATGGAACTTAAGGAGTTGAAGGAATAATTAAAGGATTTATTAGATAAATGTTTCATTCGATCGAGTATCTCTCCATGGGGTGGTCTGATGTTGTTTGTTAAGAAGAAAGATGGTTCACTCTATATGTGTATTGATTGCCATAAATTGAACAAAGTGACCATAAAGAACAAGTATTCCTTTCCGAGTATAGATGACTTATTTAATCAACTCCAAGGGGCAAGTTATTTCTTTACATTTGATCTTCGATCCGGTTATCACCAATTGAGGGTGAAAGAGGAAGATATTCCGAAAATAGCTTTTAGAACCCGATATGGTCATTATGAGTTCTTGGTTATGTCCTTTGGTTTGACTAATTCCCCGACGGCGTTTATTGACTTGATGAATAGGGTTGTATTGCAAATTCTCAAGGACCAATAACTCTATGCAAAGTTTATTAAATGTGAGTTTTTGTTAAGGTCCATAGCTTTCCTTGGTGATATTGTTTCGAGTAAGGGTATTTAGGTAGATCCAAAAAAGACGGATGCGGTCAAGAGTTGTCCTAGACCTCTATCATCGATAGATACTAGAAGTTTCTTGGGTTTCTCCGGTTATTATAGAAGGTTTGTTGAGGGGTTTTCCTCCATTGCTTTTCCTTTGACAACTTTGACTCAAAAGCAGGCCAAGATCCTATGGTCCGAAGCTTGTGAGAAAAGTTTCCAAGTGTTGAAAGATAGACTTACCTCTGCTCCCGTGTTGACCTTACTGGAATGTACGAATGGCCTTGTGGTATATTATGACACCTCTAGAGGGGGTTTGGGATGTGTGCTTATGAAAAATTGTAAGGTGATTGCCTATGCTTTAATGCAACTAAAGGTTCATGAGAATAACTATCTTACCCATGACCTTGGATTAACGGCGGTGGTATTTTCCTTAAAGATTTGGAGGCATTATTTTTATGGGGTCCATGTTGATGTTTGAGAGAAAATTTGAGAGAATAACTATCCTACCCATGACCTTGGATTAACCCTAAATTGTTTGAGAGAAAATTTATCCCTACTAAAGTCTAGATTATTCACTGATTTATAGCTATTTACTAACAGTTGCAATTTCCCATTTGTCTATATTTGCCTATAATCGAATGACATCCCAAGAAGTCGTCTCATTATTGTTTATTTCTTGTTATTTGTTGTTGTTGTAGCTGATAGTTAAAACCAAAACCTCTTGTTATTTGACACTCGTGTCACCCCATAAATTGAATAATGTTTTCCTTCGATAATGTTTATTCCTATGATAGACTTGAACATATTCGTACTTCGCTATTGAATGTTGAACACGTACCACTCCCTGTGTGATTCGACCCCAACTCATTTAGTTGGGTAATTATACTTATTAACGATCGTTAACGGTTAGTATCGGATGAAGTATCTTTGAAAGGTTATTAATCAAAATGGCGCCGCTGCCGGGGAGTGGTGTTTAGTTAAGATTCTTTAGTTAAGTTGAATTTTGTTCTTGTTAGTTATAGTTGAACTTACTTACTTTTAGTTTTATTTTTCTTGTTTGTGTTTTGAAACAGGAACTATGAGTGTGAACGGAATCAATGGTAGAAAAGTAGGCCACCACGATGACATCGGAAACCTCAACTATGTCAATGAGTCTAATCCTAATGACCCACATCTAATGGGTGGAATTGGTGTCATTCGCTTGGCTCCGGTTGAAGGGAACGTTGTGTTCCATATCACAAATACTATGTTTCAGCTCTTGCAATTGAAGGGACTGTTCGATGGTTTAGCTCGTGAGGATCCCCATGAGCATATTAGAAACTTTGTGAATGTTTGCGGACTGTTCTCCTTCAAGAACATATCCCAAGAGTTGGTTAGGTTGAGGTTGTTCCCATTTTCCTTAATGGGAGAAGCTTGTAAGTGGCTAGCTAAATTTCCACGAGAATCAATCACTTCGTGGAAGGAGCTGGTCACCGCATTTCAATTGCAATATTTCCCTCCTTCGAAGATGATGACTCTTCGAGACAGCATTCATAGCTTTAAGCAGTTGGAGGGTAAGCCAATTCATGAGACTTGGCTGAGATTCAAGAAGTTGGTGCAACAATGTGATGCTTATCGTGACCAACAACACTAACCCACGATACGAGTGTCTACGATCGTCGATAATATAGTAACCCAACTAATGGTTGGAGTCGTGTCCCAAGTGAGTTGTTTTGAGAATTAATAGATAAATAAAATTTAGTTTTAATTAGTAGTGTAACTGAAGAAATTAACGATTAAAAACATTGTTAATCAAAGGGGTTGACACAAAAGTGTCAAATATCAATTTGGGGTCTTGTAACAAGAAGTAAAAACAACAAAAATAACAAGAAAATCAAGTATGGGGAAGAGTTCTTGGGGTGTGACTGCAATACAAGTTGAGATAAATAATTGGGTGCATGCTTTTGATAAGAAATTTGTAAGATAATAGTGACTAGGCTAAGCTTTAAATGGAAATAAGTTCCCTCTCGGGCAACTTACCCCGTTTTAAATGCTTTCCTCTCGGACACCTTTTTGCCTCATAAAGAGCAGCCTACACCTTACCGCACTCAGTCTCTCGAGCTGAGTGTTAGGATATGGGACTAAGGCTCACCCTCTCAGGTTGAACTTCATGTCGACCAACTCCTTAGGCCATTAGTCTAGTGGTCTTGGTTTCGCGACCTCCCTCTCGGGAAAGCTGAAAACACATGGGTGGCTTTGTATTTGTAACTACAAACCCTTTAGATTAAACCACAACCACTAAGTGAAATCACCATTAAAATACATCTAACCTACCAGCAAGCAAGAGCCAACAACAATATCAACACATATTTGCTAAATCACACTACAAGATTGGGGGTTTTTAGCCACACATCAAGAAATAACAAAATACAGCTAAAATGATGGTAAAATCAAACGGGTATAAGAAATTAAACCTTGATTTAAGCAAAGGAAGAAGAATAGAGAAGACCCACTTCCAACTTGGGGAAGATGAATTCCTTTCTTCAAGTTCCCAAAAACCCTCTACAAACTTGAGAGAAAAATATCTAAAAAGTACTATTCTATTGTAAATAATAATAATAATGTTCCACTCTCTAAAAATTAATAATAAGTATAGTATTTATAGACTTCAGAAATTAGTGCTAGCGGATCTTTCGGCGAGGTTAGTCGATCTCGCATAATGACTTGGCGACTTGCCTTTCTTCTATTTCATCGCCGTTTCGTGCTTGCCTTCAGCATCTTCATGTTCTGGACAATTGGGTTGTATAATACTGCTTCGCGGAAATATTCGACGAAGCACCGACTGCTCCATTCATCACCTTTTTGATCCTTCTCCTTCAGGGCTTCGCGTACTGGAACAAAGGGTGGAGTGCGTCCCTTCGGCGAATCGCCAAGTGTGCTTCGCAATTCTCAGGCTTCAGCTTCTTCGTTCTCTTCAGCCTTTTTGTCCCTTTTTGCGCCTAAGTGTCCATGCTTCCACCAAAACCTCAAATACCTGAAACTTAAGAGTTTTCATTTAGATATTGAGACAAAATAAGCATTCGAGGACACTATTCTTATCAAAATAAAGCCCTAAATGAGTCCAATTTGTGGACTCATCAACACCCCCAACTTAAACTTTTACTTGTCCTCAAGGAAACTCAAGTTCAGTCGTTTAAAAGGGTGTTTCAAAAAGTGCTACACAAGACTCAATCATGAATGCACACAACAAGACTCAATTTACTTATGCAAGGATCAATTGTGTACTCAAAGATTTAGGGTGTGACACACCATTACCAAAGATTCTCATGCTCACAATACTTACTACTTGTGCAAGTTCAAGCTGAAAAAAAGTATCTAAATACCCTCACATGAAGAATGATTCCATATTCACACACAGAGGTTCACCAATTCAAGATCAGGAATTAGATGCAACGCTCACACTCAAAAAGGGGAACACAATGCGTGCTTTCACACATAGGTTTGCCCTTATTTTCCAATCGACTTTCGATTCGGCTTACTCAATATCAAAAAGATCTTTCTAAGGCTTGTAATGGGGCTAAGTGCAAAGGTTTGGTCATTTAGGCTCAGTGACTTTTTCATCCTCGTGAGGTGTGGTGTTCTCAAGGCATTTCCTTCTTCCCCTTTTTCAATTCTTTTTCTAGTGCTTCTAAGTCATCTTTTGATTCACCTCCATGGATTGCTTGGAAACCCAATTTATTTTATATTTATTCCACAGGATTTTTTTTTAGATGGAAGGGTTTCCGTTGTTCTGCAACACCATGGGTTAAAGAGGACTTTTCTTGCACTTCTAGACTTCTCCTTTTCCTTTTCACCACACCCCCAACTTAGGCTTTTGGCCTAAGTTGGCTAGTTACTAAACCACAAATCTAGAGGATTATAGGTAGTGGGTCAAGTAAGGTCTAGGGTTCATCAATGTTCTTCCAAAGAAAGGTAAGGCTCAAAGGGTGTTCAAAAGAGTTTCACAGGCTCACGGGTAGGCCACAAAAGAGGTATATGTCAAATTTGGCCCACACTCTTTAAAGTTGCCTAAGATCATTTCAAGAGGACACCTTTCTAAATCAATCAGACTAATAGGGCAAATTCTAGGTTTATTCATGCATGGTTCAAAGCAAGTTAATCACACAAGGCATCGACACTTAAGTCAAACAAGACTACACACTTTCGCTAGTGTGCAACGGTCAGTACAAGAGAATCAATTCGATAAATGGCTAATCATAATGATATGCAAAGAGTTCACATATTGTCTATGCAACTTCATTTGGCCTCATCGTAGTCGTACATTCATGATCGTTCAATTGAGAGCACTATTCAAGTCATCGGTATTGATCGAAACCGAAACTCAAATTTTGCAAAAGAATAGCCACATTCAACTCACGAGGGGTGGCAAAAAAATGTGCGAAAAATTCAAAAAATAATTGGAAAAGGGTCAAAATCATTTTTGTAATTTTAAAACAAAAGGAGCCATAATCTTAAACAATCACAAAGCAGTTTTTAAAACACAATTAAAAACAAATAACCCAAATGTACACCAAAATACAAGTATCTGAAACAAGCAAAACAAGATGGGCCTCACCCCACCACAAATAAAATCATTTTTCCTCAAATGCAAGTAATGACAGTACCCTAGGTTGAAGAAAGATAAGACATAGAAAGTGGTAAAGAAGAGTCTTGTCTATGCAGTCTCTCTATTCTACCGGGGCATTTGATGAATCTCCTTGAAGTAAAACCATGGTCCCTGGAGTATTGTTGTTTTAGTCCTCATTGTTTGCCTTTGTCGTGGCCTCTGCAGCAAGATTAGTTGCAATCATCTGATCTATCTCCTGAGCTGCTCTAAAGTCCCGTATTGCATTGACAAAACTTCGAGCCCATGAAGGCACATTAGGGTCGATGGGAATTCGTATCTTTTCCCAGTGGAGGCGAGTACCCTCAATCTAAATGTAAGTAAGGCAAGAGGAAAATACCAATTAGCCTTTATGAACTAGTCATTGGGGTGAATTAAAAGTAAGTATGATTAAGATATTATGTTATGAAATTGACTTGTGTGGAGTTCTGCTAGCTTTGCCTTCCATGATGTAAGCTTCACTAGAGGTGGATGACCTATGTCTTGGCTAAGCTTAAGTGATGTTACTTATGGGAGTATTCCTCTTTCATTATGATGCTTTATATGTATTGATTATGCTTATGTCTTATGTCTTATATTGACTAATGCTTATGTTTATGTTGTTCATGTTAGCCATCATATTTAGTACTTGATTGTCGTAACACATAATCTTGCCTACATTCTTATTAAACGTAGGGTCTGGTGTTCCCGATTCACACACTTGTGGCTAGGTTCCTAAAGGATTGTGAAGTGAAGATTTCTATTTCTTATGTTTAGATGATTTGAGAAAATTTCATGTTAGACTTTCGCTTGCCTTTATAAAAGACTTTTATTGTATTTGGAAAGTTTAAAATTCCCGCACATTTTCTATTTCTTTATGTTATGATATGCTAATTGGCTTGTATGAGGTCTCTTAGGGTGCCCCTGGGTTATGACAGACACGAGGAGCAGCATGAGTCTGTTTGTTGCTGGGTTGTCTCGTCTGTCAAGTAAGGAGGGCAAGTCAGTTATGCTAATAGAGGATATGGACATAGCAAGGCTGATGATCCCTGTGCAATAGGTTGAGAAAGGTAAGATAAGAGATAGGGAAGAGTTCTGAAACATGAAATCTAAGACTGTAGGAAATTAGTCTGGACAATAGAAGAGTAATACAAACCGGTCATCTTTCCAACGTAAGAAAAAGGGACCTGCTCGATTATACGCTAGTGCACTTGCACCATGGAATATAGAGGAGTTCAATAATCAGAATTCACACAATTTCAGAGCTAGACCTGCATAGTCTCAAGGTAGTGTGGCATAAGGAGGTAATGGGGCTCCTGAAAGTGCTAAGTGCGGTAGGAACCACTCAAGGGTGTGTCGTGCTAGCTCTATCAGGTTCTTCAAGTGCAGTCCAAATTGTCATTTCATGAAAGAGCGCCCTAAGAACAAGAAAGGCGGTTGTAATGGGGTCAATGGAACCCAAACTTCTTTAGTTGCTCCACCTGATAGAGCTGCACCTAGAGGAGCTACTTCAGGGATAGGTGGAAGAGCGAACCGTCTGTATGCTATCGCTAATCACCAAGAGCTGGAGAATTCGCCAAATGATCAAAGTCTTTTCTTTAGATTTATATGCTTTGCTAGATCCAGGAGCGAGTCTATCTTTTGTGACTCCTTATATTGCTTTGAATTTTGATATTCCCAGGAGCGAGTCTATCTTTAGTGACTCTTTATATTGCTATGAATTTTGATATTCTTCCTAAGCAAATTCTTGAGCCCTTCACTATTTCTACATCTGTTGGTAAGTCTATTCTAGCTGAGAGAGTTTATCGTTATTGTACTATTTCCCTCAATCACAAGGACATCATGGTTGACTTAGTCGAGTTAGACACGTTAGATTTTGATTCCATTCTAAGTATGGACTTAGTTCATGCCTTTTATGCCTCAGTTGATTGTAGAACTTAAGTAGTTAAACTGCAGTTTGCTAATGAGCCAGTTATTGACTGTATGAGTAGTTCAGCAGTGCCTAAGGGTCATTTTATTTCATACATTAAGGTGAGAAAGTTAGTTTCCAAGGGGTGAATCTATCACTTAGTCCGAGTTAATGACTCTAGTGTCGAGACACCACTTAATCAGTAAGTTCCATTTGTTGGTGAGTTTCCAGAAGTGTTTCCAGATGATCTTCCCGGAGTCCCTCCTAAGAGAGAAATAAACTTCGGTATAGATATTCTTCCCGATACTCATCCTATATCTATTCCACCATATAGAATGACACCAACATAGTTTAAAGAGGTAAAAGAGAAGTTGAAAGATCTTCTTGAGAAAGGTTTCATTAGATCAAGTGTCTCACCTTAGGGCGCTCCGGTCTTTTTTGTTAGAAAGAAAACAGTTCTCTTAGAATGTGCATATATTACCATTGGTTGAACAAGGTTACTATCGAGAATAAGTACCCTCTTCCAAGAATAGATGATCTCTTCGATCAACTTCAGGGTGCCACTTGTGTTTCTAAGATAGACCTCAAATCTGGCTATCATCAGTTGAGAGTAAGAAAATGTGATATCCCTAAGACAACTTTCAGGACCCACTATGCTTATTATGAGTTTCTGGTTATGTCTTTCGGCCTTACTAATGCTCCCGCAACATTCATGGCTCTTATGAACAAAGTATTCAAGCCTTATTTTGTTATATTTGTTATCGTATTCATTGATGACATTCTAATCTATTCGAGGAATGAGGAAGATCGTGCTAGTCATCTTAGAATAACTCTTCAAACACTATAGGATAGAGAGTTGTATGCTAAATTCTCTAAGTGTTAATTTTGGCTTGAGTCTATGGCATCCTTAGGTCACATTTTTTCTGGATTCGAGTTGATACTCAAATGATTGAAGTAGTATAGAATTGGCCTAGACCCACATATCCAACTTATATTAGGAGTTTCTTGAATTTGGTTGGATACTAAAAAGGGTTCATCGAGGGATTTTCATCTATTTCATCCCCTTTGACCAATTTGACTCATAAAACAATGAAATTTCAATGGTCTGAAGCTTGTGAGAAAATCTTTTAGGATTGAATACTAGGTTGACTACTACCCCAGTATAGTATTAACCCTGCCAGAAGGTACACAAGGTTTCGTAGTATACTGTGATGCATCCAAAGTTGGGCTGGGTTGTGTGTTGATGCAGAATGACAAAGTTATAGCATATGACTCGAGACAGCTTAAGATTCACGAGAGAAAATACCTAAACCATGATCTAGAGTTGGTTGTTGTAGTATTCACTTTGAAAATATGGTGTTACTATTTCTATGGTGTTCATATGGATGTGTTCACCAATTACAACAGTCTAATCTCAGACAGAGGAGGTGGTTGGAGTTACTCAAGTGAGTTGAGAATTCTCTATCACCTAGGTAAGGCTAATGTTATTGTTGATCCCTTGAGCAAGTTATCTACGAGTAATATTTCCCATGTAGAGGAAGACAAGAAAGAGTTAGCAAGAGATGTGAACAAACTTTCACAAGTAGAGGTCCAATTGATGGATTCCAATGAAGGAGGAGTGGTGGTGATAAATTGGGTGGAATTATCATTAGTGTCTGAAGTAAAAGAGAAGCAAGACTAAGATCCTATTTTTCTTGAATTAAAAGAAAATGTTCATAAGAAAAAAGTGATGGTCTTTGAACAAGGGGGAGATGGTGTATTGAGGTATCAAGTTGGATTGTGTGTACCAAAGGTTAATGAACATCAAGAGGGGATCATGGAGAAAGCTCATAGCTCAACATATTCTATCCATTCGAGTTCCACAAAGATATATGGAGACTTTAGAGAAGTGTATTGGTGGATTAGCATGAAGAAGTGTATTGTTAAGTTCGTGGCTAAGTGCCCAAATTGTCAACAAGTCAAGGTAGAGCACCAAAGGCCCAGTGGCATGGCTCATAATATAGATATTTTGAAATGGAAGTGGGAGATGATCATTATGGATTTTATGACTTGGTTTCCACGGTCTCGTAGGCCGCATGATTCTATTTGTGTGATTGTAGATCGAA
The DNA here is from genome assembly GCA_036553675.1 of Solanum okadae. NCBI lineage: Eukaryota > Viridiplantae > Streptophyta > Magnoliopsida > Solanales > Solanaceae > Solanum > Solanum okadae. The sequence continues at coordinate 15,860,559 of CM071683.1, forward strand.
TGACTAAATTGCCTGTAAATACTACCTATTCAACAAATGATTACGCCAAATCAATAGTGGACCTCAAAGGATTTACAATTGAACTCAAAGACTTTCTTGAACTCTACTCTTAACTCTCTCTTGAATGAGAATTATGAATTCAATAGTTATGGTTCATGATATGAAGGATCTCGTGATGATAAGGTATACTCATGAATACATTCTCCTCATTATTATACTCACTTTCTCAAGTCTTAAAACAAGTTATTAGAAGTTGTAGAAGACTCCTTAAGAAGACTCAAAGGGACTTTCTCAAAAATGTTCGGAAGAACTCTCAAGACTTAACTCTTAGCTCTACCTCGAATTTGAATTATGAATTCAAGGTTATGATCATTTGGGATATTAAAGGTATCATGATGAATAAAAGTGTTTTAGATAAATAATCACGAGAAACAATTAAAATCCACTGTCTAGGGAGCAAGTGTGTTACCCAGAGATGAATTATAATGTTTGGTCGAAATAATTTTTGAAACAGTGGGGTCCGTGTTCTCTCTACGACGGGGAGAGAAAAATTTCTCTTATGAGTAACAGTTCCGTGTCCCGGACCTAGTACATGTTATCTATCTGCCTTTTTCATCCTCGTTTTCTAACCCCAATTTACCTAGATTCAATTCTTTTTCTCAATTTCTCTTTTGATTCAGATACCCAACACATGTACACAAGCATCTACTCATAAACGACTCCAAAATCGATAGGGTTTCCTCAAAAACTCAACAATCCTATCCTAAGTCAAGAGCGAAAGCCAATTTCAAGAACATAATTCAAGATCATCAAACTTTCAACTTTCTAGAATGAATTTCACTAAAATAAACAACGACCCAATTCTATGTGCATTTATATACCTCTTAGGGATCAAACCGATGGAAAAAAGCCACAACCAAACCCAAGAACCTCGGTGAATTCCTTGATCCTTTCTCTTCTTGAACTCTTTTCAAAAACCCTAGAGTGAATTAGGATTTGTGTAAATTGAACCAAATCAGTTTAGACCCCTATTTAATTACTAAAAACAAAATATATCTTATAGGGTAAGGAAAAGACAAAAAATATCCCTCTTAAATCTGGGTAACTTTTCTTAAATGAACAGCCCAACGTCAAACGGGAATTTCTCCCTCACACGAGCTTGAAATTTAGCAAACTTGTTGGCGTTGGAAAGAGTATTCCAAGACCTTTCATTTGATATCTTGTAGCCCAACTAACTCATCATGTACTTAAGGTTATGGTCGTTTGAAGTTGACCCAAAACTTAAAGGAACTTAGGAATAACTTGAATGAACTCTTTTTAGTTCTTCTTAGAAATCAAGGTGCTACATCTAGTGACCTTAACACTTGAAAATTTTTAAATTCCTAGGTAAACTCCTACACACAACGAACGATTGTTTGAGTCTTAGTTTAAAACTTTTTTTGGGGTGTTATACTAGTATCCAGATGGCTACTTACGAAGCTCTTTATGGGAGATGATGCAAATCTCCTATTAGATGGTTTGAAGTTGGTGAAGCTGGGTTGATAGGACCAGACATAGTTCATTAAGCTATGGAGAAAGTGAATGTTACTCAAAAGATACTGAAAATAGCGCAGAGTCGTTAGAAATCATATACAGATATTAGGAGAAGAGACATAGAGTTTGAAGTAGATGATTGGGTTTACTTGATGGTTTCACCCATGAAGGATGTTATGAGATCTAGTAAGAAGGAGAAGCTTAGTCCCCGGTATATAGGTCCTTACAGGATATCCAAAAAGATTGGCAATGTAGCTTATGAGTTGGAGTTATCGCAGGAATTAGCAGCAGTTCATCCAGTGTTTCATATTTCTATGTTGAAGAAGTGTATGGGCGATCCTTCGCTTATTAAGCAGACCAAAAAAATTGGTATTAAGGACAACTTATCTTATGAGGAGGTTCCTGTTCCACTTTTGGACCGGCAGATTCACAACTTGAGAATCAAGGAGGTCGCATCAGTTAAGGTTTTATTGATGAATTAGCTTGTTAAGGAAGCTACTTGGGAGGTTGAGAAGGATATGAAGAAGAGATATTCATATCTCTTTCCTTGTGGAGAAGCTCCAAATCAAGGAACTATTTTTTTACTTAGTACTCTTTAAGTCGATGTGACGTGTCATATATTGCATGTTGGGTTTTTGAGCTAAATGTTAGATGATACCAACCTTAGTTCTACTTAGAGTGATCTCATTCGAAAAAGAATGTTTCCAAGGGGGAGATATTGTAACATCCCACCTTAGTAAGAGCTAGAATTAGAAAGAAACTATTTTTTGAAAGAATAAATTTTAAAATCTTGGCATATTATGCTAGGTATGATTTTGGGTCAACTTCAAACGACCATAACATTCAGTACATGATGAGTTAGGTGGCCCATATGATATCAAATAAAAGGTCTTGGAATTCACCTTCCAACACTAGCGAGGTTGCTCATTTTTGAGCTCGTATGATGAAGATATGCCCGTTTCAATTCATTTGAGGAAAGTTACGCGAATTTAAGAGAGGTGTTTTGGTCTATTCCTTACCCCATCAACATAAAAGGAATATTTGTAATATTTAGGGGTATAAAATTATTTGGTTCATTCTTACAAATACTAAAACACACTAGGGTTTTGAGAGGAGTTCAAGAAGAGGACAAAAGGAGAAAAAACAAGGCGTTCTTCAAGTTTTCTTGTCAATCGAAGGTCGTTACGCCAAGGGTTTAATCCCTAAGAGGTATGTGAGTTCTCATAGTGTTGGGTTCATTTACCAACATGCCAATCATGTTATTTTCAGCTTAATTTCATTCTTGAATTTAAAGAATTCGAGTTCTTGATTAGTTTCTTGAAGTCTGGTTTCCGTTCTTCTATTAGGATGGGTTTGATGAGTTCTTGAGATAATCATATGGAGTTTAAGATTTGATTTTGAGTAGATTGTTGTGTATTTTGTGGGGTATTCAAATCTAGGTGATTGGGGAAGAAATTATTCGATTCTAGGCGAATTAGGGTCGAAAAATGAGTAAGAAAATTCGTTAGGGTTTTTTGGGCAAAGGAAGGCGTGCCTCCCCACCAATGCACTAGCAGAGGAGCTCTGTAGGTTAGGGCATAGCCCCCTGCGTCAGCCAGTGCACCCAACTGTTGCTCTGTGGTTCAAGGACTTGCACCCTGCGCCACTCAGTGCGCCAACCCCCACCTTTTCTTCGTAATTTAGTCCATCTGAGTCCTTCCATAGGGTACCTTTACTCCCCTTTGATTCTAAACATCTAGAAATCATCCATAACATGAGATCATAACATTGAATCCATCATTCAAATTCAAGGTAGAACTAAGAGTCAAGTCTTGAGAGTTTTTTCGAATCATTTAAGAAGTCTTTACAATCATTTTAAACTTGTTTTATGACTTGAGCACTTGAGTTTGAGAAAGAGTAGAGCTGAGTTCTTTTTCTTTAAAATGATATATAGGAATTAAGTATTCTCAAGAGTAAATGTTTTCACATTTAAGATGAGAGAAAACAGTGATTTCCAAAAGAGTTTTCATGAGCAGTTCTCAGTACCATCTATTTTAAGAGAAAGATTTTTGAGTAATAATCTCAAACCATAGAAAAAGTTATGTTTTTAATATATGAGCTAATTAGATTTTGGGAATAGTATTGAGCACTGATATGGGGACGAGTTTAGATAACTCAACGTCTCCCTAAACCATGTAGCCATTGTGGGTAGAAAGGGTTATACTTTTTAGATGATTCCTTAATGATTTTTGCATAGACTAGTGGATCCACTTAGTAGTAAGTTCTATACCCCAGCAAAGTATAGGACAGTTCTGGCAGCGTGGGCTAGACACTATATCATCACATAGCTCATAGTGATGGTTGCTGGTTAGAGAATCTCCCACAGAGTTTATTTTGTATTTTCATATACAAACAAATTTTTATCTTGTATTCTTGTATACACACTGATTATATTGTATTTTTAAATACATGAAGTTGTTATCTACTGTTCAAAAAGCCTTTCTTTATAATGCATTATTTACTACTGCTTTATATTGAAATGAATTTAGTATCCCTGATTTGAGTTGAGACGAGGTAAGTGTTTCTTTCAGTTCCAGTTCAAGCTTATGTCTTGTTTTATATTTCCCCTCACATGCTCGTACATTCCACGTACTGACGCCATTGGACCTGCATCTTTTATGATGCAGATAAAGGTTACCAGGATCACCATCTAGTGCTTCATTGATCCAGTCGAGCACCAGAGTCATTTGGTGAGCCTCCTTGCTTCCTAAGGATCCCTTTAATTATTTTATCATTTCTATTTTGTTTGGATGATCGGGGGTCCCATCCCAACATCCCTCATAGTATTAGAGGCTTTATAGATAGATACAGTTCATTAGTCTTGTTAATTTCAGTTATTGATGCTGAGACTTGAGTTGCTACTTTAGTTAGTGAATGTTTCTTTAAATATTCTCAGTTAGTTATTTGAGTTAAAATTTTACTTTTAAAGTCATCTTATGTTGATTAATTCTTCCACGAAGAGTTAAGTCAAGCCAAGGGTTTGCTTAGGGCAAGCAATGGTTCTCGAGTAGCGGCCACGTCCAAGGTGTAGGCTCGGGGCGTTACAATATATGTCTTGTTTGTGTTTTTAATAAAATAAAGCATATGTTACTAATGATTTGTTTTAAATATATCTTAGATTAACTATGTCTCACTTACATCATCTGGCCTCTCTCTTCAACCAAAACAAACTGGAAGGTCCTAACTATGTGGACATGAAAGGAAACCTTGATATTGTTCTAACATTTGAGGGTTTCAAATATGTCTTCGTTGAAGAATGGCCCATTAAACCAACGGATGCTACTGATGAGGAGATCAAGACCTATGATAAATTGGTCAATGCTGATGAGATGGGAAGGTGGTACGTTTTTGCCACAATAGCGAATGTCTTGTAGCATCAGCATCAGTCTATGACATCTTCTTACGATATGCTTGAATCTCTGAAGAGATGTTTGGAGAGCAGAATTTTGATGCCAAGCAAACTTCCATGAAGTCTCTCTTGACCACAAAAATGGTTGAAGGATCACCAGTCAAGGATCATGTGCTTAACATGATGATTAACTGAATGAGCTGGAGATACTTGACGCTGCTATTGATAAGGAATCTCAGGTTGAGATAATCCTACAGACTCTTCCTGACAGTTTTCAACATTTTCGCTTGAATTATAATATGAATAAGATGGATTTGTCTCTTGTGAAATTTTTGAATGAACTAACAACGGAGGAATCATTTATCAAGCAACAAACTCTTCTCTCTGTGGCATACATGGTGGACAAACCTATTGCCTCTTCGTCTAAGCCGAGAAAATCCAAAAAGAAGAAGAAGATGTTGTGCAAGGTTGTGGAACCTGGAGGTGCTAGAGGTGGTGTGGCTAAGCCTAAGGGCGAGTGCTACCACTACAAGTAGCCTGGTTACACAAGAGGCAATGCCCTGACCATCAAGCAAAAGTGAAAAACACTGGTAATTCTTGTTTAAATGTCGTTGAAACTTACTTTAGCAACTGTTTCTACCCTATTATGGGTTGTAGATTCGGGAGCCACTGGCCATGTCTGCACTTCTTTGCAGGGGTTTCAGGAAACACGGTGGCTAAGTAAGAATGAAGTTTACTTTTTAAGGTGAATGGGGAACCAACAATCGTAGCAATAAGAAATATCACTTTTTCTTTTAGTAGTTCTAGAATATATATTTTTAGAAGATGTTCTTTATGTACCTTCGATAAGAAGGAAATTGCTTTCAGTTTAAAAAATAATGGATGATGGTTATGATTTTTTTGCACATAATTGTGTTGCTATTAAGTACAATAACCAATTCATCCATAATGCTCCTAAAATACATCATCTATTTGTACTTGAACTCTCCCATGACATGCTACAAAAAATGAATTAAATAATATTGATATTTCTCATCAAAGAAAATGTATATCTGAATTGAGTCAAACTTACTTATGGCACTTACGTCTATGTCATATCAATATAAATAGGATTTCAAGGTTGGTTTCTGATTGAGCTCTTAGTTCATTGAAAGTTGAGGCACTACCAACTTGTGAATCTTGTTTAGAAGGTAAAATAACAGAAGGACATTTCCTTTCCAAAGGAAATAGAGCTAGTAATAACTTAGAATTAATTCATTCTTATTTGTGTGGTCCTATGAATATAGGAGCAAGAGGGGTTTTGAGTATTTTGTGACTTTCCCAGATTATTACTCAAAATATGGATACATTTATTTGTTGCTCCATAAATCAGAATGATTTGAGAAGTCTAAAGAATTAAAGATAGAAATGAAAAAGCGACATGGTAAACATATCCAAACATTATGATCAAATCGTGGTGGTGAAGACCTTTCGGAAGAATTTATTAAGTAATTATCAGAATCAGGCATTATATCTCAATATTCTGCCCCAGGAACACCACAACAAAATTGTGTGGCGGAATGAAGAAATAGAACTCTTTTTAAAATTGTTATATAAATGTTAGGTTATTCAGATTTGTATTTTAGCTTTTGGGGATATTCCTTAGAAACTGCAGATTACATTTTGAATTTGGTTCCTTCTAAATCTATTTCTGTAACCCAATCCAAATTGTGGAATGGGCGCAAGCTTAGTCTACGACATATTCAAGTTTGGGGATGTCCAACTCATGTATTAAAATGGAAAACAAATAAGTTTGAATCAAGAATAGAAGTGGGCATTTTCATTGGATATCCAAAAGGAACTAAAGTTGGTTTGTTTTGTTGTACTGGGGAACAAAAGCTAATTGTGTCAACAAATGCTAAGTTTCTGGAACATGACTATTTAATTAACCATTTTCCTAGAGGTAAACTTGTGTTACATGAACAAAGAAAAGGAATAACTACTAATCAAACATCAACACAACTACCTAAAACAATTGTTGACATACCATTGCATCCACGTAGTGGAAGTAATGTCGGTCGAAAAGAGGTTTTTCAAGAGGATGCTCTAGAGGTTGCTCAAAATCAGACTCAAGACATCTCGCTACCACAAAGTAGAGGGAGTAATGTCGCGCAACCTGAAATTATGGAGGAAATAGTACATAATGTTCATAATTTAGTTCAAGATGTAGCAAATCGTGTAGTTTCTAGTCGTCGTAGTGGGAGAGTTGTTAGAAAACAACAACAGTTTACGCTCTTGGGAGAATCATATGATAGAATCCAAGAATAGACTAATACAAAACCATTAAATTACGCTGAAGCACAACATGATAAAGATGATGAAATGTGGGTTGTTCATATGCAATCAGAAATGGAATCTATGTATTCAAACCAAGTCTGGGATCTTATTGAACCACCAATAGGTGTTAAAATTATTGGTTGTAAGTGGATCTATAAGAAAAAGAGAGATGTGGATGGAAAAGTGAAAACTTTTAAGGATTGGCTTATTGCGAAAGGGTTTACTCAAAAAGAAGGAATTGATTATGAGAAAACTTTTTTGCCGGTAGCCATGCTTAAATCCATTAGGATTCTCTTATCCATTGTTTCTCATTATAATTATGAGATTTGGAAAATGGATGTCATGACTACTTTTTAAAACGGAAGTCTTGATGAGTGCATTTATATTGCACAACCAGAAGGTTTCATGGTAAATGACAATGAACACATGGACTGTAAACATAAAAAGATTTATTTATGGACTGAAACATGCATCTCCGACATGAAATATTTGTGTTTACAATTTAATTAAAACTTTTGGTTTTGATTAGTTTGAAAATGAATCATGCATCTACAAGAAACGGCAGGGAAACAGAGTATCATTTTTTATTATGTACGTAGATGACATCTTTCTCATAGGAAATAATGTGACCATCTTGAATTCTATTAAGGAGTTGTTGTCGTCACGTTTTGATATGAAATACTTGAGAGAAGGGACTCATATCCTTGGGAATAAGCTTTTGCGAGATCGCAAACAAAAGATATTAGGCTTGTCTCAAGCACTTTATAAGGATACTATTCTTGCAAGGTTTAGCATGCAAAATTCCAAAAAGGGGTTTCTTCCTTTTAGACATGAAATTACTTTAAGAAAGGATCGGTCACCAAAAACGACTGATAACATAGAGAGGATGACAGTGGTCCCTTACGTTTCTGTTGTAGGAAGTCTCATGTATGATATGTTATGCACTAGACCAAATATCCACCTTAATATAGACATGGTTAGCAGATTTGAATCTATCCTTGGGCAAGAATATTGAACGGCAGTCAATCATCATATCAAGTACCTTACAAGGACTAGGGATTATATGCTTGTTTTCCACCTTCACAATCTTGTACTTATTGGATATACAAATTTAGATTTCCACTCAGATAGAGATTCTAGAAAATCGACCTCAGGATATGTATTTACTTTGGGAAGTGGAGCCATAGTTTGGAGGAGTGTAAAGCAATCGTGTATTGCTGATTCCACCATGGAAGCTGAATATGTAGTTGTCTCTGAGGTGGCTAAACAGGTTGTTTGGCTTTGAAATTTTCTAAAAGAGATTGTAGTGGTTCCTTTTATTGAAGCATAAATCACACTCTGTTGTGATAATAGTGGTGCAGTTGCCAACTAAAAAGTACCAAGAAGCCATAAAAGGAGTAAGCACATTAAAAGGAAATATCACTTGATTTGTGATATAACTCAAAGGGGTGATGGAAGAGTTTTGAAGATTGAGTCGAAGAACAATTTGACAGATCAATTTACCAATGGCTTACCTCAGAAGTCTATTGATAAACATGTGGATGAAATAGGTACTAAAATTTTACATGCATGGTTAAAAGTCTAAGTGGGAGATTGTTGGGATATACTATTAACCATATGGTTGAGTTATAATATTGATCATAATCCTTTATAAAGACTTTACATTTATGTTAATTATTACAATAAAGTCTTTGATTGAATAGATCATTGTTTTTTTATGTGTGTCCATTACTTATATAGTAGACGAATTTTCTATATGGAGTTGTTTAACTCATACGCGAAAAATTAAAATTGTCAGTTCTTATAAGTTATAAATTAAATGTTCATAATCAAAGATGAAGTTGGACAAACATCTTGATTCACTACACCATTTTAGGCCTACGACCACACTAAATCTGGACAACGCTTGTAAAGTGTTGACTAAAATACTTTTGGGGACGCTTTTAAAGCGTAGCCCAAGTTTTAAACTTTTAGCTTCAATAATATTAGAAACACTTCTAAAGTGTACTCTTTAATGGTAGAAGCTACACCTTATAAGTGTTGTTACAATTGGCAACAACTATTTATATAAATGGCCACACTTTTAAAGTGTCCTATTTTTATAATTATAAAAACAACACATTACAAATGTGGCCTTAGTGTTTTCACTAAAATATTATATTCCCTCCAACATTTTAACATTAAAACTTGTTCTCCCTCCAATTTTTATTGGGCAAAAAAAATAAAACATTAAAGGTTATTTTCAGCTAAAGAAAAAATAACTATTTCCCTAAAACTTCAGCTGAAATTTCCATTTCCGTCAAACTAAAGTGAAGAACGTGATTTTTCGCTAAGGAACTAAAGAAATTGGCTTTTCTCTCAAGAAGAACTGAAGAACACATACGATTTCCCTCACAAATTTCCATCAAACTTCAGCTGAAGAACACGATTTTCAGCTAAATAACTGAAGAACAATACACTTTCTCTCAAGAAGAACTGAAGAACACCATTTTCATCTCGCAGATTCCTTGTTGAAGATTGAAGAGCTGAAGAACACGATGTCCTCACAGATTCCTTGTTGAAGAGTTGTTCCATCAGATTTCTTGTTGAAAATTGAACAAAATGCTTCACAAATGAACTTGCCTCACGTCTTAAAGCTTTAGGGTTGTTGGAATAGAGTTTATCAGGTAAGAAATTCTATCTTTAAAAGTCTAAATTCTAGCTTTAGGGTTCTGATATTCTTGTGCATCTTTGAAATTCTAAACTTTAACTTAGGGTTTTGATATTCAAGTGTTGTTGATACGAATTTTGTTGATTTTTAGGACTGTAGCTCATAGTTGTATTACGTATAAATAGGCTGATTATCTTTGACAGTAGTTTTTTTATTCTCTTGAATGTTGAATGTACTAGTTGAAGTTCTCTGAAGAACTGAGCTGAAGCTAAGTCGTCTTTCTCTGAAAACTAAAGAGCTGAAGTTGGCGATACCTACGATTCTCTTCTCCCTAATACAGATTTCGTCAAGCGTAAGTAGCTACTCTACTAATAATCTAGTACTAAAAACAGTCTTCTTGTCAATTGACTGAATTTTTGTTTTGTGTTTAGAAGAGGAGAATAAGAAGGAATTGATTACTTTGGGGTTGTTGGAATGGAACAAATCAAGAGTTACAGCTAAAATTCCAAAGTATAGGAAGAAAGTATCGAAAATCGTGAACCCTAGGCATATTCAGCAGTCGAGATAGAGGGAATTACTACTCGAAAGCATTTGAGTGAGTTAGTAACTATCGTTAATAGCTTGTTTTAACTTTCAATATAAACTCCTCTAAGCTAATTCCAAAGCACATTGTAGAATTGTAGTATCAGCTATGGAATACTTGAACTTCTCTGTTATGCTCTCAATATGTCTCATAGTGTTATTGTACTCATGTTCGAGCTTGTATGCTCTTTTAGATGTTTCAATATCATCGTTTAATGGGAAGTTGTATGAATATATTTGCCAGAATTATGATTATTGTGTTCCTTTCTCCACATCTTTCGTCACCCCAATAAATGATTCGTTAAATGCAATCCTATAATTCATTGCACAAAATCTCAGATGTTTACTTCCTTCTGTTACTAAACCTCAACTTATTTTCACACTATTGGCAGAATAACATGTCCAGGTTTCTGTTATGATGGTTGTTTCTAAAGTCATTTTCTATGTGTATCTTAGTGTCATTTTCTTTATATTGTTGTTATACAGTACAAACAACTTGAGTAGCGATGAAGTAAAAGGGGGGAAAAAGAATTGGATATATATAAATTAAATAATTTAATTATTTTTTTTAGGTTGAATTTTTATTTTTTTTCTCTTTTTCTGTTTTTGGCTTGTTGCTGCTCTTTTATTGTATATTTGGTTGGTGATAGTTGAGGTATTTTGTTTGTTACTTGAGGCTTTTCTTTCTCTTTCTCTCTTCTTGAACCTCTCAACTGTATTTTTCTCAACTTTGTCTAGTTGTTCTTCATTCAAATCATCCTTTATTTTGTTTGTTAATGTATTTCCCTTATTGATGTATCAAATTGTGAAGGTGGTTTTCTTGTTCTTCTTGGTTGTTGGTTTGATCCTGCACAACAAGATTATTATATTTATTATGAGTAGAAATAGTAGAGTCAAGTGTCTTACCTGACTATTTCTTCCCAAATTGTGTTGGTTCTGCCTGTAGTACTCCTTCTTTCAAACTTGCCACTGCTCATCTCATATCTCATTTGCCTTCTCCTGATTTGGTTGCTGATTTGTGCGTGTAGTTGTGGCTCCAGCCAGCAGTACTTGCTTGGTAGTGATAATAGGAGTCGCAAAGTCAATATGGATATCATTTTTAGCCTGATTTTGTCTTAGTCGAGCAGCAAATGATTGGATAATAGTGTAGGGAGCTGGTTCAGGGACTATGTCCTTATTAGCCTTGTGAGTAGACACCTGATTCATCATGTTTCTATCTTTTTGTAAATTTGGAGTAGTTTGATCAATGTGTGTCATCTTCCCCTTTTTCCACTTTGAGAATTGGAGTTCACTGACCTGCAACTTAGTGTGAGCTTATAATCCTGATAACTGGTGGATGGATCAAGCATCAGTTTAGTTGAAAGACTTTGGTACAACTATCAAATGATAACTTTAGACATGTTATATAGCTAGGAACAGTAACTGTTTTAGTTCGTTAGTCGTCATTATATGTCTTATAAGTTTCCCTTTCTGATATTGGCTTGTGAAAGATTTTGAACTTGAGTAGATGAAACATCAGTTTAGTTGATGAACTTTTATACAACTATCCAATTAAAACTAAAGGCATGTTCTGTAGAAAAGTGATTATTTTAGTCCTAAATAGTCTCATTGTGTCTTCTTATAAAGAAATAAACTTCCTCGTTTTGTTTATCCTTATCAACTTAATTTATATGCTGAGGTATATTCCTGTTTTTATGTTCCAAGCATATCCTATGTGCTCTTGATTAATACATATGCTTCACTAATCTGCAATCTGCTAGAATACACAGTAAAAGACATGTTTTCCACAAATTTATGCAATAATAGCATGCTGCAGTTTGTATTTTTCCTTTAAAAAGAAATAAGATGTCCTGCTGCCTTGTATAAAGTTATTATTGCTGCAAAGTAGATAAGATTGAAACAAAAAGCATTTAAGGTACCAGAGAAACTGGAGGTGGCAATGTCAATTATAAAGAGGAAGCAACATATGAATCCATGTAATGTATATCTCGGATAACATATAAATAGACACTCAAACTTGTCCTGCTGCCTGTATAAAGGTATTATGCATCAGTAAGTATTAGTAATAATGTTTTTTTATGGTATCGCCCATCAAGATGTCTGCATTGTTCCCATCACCCTTGAGTAAGTTCCAACTTGTAATAGTTCCAACCTGAGACATCGTGATTGTCAGGGTGCGTATTTGTTGTTATGATGGTGGTTTTTGAAGTCATTTTCTATGTGTATTTTAGTGTCATTTTCTTTATATTGTTGTTATACAGTATAAACAACTTGAGTAGAGATGAAGTAAAAGGGGGGAAAAGAATTGTATAAATATGAGTTAAATAATTTTTTTAAGAACTTTACCCTCACTATACTAGACTGTTAACCTCCATATTTAGCTGCGCATCTATTTTTCCATAAATTCCAACTAATAAAGATAGGTAGGGACTCAATCATGATCTTTTGAGCATCATTATTGTGCTTCATAGTCCACCAGTTCATCAAGTGATATTTTAGAGCAATGTGTCGGTGAACTTTTCAAAAAAAGGCAGCAAAGAAGCTCCAAATGTGAACTTTGAAGGGATTGTGTGTTTTACTTAATTTCGTTTCTAATATGGATGTGGATTGCAATTTGCAAACCCATTATGTAACTATATTATTTTTTCTGTAGTTTTAATATGCACATTTTAATCAAAAAAACTTTTCTAAACCAAGAGATCTTCTCAACTATTTCAGGTTTTGCTGAGAGGAAATCAATATTATGCAGACACCAAAAGCAAGGTATTTCTGATATCTTAACAGTAAAATGACTATATTTCATCCTTGAAATAATGACATACATTTTTGTAGTTATTATTATGTATATATTAGAAACAAGAATGGTAACAAGGTACTGGAAACTCAAAACTCCCTATGAATCTGATCATCTCATAACACATGATTCTTATTCTGATGACAAACATTTTTGTAGTTAATGATTTAATGATTGTTATTGAATGATTAAATATTAATATCTTCTTCTAGGAATTCAAAAATCCCATCAAAAGATTGGATGGATTTAGCAAGGTATAGCAAAGAGTATATTGTTGGTGTTGAATCATTCCTAGATTTTGCTTACTCTTATGGAGATCCTCAAGGAGAGTAAATTCAGTGTCCATGTGCAAAATGTTGTAATATTTGTTGGACTCGAAGGAATGTAGTGTATGATCATCTAATACACTATGGATTTGTTAAAGGCTTTACTAGATGGATCAATCACGGGGAATGGGATATCAACATGAATGTTGATGATGATATGGATTACTCGCGTGATGATATTGATGGGTTGTTGAATGATCAATTTAGAGATGTTGCACAGGCTGAAGGAGTTTATGATGGTCCAAATAAAGATGCCAAGAAATTCTATAACTTAGTTGAAGAGGCAAGCCAAGAATTATATCCTGGTTGTACAGGATTCTCTAAATTATCATTCACACTTCATTTATATTTGTTGAAGTGTCTACATGGATAGAGCAATGAATCATTCACTTCTCTTTTAGAGTTATTAAAAGAGGCGATGTCCGAGTTGAACATTCCTCCGTCTTACAATAAAAGCAAGTCTATGGTTAAGAATCTTGATCTTGATTATGAGAAAATTGATGCATGTCCCAATGATTGCATGTTGTTCAGGAATGATCATAAGGATGATGACTTTTGTCATACTTGTGGAGCTTCACGATATATTAAATCTCCTGAAGTTGATAGCGAGCTTGAACCTTCAAAAAAACAACATCAAGTTTCAGCAAAGACTTTGAGACACTTTCCATTAATTCCTAGACTCAAAAGGCTATTTATGTGCTCAAAGACGGCAGATTCTTTGAGGTGGCATGACGAGGAGCATTCTAAAGATGGAAAGTTAAGGCATCCCGCTGATGGTCTAGCATAGAAAGATTTTGATAGGTTGCATCCAGATTTTGCACTAGATTGTCGCAATGTGAGACTTGGCTTGTCAAGTGATGGATTCAATCCATTTCGAACCATGCGTATATCACATAGCACATGGCCAGTTATGTTGATGGTGTATAACCTGTCGCCTTGGATGTGCATGAAATCTGAATATTCTATACTTCTTTTACTTATACCTGGGCCGCAATCACCTGGAAATGACATTGATATTTACTTACAACCATTGATAGATGAGTTAAAATTATTGTGGGATTCTAGGGTTGAAACATATGATGCTTCAAGAAATTAAACTTTTCAAATGCGGCCAGCTCTTATGTGGACAATCAATGACTTTCCTGCATATGCTATGTTATCTGGTTGGAGTACAAAAGGAAAGTTTGCTTGCCCTTGTTGTAACTATGGCACTAATTCTTGTTATCTTAAACATAGTTAGAAAATGTATTATATGGATCATCGTGTTTTTCTACCCATGGATCATCCATGGAGATCTAACAAAAGATCTTTCAATGGAAAAACTGAATTCAGGCCTCCTCCACCTTTCTTAAAAGGAACTGATGTGCTTAATAGCTTACATGATTTTGAAAATGTGTTTGGAAAGAAGAGAAAGAGATCAAATGATCGCCCATGGAAAAAAAGGTCAATTTTTTTTGAATTACCTTATTGGCAGCACAACTTGTTACACCAAAACCTTGATGTAATGCACATAGAGAAGAGCATAGTTGATAGCATACTTGGAACTCTTTTGGATATTTATGGCAAAACAAAGGATCATGCAAAAGCCTGGTATGATTTAAAAGATATGGGAATCAGGAAGAGCCTTCATCCAAAAGATACAGAACATAGTAAGAGAACAAAGTTTGCAAAGGCGTGCTTCTCAATGACAAATGGAGAGAAATCAATTTTTTGTGGAGTTTTAAAGACGGCCAAGTTACCTGATGGTAGTGCCTCCAATATATCTAGGTGTGTGCACTTGGATGAAAGAAAAATGTCTAATTATAAAACCCATGATGCTCATTTCATGTTACATTACTTGATTCCAATACCAATTAAAAGCATTCTTCCTGATCATGTGTCTATTCCTTTGATTCATCTTAGTTCCTTCTTCCGTCGTTTGTGTCAAAAAGTAATCACATTGGAGGAACTAGATTGCTTAGAAGTAGAGATCATAGAAACAATAAATCAGTTGGAGCAAATTTTTCCTCCTTCATTTTTTGATATAATGATTCATTTGCCTATCCATTTGGCAAATGAAGTGAGATTAGGAGGTCCAGTTCAAAATCGATGGATGTATTCCACTGAAAGAGAAATGGGTACATTCAAATCATATATCCGCAACAGATGTTATCCAGAAGGTTATATAGCAGAGACACGAGTGGGAATAGATTGTATGAATTTATTCTGTAAATGTCTGCTTAGGGGTGTGCATACCAAATTTAACAGAAGAGCCCGAAATAATGATGAATGTGACCCAAGTAATGCAAAAACTGTGAGTTTGTTTCCTAACAAAGGAGTTCCTTTAGGAGCAAAGAAAACTGATCCATTCATTTTAGATAACAAGTCACTAAGTCAGGCACATGCATACTTATTGGGAAATTATGACAAGGTTCAAGAATATATTAGGTACCTTAATTTGAATATAGTATTCTTTTTGTATAATTAATTTTTAAATTATTTTATTTATTATTTTAACAAAAAAAAGTACATGTTGTGTAGAGAGCATGAGCAAGAGGTTAATAATCATCCACGAAGATCTAAATGGAACAAGGCCAAGAATCGTTGTCAAAACTTCTCTCAATGGTTTGAAACTCGTGCTTTGCAAGAGGATGTGCCTCATTTGATAAAACAATTTGTCTACAGGACTAAATTCCGTTGCAAAAAGATATTTTGGGTATCTCATCAATGGATATATATTCCATGTTAGGCAACGTGATGCAAGGCGTAAAACACAAAATAGTGGTGTTACACTAGTTGCCTCAACTACAAGCTTTGCAAGCTCAAAGGATAAAAATCCGATTGCTGCAGATTTGACTTATTATGGCAGAATAGTTGATATTGTTGAATTAGACTATTACGGTCATTTTAAGGTTGTTCTATTTAAATGTGATTGGTATGAGGTTGAAAATGATGCTTATGGCCTTACTTATGTCTCTTTTAACAAGAGATGCTCTCAGGAAGAGCCTTTTGTGCTTGGATCTCAAGTACACCAATGCTTCTATGTGCAAGATCCATATGATCAAGATAGACATTATGTTATGAAGACTGCTCCAAGAGACTTGTTTAACATGGGTGATGAAGTTGAATCTATCTCTCACAAAGTTATTAAAACGAGCCATCTGAACATTTGATGGGACCATCTATACCAAAAGATAATGGTGAAGTACTCTTAACAAGGACTGATGTACCAGAAACAATTATTGATGTGCCTTCGAAGGAATTTGTTACTCAGCAATTTGAAGTCGAGTATGAAGAGGAGTTTGAAGATGAGTATGTAGATGAGTTTGAAGACGAGTCTGAAAATGAGTATGAAGATGAGTCTGAAAATGAGTATGAAGATGAGTTTGAAGATGAGTCTGAAGAAAAGTTTGAAGATGACGCACCATAAGTTTCATTATTTTTGTGATGACCATATAGTGCTCACTTACTGTTTTTGTAAATGAATTGTTTCTTTGGTACAAACACATTAAGATATGTAATATGTGGAATCCAAGATTAGATCGCTACAATGTTTAAGTATTCTGTTGGCTTTTTTCATGCGCCCAAATGTTGTTTTGTTAAGTAATTTATATTGGCTTCTTATCTGATTATTATTTTATTGAGGAACCTGTACTTCTAGATGATTACTGTTTTATTTTGCTGTTTGTTATTTATATACTTATTTGTTTCCTTTTATTATCAGGCAGTAGGCATTAGAGGCAGAACAGTGAGCTCTGCAGTTTGAAGTCATTTCTGGTTTTGTCGCAGTCCCGAGTTCGTCGCTCTGAGAGAGGTACAACTATTTACCTTTAAGTAATTTAAGTAATGAAAAGCTTTCCAGTTTTGGAGTTGACCCTGTAGAATGTTTTTAGTGTAATTTCCCTGAACTTGACACTATTGAACACATTTTCAACTCTGGAAGTTTTGCCAGAAAGGTCTGAGGGTTCTTTGTTGTTTCCCTGGGTATCCAAAAGGATTATATTCCTCTTAAATACATGGTGATGAGATGGTGGAACACTGTGCACAGAAATGAGCCTGTTTGGTTGTTTCACAATGCTTTAGTTGATATGATTTGGTTAAGTAATTTATGTTTGGTATAGTTGGTTAGAAGGTAAAGTATTTATATATAAAATTGTGGCTCTAGGTAAAGTATTCTGAATGGTTGTACAAGTTATAAGATTATTTTAGTTGTGGCTCCGGGGATATTGTGTATGTACAACTTATAGACTCAGTTTACAGTATATATAGTGCTGGAAGTTCTGGAAACTCAGCTGCTGCAATATTATACAGTGCAGGAAATTCTGGAAACTCAGCTGCTGCAATCTGCTATAATACAGTGCTGGAAATTCTGGAAAGAGTTGAGTTTTTCTATAACTTCTATAGAGTTGGAAATTCTGGAAAGAGTTGGTTTGTGAGTTCTGCAGATGAACAAGACATAGGAAGGACAATGTTTCAAATTAATAAGCTATCCATCTGTCAACCTTATATCAAAATTATATTGTTGCTACTTCTTTCACTTAAAGAACCTTTTTATTTTGTAGGTTTACTTACCACAGGGAAATAAATCAAAGAGATTAAAACAAAGCGAGAAGAATGAATCAATCAGCAATATTAAAGAAAAAGGGTTCGAATCCAAACAAAGCTCAAAGTCCATTCCAGAATCTAGATGTTGATATGCAATACCGATCAAGTGCTGAATTGGCCAACAAATTCAAGATTAAGAGAGAACAACTTGCAAATGAACGCAATGATAGAGCTAAGAAAGAGCAGGCACCAATACCACATAAAAGAAAGAATTCTGAGGATGTCATTCCACAACAAGGAAAGAGTAAATTGCTTGGGCACAAATCAGTAATTCAATCATCTTCAAGGGAAGAGCTTAGAACCTCACATATGATTGCAGAGAAAGGACAAACTAAACAGATGTTATTTCAATATGGAGAGTCCATTCAAGAGAAAGGAATTAAACTTCCTATGAATAACTCTAGGTTCCAAACATCATTCAAGGAAGGTATTACTGCTTTAGTACATGTGACTGGAACAACACTAGGTAATGGAGAGGTATAACATGAAATTGAGGATCTACTGAACTACAAACAAGTGCAGAGGAAGTCGGTCCGACCAGCTACCAGTATTGATCTGTTTCTGGATAAGCAACAGATACACAATGAACATGATATTCATGATCCTATTATTAATGAACACAACAAAGGATTGGATGATCTTGTGGATCAAGAAGAACTCGGTGGAGATGAATGTGATGTCGAAGAGGAAATTGACATTGATTGTAGTACAAAAGGTATGTCTTAAACCTTGTAAGATTTAGTACTCATTATAAAAGAAATATCTTATTTCCTGTTTTTTACATCAATCTAGAAATATCGAAGTAAAAAAAAGTTTGAGGACAAACAACATGTAAGGATATTCACACAAGAAATTTGGAAGAAAGAAAGGAGGTGGCATTTGATAAAGGACAAGCAGTGGGACCAACTAATAAGATAGTGTCACAATTAAGCAACTTTATAGGAACAATTGCAAGGAATCCTAGATTCATCAGCTTGATGTACACTAGTTGGCATGCGGTGCCAAAGGATACTAAAAGCGCATGTGGGAATATATCAATGTAAGAACAATCACTCTTGAGATTGCATATTTTATTATTTGTTTTTACTTACTGAAGCTAAATATACTTTATTTTGCATAGTCCAAATTTCTAATTCCAGTAGAAGGAAAGAAGTGGGTGATGGCTGGTCTTCGTGATGCTTGGAGGCGACACAAGCAAAAAATTAAAGAGAAATTTTTTGATAAAAACAGTACCCTTGAGGATATGCTAGCAAAACGTCCTGATGGCATTCTAGATAATCAATTCCGCCAGTTGATCGAGTATTGGAAACACCTAATTGTTCAAGTAAGGCTAAAATAGTGCATTTCTACTCATCGACATATTTTGCATCATATCTATTATTTTTATTTATCAATTCAATTATCTCATTTTATTTAATAATAGGCCATATGGAAGATGAATTCTCAAAATAGGAAAAAACAAAAATGGAGGCATCGAATGTGACCTATTAATTTTGCAAGATTACGCGTAGCATTGGTAATACTTAGCTGACATTTCTTCAAAAATCTGAATTTAACTTTTTTGTACTTTATTAGAGCATAATGATGTTTTTTTAATTTTTTTTATATAATCTGTAGGGTGCAGCCAAAGACAAAAATGAAGAACCATCAAAGCCTGAAATGTTTATTGCAACTCGTACCAAGACGGGAAAGGAAATCCAGGTTGATACCCAAGTTGCAATAGTAAGTTTTTTAAAGAGGATTAGTAGTGAATTTGATTCAGACTTAAAATTTATATATTGTGGGGAGTTTGACTCCATTGAATTTTATCACGTATGTCTTCTTGTTCTTCTTCTTCTTCTTCTTCTTCGTTTTCTTGTGCAAGTACGAGGAGATATCAATTCTTTGTCGATGTCGCTGAATTGTTTGCTAGGAAAATTTGACAGATTTTTTTAGTTCTTGATCGCTATTATAGGAGTGGAAATGAAATAGTACTTACAATTCACTATGGATGCCAATTTTATTCAACATGATGAACTTCAAAATTGCCAAAATTCTGGGGAAACAGCTGATGATGCATTTAGGGTAGTGTTTGGAAAGGAGCAGCCTGGTCGACTTAGGTGCTATGGTAGATCAGTGACAACAAGTTCTTTGAAGAAAGAAGAGGAAATTAGCAATCTAAAATAAAAGCATGCCAATGAAATCACTTCTCTAAAGGAAGAATTAAGAGAAGAAATGCGACATTTATTCACTCAATTGCTGCAAAACAACCCTGGATTGAATTTTCAAGATATAGCAGGGTGTGTTGGATCTAACCTTGCTTCACCTATTGATGCAAGTAGCGCACAAGCTATAAAAGGCACAAATCTTCCACATTCTTCAGGGTCAGCTCATGATTTGATTCTTCAAAAGGTATTTTGTATTTCACATTTTCTGTTAATAGTCTGCACATTGTTTTTCTTCTAGTTGAGCTGGAGTTCTTGGTAAATAAATTCTGAACTTATTTTACTATCTTGAATCTTTGAAAGTTTACTTTGTTTTTGTTCCTCATTGTCTCCTTTCAGCTTCTATACCAATTTTTTTTTTATATTTTTAGTTGTATGATTGTTGTATTGTATTGAAGGAGGACTCTATTATTTTGGGTTGTAGTTGTGTACTTTTATCTCCTGTTGTTTTACAGCTTTGAACTATGATGGTTGTTGTGAGAGATGGTTTTAGTTTTCATTGCTTAAACTGATTCTCATAGTTAAAGTTGTCCCTTTTAGATTTCTTCGAAGGTTAGAGACTTTGTTGTATTTTTGTGGTGAGTTTGTTGTCACTTGTGCTAGTTAAGCTTTGTTCTGATGTGGTTTGAGTTGTCATCATGTTGCTGCTGGTTCTTGTTTCTAGGAGTCTGTCTTTCCTGTACATTGGAATGTTGTATCTCAGCCTCTTTTTGTTGTCTTCTTTTAATTGCTCCTCTATTTTTCTTGCTTGGTTTACCTTTTGATTTGTTGTTGGAAGGAGTCTGATCATTATCTTTCCTATTCTGCTGACTGTTATCACCTGTAGGGCCTGGTTGATCCACTTCTTTGTTTTACTGGTAAGAGTAATAAGATCTTGCCTCCCTAAAATATTAGCATTGTTGTCCTGAATTTTCTGCACTGGATTGATATTTAATTAGTGTCAAGCTGTAAAATGGAGACAAATAAGAAAAGGGAAAGAGAGAGGAAGTATATATAGTGATCTTACTCATGCTCAATGACAATGTCCGTGAAAAATTCAGTAGGATTGAGCAGCTGTCGGTGAATAAAACAAAACAAGAAAGTTAAAATGGTTGAAGGTTTTTAACAACCTCGAAATAAATCAAAGAAATAGGAATATTGTGTTACCTCCAAATACTCAGAGGCTCCTGCAGGTTCCCATGCTGCTAAACCACCATTTTTACTCTACGATTTTATTTAAAATGGATCTTATTATAACTTTAATATATAGGTTTCTCTTGAATTTTTTGCAAAAGCAGAAAACAACTTTAGATTAAATGATTTATGACCCTGACTTGTAGCATTAACATGAGACCTGTTTGGAACTTGTTGTTTATTCTGAATGTGATGCTGAGGGGGCTAGTAGGGGATCTATTGTCTAGACTATGGTCAATGTGAGTGTTCTCATGCCCAACATGCTGTCAGTGTTTGACTTATTATTAATTTGTGTCTGCATTGTATCCTTATCTTTTGAATTCTAATTTTCAGCTCCTTCTTGATTGTTTGGTTGATCCTGCATAGAAAGATCAATGAAATTATTAGAAGTAAGGAGTGCAGAATTAGTAGTCATACTTGTGTGATGAGTCTGTTGCTGCTGCAATGTTTCCTTAGGAGATTTTGGTTTGTCCATGCTATGTTGAACTGGCCTGTAAGCTTTTCTCTTCTGAGTCTGCCATTCTTCATCAGTTGGCTTGTTGTTATTTCCTTGTTTTTGTGTTGCTGGTATTGTTAACTGGTGTTTCCATCTTCTCTATTTGTGTATTGCATTTGCAGGTTTCTGGAATCTTGTTTGCCTTGTTCCCTTTGTTTTTGTTCTTCCTAGCAGCCTCCAACTCTTTTCTTTTTTTAAATTCATCATCTCTTTGCTTAATATCAAAGTGTGAATGTGAGAGCTAGTCTCTTGAGCTCTTTCTTGATTAATGAAATGGGCAGCTCCCAGTTCCTGCCCAATACAGACATGTAACAAGTGTCCTTTGTGTTTACAGTACATGCAGTAATCCAGAATTCACGTGCTGATAAATGTTTTATATGATTTGCATATATATATATTGATTTGGATTGGTTGGCTTACAGTGAATACTCTCCAATTATGTACTTCCACATTTATTTCACTAACTTATAATTTTATTTTCAACGTGCAGGAAAATGCTGGTAATTAAATTTGAATTGCATGTGGCCAAAAGTAAACTCGGTCTATTGTAGTGAACGATGAAGAGTTTTTGTACTATTGTCATATACGTTTGAATGCATTTGATTTTTTGGAATTTATTGATAGTAGAGATCCTTAAGCAATCACTATCTAAGTATTGGTTGTACAAGACATGTTTCTCGAAGTTTATTTGAAATATATTGCTTCGATTTAATTATTAGCTAATTTTGTGCTTTAGGTCTCTTGTATATTTAATTATGTGATTATATATTAAATATATGCAAATAAAAATTATTATTCTTAAAAATAAAAAATTGTGGCTACAAAATTCTACACAACATTGCCACACTTCAAAAGTGTTGTTGTAGGACGTCCAATGTTATCTTGTACATAAGAAAAGTTACACTTTATAAGTGTTGCTCTAGATGAGATATAAAGTTACACTTTATAAGTGTTGCTCTAGATGAGAGATAAAGTTACACTTTATAAGTGTTGCTCTTGATGAGATATAAAAGGCATCACTTTTTAAGTGTGACCAATAACAAAGCAAAGGCAATGCTTTTAAGTGTAGTATAATAAAAAATAGGTGTCGCTAATTCATCACAACAAAGCGTGCCCTTATACCTCTTTGGCTACGCTTTATAAGTGTAGCCAAAGATGGCGACATTTAAAAAGTGTTGCCTAATGTCTAAGGTTATGCTTCTTTAGGACACCTCCTAAAAAGTGTTGCTTAAAGTCCAAAAGTGTAGCCTTTTATCAAAGGCCACACTTTTTGCTAGTTTAGGCTACACTTTACTGGGGTGGCCGTAGGCCTAAAATGGTGTAATGATTATTGTAATACAAGATTAAATATAATTCAATCTTAATTATGGAAATGGTAAAATTCCAACTTCTTGTGTTAGTACATTTTGCATGTGTTGAACGAGACAAATTGAGATGTGTATTTAGGTTCTGAATTTCAATAAATAATATCTCTAGTCCATTGCATGAGCTTATACTCTTAATCTTAATGTAGTTATTATGATCAGTGTAGTTTCCTTTAATATTTTAATCTATTAAATGGTGAGACTTTATGATGAGTCCAAATATTCCTAATGGATTGGATAAAAACAAATTACATTCGTGAAATAATAATTAGTTGATAGAACCATATCTCATATATGAGAAAGAGGATAACCCGTTATGGTTGCTTATAAGTAGTCACGAGAATACACTACATGTGGATTATATATGTATATCCATCACGTGAATTAAATTAAGCATAAATATAAAGGATTAAATTAAACAATGAATTAAATTTTTCAGAAGTTTGATTTACTTGATTGGTGTCGGCAATTCTAACATGAGTAGTTAAATAAGTTGTAACGGTAAAAATTTGAAATTAAATAGAGGAGTGCAGTTAGAGATTTTTTGCAGTATAATCTATGATCTATTATGATTTGGTTAATTCATGCTTTTACGAATTATATATTATAATTGGAAGCCTCTGCTAATAAATTTGTGGTGCCTACTATGCTTGATTAAGTGATCGAGTTAGGAAAAGAAAAGGACTGTTAGTATTTTTTCAGTTTAAGAATAAATTGTTTTTGGTTTTTATTGTTTTAAAAGAGAAAAAATGTTTTATTTCCTTAAAAGAAGAAAGAAGAAAATATTGTGTTTCTTCGTTTCCTTAGAAGATAAAAAAAGCAAATAATAGTGTTCAATGGTTATTAGTAATTATTGATGGTGTTTAACACTGGTGAATATCCTTGGTGTTTAATGACTTTCTAAATACACTTAATCGTATTTAGTGGTTGTTAATAACTATTGATCATGGTTGTTGGGTACTCTTAAGGGTGTGAAAATACACTTAATGGTATTTAATGGTTATTCATGACTATTGATCATGATTGCTGGATACTCTTAACAGTGTCAAAATACACTTAATGGTATTTAATGATTGTTTATGACTATTGAGCTTGGTTATTAGATATACTTAAGAGTGTCTAAATACACTTAAAGGTATTTAATGACTATTAATTATGAATAGAAACATTTCATCTTTCAAACCTTTCCCTTCTACTGAAAATTATAAATAGGGTTTAAAGATCATCCTTTTTCTGAAAATTTTCTTGCCCACACAAGACACGATTGAGAGAGTTAGTCAGGAAATAGTAGAAGACTGCAATCCTGGAGTCCCAATCCCTGAATGAGTTGTGTGAAATCTACAAAAGGTTAGAGTTTCACAATTTATTCAGTTTACATTATTATGCTATTTTGTAAGTTTGTGATTCTGAATAATGCTTCCGTTGTCCATATTCTAACACGATGAACTCAACTATTAGTGCAGCGCTCGAATCTGAGTCATGCATGTAAAATGTTTGTGGTCCATGAAAATCTCACTGATCTGCATGCCAATATGCTCTCAAGTTGATGTCATCTTTGATCAACCCGACATTTTCTGTCTTTGTTACCTCTATGGGCCAGTCAATGACATACAATATTTTTACTCTGGATCAACAAGGGGAACGGTATGCTAATGTTATAATAAAATTCCCTTTCATGAATTTCTTCCAATAGGTAACGATAAATATTCATAGCATACCCCTCTAACATACTCGCAAATACCACAACTTAGAACAGAGTAAGAGTGTTGTCTTCTAGTGTTAGACACAAATAGAATATACAACTTCCCACCAAAAACTTACTCCCAAAATTTAGTGAGGCCTTCTTTATTGGCTCATAAGTGGTCACCCAGTTAGCATCAACTCCTCTTTCGGCAATAAAACCTCCCACCAATCTCAATTCGAAATGTTTTTGGGTCAGATCCTCCATCTTTGCTTTGTTCCTAATCATCCCTATCCATTTATCAAACTCCATGGGTGACACGATAACTCGTACTCTGAACCAAACAAAAATTTTACACCCCGTACGAAACTAGGAGCTGGGAACCTAAATAAGCCACAAAAACATAAAAGTGACCAAAATAAGCCACTACTTTAGTAAGTAACTAAAATAGGCTTAGTGGAAGAAAAAATTCCACTTTATCTAATATTCTAACCGTTTTCCGTTAGTCTCATAACGTGTATATTTTAATATATAATGGAATTATTTTCTACACTTTATATAATGGAACTATTTCTTACACTTTATAAAGTGGAACTTTTTCTTACACTTTGCAAAGTGGAAGAGAAAATTCCACTTTACAAAGAGGAATATTTTCACGTTTTTATCTCTTTTGCAGTGTTTGTCATACAATTATATTGATTTGACATATCATAAAAACGAAAAAAATTATTACACTATGTATTTTTATTTTTTTATTCTGAAAAATCCTCCAATCTCTATTTAAGGAGACGTTCAAACATTAACTGATAGCACCTATAACATACTTTCTATATTTGTTCATTTCAATCTCAAAAAAAAAATGTCTTCTAAACCAAAAGTTAGAGTTTCGATTTATTGGGATGGCGAAATTATACATGATGGAAATACCGTTTATTATAATTGTCCTCCCAAACACAGTGCTAAATATTCAATTAATGTCCGATATCATAAATTTCTTTCATCAATTTATAAAAGAATGGGTATAAACAGTACTGTTTATATTTGATTATAGTCGAAAAATACCCTACTTCATTTTTATCACAAGGACAAGTAAATTTTGGAGAGTAGATTATCTATAATGACGAATCGTTGACCGACTTTTTGAGGGTTCCAGATGACTACATAGATCAAATCAAGTTAACAATACTTGAAATCTATGTTAGGAAGGAGCCTAAGACTAGTCAACAACGTTCTCCTTTATCGGCCGATGTCCATCCCCGATTAGAAAATCATAATAGCGTTGATGGATTTTCAATAACTCAATCTACTGATTTTCCTAACATGACTCATTATCAAAATATTCTTATCGGTTGATATGATTTTGATTTGAACGAAACTATCAATGAAAGTGATTGGTGATGCTCAATAATTATATTTCGATTATTATTTGTTGATTTTGTCAATTATTTATTAATTTATATGATTTATTATTATTATATATTTTGTAGCAGTTTACCTCAGCAAGATAGGAATATTGCTCCAAATTATGTATGGACTAGATAATTATTTTGGTCAATCCTCACCCTTTGAAATGACGGAAAATATTGGGACATCCTCAAATTTTCATGTCTCGCCTACTTTTGATGCAGATGATTATTGGTATGTCCAACACTTGATTTTTTATTTAAGTAAGTTAATTGCATGAGATAAATATTTATAATTTTTTACATATATAAGGAAAATATCACACAAGATGAGCCCATTGATCCTGTGAATATCGATGATCATGACCTTCCAAATTACGGCTCACCTTCAGCTAGTGATAGTGATGATTTGCCTAATGTCGAGGAATCAGGAGATAATGTTCCATTTGAGGCATCATCTAGTGATGATGATTTTTTAATGCCCAATCGGTCGCCAAGACCAATGTTCATGAGTCCATTTCGTAATCATGAAATTCCTTATCTTGATCATCTCCCAGATGGTCCAAATATCTTTGGCGATACACATGATAAATATTCATCACAACGTACGTGGCGTGAACCGGAAGATTTCATGAATAGTGGTATTTATATTGAAAAAGGCATATTATTCAATTCAAAGAAGCAGTTGCAAAAAACAGTTAAGCTTCTACATTTAAAGATAGCGAGGGAGTACTTTGTTATTAAATTGACAAAGAAATCATGGCGACTTGTTTGCAGGCGTGTAGAACAAGGATGTCGATTTAGGCTAACTTCTTTTAATGAAAAACATACTAACATGTGGAAAGTTGGAAGATACATTAAAGAACATACATGTGATATAGGTACGTGCCGCGATGGACATTTCAACTTAGATGTTGAGATGATTGCTAACGTCCTCCGTGTTGATATAGAAAAAACGCCAAGGTACTATTTTATCCTTAGATGATTTTTCTTTAATAAGAAAATATTCATTTTTTATTTGATAATTAATATTATTTTTACTTTTCAGGTTTCCCATCAAAGACTGTCAAACAGCCGTTCTTAAAGCATATTGCATTTCAATAAGCAGAAGAAAAGTCTATCTTGGTCGCAAGCGTGCTTTTGAAAAAGTCTATGGTACTTGGGAGGGTTCTTTTGCCGAGTTGCCGAGGTTCATGGAATCTTTGAAACACTTCAATCCCGGAACAATAGTTGAATGGAAAACAAAGTGGTGTGTCAATGTCATTGAAGATGTATTCAACTATGTGTTCTGGACTTTTAAACCATGCATTGATGGGTTTGTGTTTTGTCGTCCTGTTATATCGATTGACGGAACACATGTCTATGGAAATTATGATATCAAGTTGTTGATTGCGATTGCAACGGATGGTAACGGCTCATTATTACCTTTGTCATTTGCAATCGTTGCAAATGAGAGCATGGAGACATGGAGTTTATTTTTGGATCATTTGCACTTGCACGTTGTCAAGGATCGTAGAGATGTAGCATTGATTTCAGATAGGCATCACAGAATACTCTCATCCGTGTATAATTCTCCCAATTGGCAGGCACCCTCAAAAAAGGATACATACACAAAAATATTAACTGAATGATTATCCAATAGTAAAATATTTATTAATTTATTCCATTTAAAAATCTAAGAGCATGAATATAAATCCAAAAATATTAATATCAATTTTATAAATCATATTTGAATGAAACAATGCAAAATATATGATAACAAGTTAAATTAATCTCAATATGACACATATCATTATATCAAAAAATTTAATTTGAACACGTTTACCAAAAATATTGACCAAATTTAAATTTTGGTCAAAACTTAAAAGTTAAAATGTCTAACAGCACAAACTGAAAATGGAAGCCTCAAAACCTGAACCAACCATCCTATTAGATATAAAAATGACCTTCCGAAGCTAATCGCGCTAATGGAATTCTCATCAGAGCACGTTTATAAAAAATGTTAAGCAAAGTCAAATTTTGGCCAAAAGTTAAAACGCCTAATGGTACAAACTGAATATGAAAACCTCAAAATCCAAACCAACCATCCTATAAGATGAAAAATGACCCCAGAGCTAATCGCGTTGACGAAATTCAAATTTGAGCATGTTTCCAAAAATATTGACCTAGTTCAAATTTTAGCCAAAAGTTAAAAGTTAAAACGCTTAACGACACAAACTGAAAATAAAAATCTCAAAACCCGAACCAACCAGCCTATGAGACCAAAACTGAACTTATATGGCTAACCGCGGGGACAAAATTTCAATTCGAGCACGATTACCAAAAATATTGACTAAAGTGAAATTTTGGCCAAAACTTAAAAGTTAAAATGCTTAACTACACAAACTAAAAACGGAAGCCTCAAAACCCGAACCCTCTATCTTATTACATAAAAAATGACCTTCCGCATCTAACTACAGTGACAAAATTCTCATCTGAGCACATTTATCAAATATATTGACCGAAGTTAAATTTTGGCCAAAATTTATAAGTTAAAACACCTAACGACACACACTAAAAATGAAAGCCTCAAAACCTGAACCAACCATCCTATAAGATTAAAAATGACCTTTGGAGTTAATTACACTGATGAAATTCTCATCTGAGCACGTTCACAAAAATATTGACTAAAGCTAAATTTTTGCCAACATCTAACGGCACAAACAAAAAATGGAAGCCTCAAAACTTGAACCAACCTTCCTGATAGATAAAAAATGACCTTTCGAAGCTAATGACAATGACAGAGTTCTAATCTGAGCACGTTTACCAAGAAATTTAACTTCTAATCTGAATATGAAAGCCTCAACACTAGACGCTGATTTACCAAGAAATTTAACTTCAACTGGTAAATTTACCAACTATTCAAATATAAGTTAGTAATTAATAATTTACCAATAAATTTTATCACAATTGGTAATAGTTACTATTCAACTAAACATTCATATGTAATATTACCAACTAATAATTAATATGTTGGTAAATTTTACCAATGGATTAATGATCGGTTGGTATATTACCAACTATTTTAATGATGTTAGTCATTTACTAACTACAATCTTTATTCGTCGGCAAAATTTCCAACTAATTGGATATTGGTTGGCAAGTTTACCAATAAATTACATTTCATTACTAATTTACCAACACATTTATATTTGGTTGGTAAATTTAGCAACACAATTTTGCCGTTGGTAAATCTTTGGTTAGTAATTCATTGGTAATATGCTAATAAATTATATAAACAATTTTTTGTTAAATTTACCAACCGATATATACTTCGTTGGTAATATTACCAACAAAAGGTCTGCGTTAGTAATATTTCAGTTGGTAATCCATTGATAGAATGTTGCTAAATTTGGTGCTATTTTTTCCCACCGTATTTACCAACTAAAATACTTAGTTAGTAAGATATCAGTTGGTAATCTATTAGAATTTCATTGTTAAGTTTTAAAATATAATTCAGTTAGAAATGTGTTGGTAATTTGTTAGTAGAATACTAACCAACTTAAGTTGTTAGTAAAATCTGTTGGCAATTTAGGGTTTTTTTGTAGTGCATAACAATTCTGATTTAAGCTCATGCTGAGAGAGAAGAAGTGTACGATCAATCGGTCCAGGATTCATAACACGCTCCATTATATTCTGTAAGAAAATTTCTATTAATTCGTTTAATATAATTATATCTTGACAAATTAAAATATGAACTATCTTCAAACGAATAATTATACGAGAACTAAAGAATCTCTAACTTCAGCAAGTCAATTCAATGTGTTATTTGTCGAGTCAACCACAAGAAAATAAAATAGACAAGAAAAACCAAAAGGAACATATACCGAAAGAGAAACAGATGGAACCATCTATTACATATTTAGTGGATTTTTTAACACACCTACAGAGTCTGAGCCAAATCAATTGTGTCAAAATGAACCATACATCCTGAACTACATCCACTGCTGTTATCCTCGATCATTAAACTAATGAAATAGATCTTAGTAACATTTCCAATGTAGCATGACATATCCATTGAACAATCCTAATTTACATACGTCATAACTCATCTGAGAGGTGTATTTATGCACGTTCACAATTTTACACAGCACAGAGTCTATACAGTCTACATATATTTAAGCTTTAACTCTTTCTGTGAACACCTATGCACTTATATGAGTTATACAAGTATATATGCTACAATCGAAAAAGCGTTTTATCATGGCAAAGATCATAAGCATGACTAGCCCAAAGACCATTCAGGAGTATCAGATGGCTAAGTAACCACATGCGCAAACATGAACTAAAAAAGTGACAGCAAACTGAAAAGGTCATCAACATAAAAGGCTTCTAGCATTTGAGTATCATTATGTTTGTTTCATATTAAGGAAAATAGTGCAGAAGGAATTAGTACGTTTCAACGATTGACTTCTATCTTTCCCTTGCAAACAAGATCAAATGGGCACTTACTAGTTATAAGTAAAATTAAACAATTTGTGTTTAAGGAAACCAGCAAATGAAATCTTCTCCACCAAACCTTATTTTGCAATACCAATTCAACAATGTAATTCCTTTTGTTTATTTCGAATTAAAGACTTTTTTTCTAACTCAATATTTAGTAATTGAATGCACATTGTATAAGACTAGCTGAAATTTTGAACAAATTATAACATCATTTTATATTAATGAAAATATGAGATGAAAAAAAATACCTAATTTATATAATTTGTAGGGTGGATTGTTATGTTGTCGGGTTGTGCTACTCCAATCTTTCAAGTTTTTTATTTTTTAGTGAAGGACCGCTTCAATTTTTGGATTGGGATCATCAACATTTAATCTTCAAAGTGAAAAGTTTGGAAGCCATGAAAGTGAAAGGGGAGAAGAAGAAAGTGAAAAGGTAAAGTAACTTTTTATAAAGTGTAATAAAAAGTTCCACTTTATAAAGTGTAAGAAAAAGTTCCACTTTATAAAGTGTAAGAAATAGTTCCATTTTATAAAGTGTAGAAAATAATTCCGTTATATATTAAAATATACACGTTATGAGACTAACGGAAAACGTTTAGAATATTAGATAAAGTGGAATTTTTTTTTCACTAAGCCTATTTTAGTTACTTCCTGAAGAAGTGGCTTATTTTGGTCACTTTTATGTTTTTGTGGCTTATGTAGGTTCCCAGCTCACGAAACTAGTAAGACATAGCTAAGGCTTGACTGAATCTAGTAGGTTGACCTGGAGCCTCACATGTTATTTTATGGTTGGAAACATGTTTAAATGATGAAAAATGGATATTGAAGTTAGTTTGGTGACTTTAGAGGTCAAACGTCAAGAAACGACCATGACGTCCGGAAACTAGTCTTTTGTGCTAGTGTCTTGTCGTGGTGTTTGGTGTGTTGTTTGACGTCTAAAACCCATATGAGTGACACTTATTCATATATGTACATGTTTAGGGTCCAAACGACCGGGTACGACCCCCCAAGGACCACCCAAGGGGTCCTTGAGGAGGACCCAACCTTTGGCCAAAAGCTGTCAAAAACAGCTTGACCCACGAAGGCCATTGACGAGGCGTCAATTGATCCACGCCCCATGGAGTGAGGGCGTGGATCAGGCCTGCAACTTGACTTGGTTCCCTGCAATAGGGAATCCCCAGTCACAAACCACGAAGGCAGTCCACGCCACATGAACCCACCAACGGTTCGTGGATAGGGGTTCCGTAGGTGCTGCCAATTTCCACCCCTCTAGTTGTAGGTTGGTGATTTGGAGTTAAGTTGGTTAATTAATTAACTGCTTATGGGGTTGGTTAGTTAGTTGATTAATCACCTTAATAGGCTAGTAAGACCCTAAGCTAAGTCATGAAATCACTTAGAACCAAGCCCCCAAAACAGTCCCCCTATGCTGCCTAGGCAGTTTTGCTTCCTCACCTTGGTGGTGATCCACAGAGCCATTCCACGCCCCATGGACCAAACCACGGTCCGTGGATGGACCTCGTGAGTCCATACTTAGTTTTATTAGGGCCCTTCAGAATTTAGAGCCACAGTCCCAAACCACAGAAGCCAACCACAGCCTGTGGACTGACCAAACGGTCCGTGGAAGGCTAGCCGTGGATGGGAACTGTTTTGACAGTTTTACTTAAGTTGAGGGTTAGTGTTTTAGTTAGTTAATTAAGAGGGGGTTAAGGGAGGTCGGTTAGGTGGTTAATTAATGGACTATATAAGCTTATAGGACCCTAAACTAATCCATTAATTCACCACAAGTCAAGACCCCAAAACATAACCCAATTCTTTTCCCTCCCAAAATTCTCTCTCTCAAAGCTCTCTCAACTCAAGACTCCATTGAAGAACTTGGAAGGAGCTTAGCAAGGGAGGTTTCACACGAAATTCATAGGGTTTAAATAAGGTATGGTTGCTCTTCACTGTCGGGATCCCTTTCCCCAAGAGGTCCTTCCCAAGATGGTTTTCAAAATCCCCCAAATTGTAGATTTCAATCCAAAAACGTGGGTCTTCTTTCTAAATGTTGAATTGTTGTTATAAACTGATTTTTATTGATGATATATGAACAATTATGGATGAATTCATGTAGTGTTGGTGATTTTTGAAGAATCCTTCATGAAACCCATGTTTCCCCTTCTTTCTTCAATTCTAACCCTAGTTTGTGTTGAATAGTGATTAAAGGTTATGAATTGAATGTTATGCTATGTAATTCATGTTTGTATGATGACATTACCCTAAATTATGTATTATTACTATGGAATGAGTGTTAAGTCTTGAATGGGGCCTTGAAGACTATGAGGAGATGATATAAATGTGATTCTTTATGTATTGTTGAATGTACTTGCTTAATTCATGTATTATGAAGTTGGATGATGGTTCCATCTCCCCTCTAACCCTAGTTGGTAATTGATCATGTTATAATGAGATGCAATGCAACAATGAATGTTGTGAGATGTTGGTATTATTGTTGTTATGTTGAATTGAAGGTAATTCTTGTTAACACAATATGAACATGCTATGAGTAAAGGTGTTTTTATGTGAAAGGCTTTCTCACACATGTACACACACATGAATGAATGAAGCTATTGCTAATATAATGAATGTGAGTCTCTTGAAAGGTTTCCTCAATTGTACTCTAAACTAGTCTATGCTATGCATGGTATGATAATGTGAAAGGTCATTCTCACATGATGAAGGTTCTTGATGAATGGTTTTCTCATCTATGAACTCTTGTGCTTTTATGACTATATGAGGGGTATTCCCTTAAAGGTATTCTATATGACTTTAAATGGTAATGTAAAGACTAATGACTACCTAAAGAGGGAAAAATAAGCTTAGTACCGAGAGGATATGTGGGTTCTGTAACATCCGACAATTTGAAGTGGCTTCGGAGAAGATCGAAATCTGGAAATTTGGCTAAGTGTGGAAAAACATGAGTTTTTGGCCAACTTTGAGTAGTCGTAACTCCTAGCTCAGGATGAGTTAGGAGTAGTTCCAGTTATGGTTGCGAAGTCCTTGGAACGATCTTTCCAACGCCGCCGAGTTTGCTCAATTCCGAGTTCGTATGAGGGAGTTATGACCTGTAGAAGTTGGGTAGTTGGAAGGGAATTTCGTCCGGAAATTTAAGGGCATTTTGGTCCTTTCACAATCTTTTATTTTGAGCTCTTTTGTTGAGTTAGGATGATCTTTGGATCATTTTAGTCCCTTTTTGAAAGAGAAGAGTTAGGGTTCTTGAGAAGAGAAGAAGAAGAAGAGAAGAAAGAGGAGATCAACAAGATCATTGTGGAAATTCGTCGGGGGTGATCCCTATCAAGGTATGTGAGTTTTCTCGTGTGGGTTGATTCTTTCCCCCACACACACCAAGTTTATTTCATTGATTGAGAAAGATTGGGGATTGTTGTGGAAGTGTTAAAGTTGTTGAAGTTGTTAAAGTTGGTGAAGTTGTTAGTTGTTGTTGATGTTGTGGATTGTGTAGTTGAAACCTATGGTATGTTGAAGGAATTATGATTCTTAGAGTTATGACCCTAAAAAGTTGATCCACCATCGAATTGCAGAAGTTCTGGGCTGTCGATCCCCATCTACGGAACTGACCTACGGACCGTGGATCAATCGACGGTCCGTACTGGTCAACCGTCGATCAAGACAGAAGTTGGTTTTTGGGGCGTCGATCTACGGGCACGACCTACGGTCCGTAGATCGATCCACGGACCGTAAGTCAGAACCGTAGATCAACACTTAGTATTTTTTTTTCAAAAAAATCGATTTTTGGGGAAAATCTCTGACACGATCTACGGACCTGCAGTACGGACCGTAGGTCCATCCACGGTCCGTCGATGGCTTCCGTAGATGCCATCTGTGTCACCAGATATTTACAGTCTCAGCCAAGTTTCCCCATTCCTTTTCTCACTTTCTCAAGCAAGTTCCAAGGTATTATACCTATGATCTATGGTCGTTTCCGACACTCCATAGTACGTCTAAATGTTCAGGAATTCCTCCATAACATGTGATTGAACACCTTGAATTCATAATTCCGATTCAAGGAAAGATAGTTCCAAGTCAAGTGAAGTTAGCAGTCAAGTTTCAAGTCGAGTAAGAGTCCCAGTTTCAAGTTAAGTCAAGAGTTTAAGTTGAGTTCATTTCTCAAAGTTATTAGGGAACTATGTATTCCCAAAGAAGTTTTAAAGAAAGGTCTTTACATCTAAACAAGGTTGGAAACTGAGATTTCCAAAGAGCCTTCGGGCTAGTTTTTGAGTAATTATCTCATATCAGCAGGAATAAATATGTTTTAAAAACATAAGAGCCAGTACATTTTTGGGAGTAGTATCGAGCACCGAATTGGGGGAGCGTTCAATGAACCCACAGCCCCCATAGAACCATGTTAGCCACCATGGGTAGAAAAGGATCATGCTTTTTAGATGAATCCTTTTCAGGTTAGACTAGTGGATCCATTAGGCAGTTCAGGTCTTATACCTTTGGCCGGGTGTAAGATGCTCTGGCAGCGTGAGGTCGATCGCTGTATCATCACTATAGCTCTTATGTGATGGTTGTCGGTTAGAGAAACTCCCACAGCAGTTATTGTATTTTTATATACATCAGATTATTGTATTTCTATATACATTTCAGGCTTATTGTATCTTGTATACACACAGAGTTTATAGCATGTTTTAACAGTATTTCATTATATCGCACTTGTTTTAAACTGCCTTATATTGAAAGAAGTCAGTCAGGTTGAGTTGAGTTGAGCCAGGTAAGCTATTCAGTTTCTCCCAGACTTCCTTCTAGCCGTTGTTGCTTAGC
Source organism: Solanum okadae (assembly GCA_036553675.1). Classification (NCBI taxonomy): domain Eukaryota; kingdom Viridiplantae; phylum Streptophyta; class Magnoliopsida; order Solanales; family Solanaceae; genus Solanum; species Solanum okadae. The sequence continues at coordinate 15,896,356 of CM071683.1, forward strand.
ATTCCAGCTTGCATACTCGTACATTCCATGTACTGATGCCAGTTGGCCTGCATCGTTTCATGATGCAGATTCAGGTATCCCAGATCAGCAGCCTGCACGTCGTTGATCCAGCTGAGCACTCCAGAGTCAGTGGTGAGCCTCCTTGCTTTCCGGAGGGCTCAATTATTGGGTGTTCTTAGTTTTTGGTTTTATTAGGGTGTTGCGGGGTCTGTCCCAACATCCATCTCAGTGTTTTTAGAGGCTTCACAGACAGACAGTCAGTCAGCTAGTTTTGAGTCTCTTATCTCTATATATATGTAAATATACTATTTTGAGATTCGGGTTGCCTTATGGCCATACCTTATAAGTTAAGTTCTTTTGCAATATTGCATTGCTTTGAGTTATTTTGTTGAGTTAGGTTTCCGCTGAGTTAAGAAAGCCAGGCCAAGGGTTCGCTTGGGGCCAGCAATGGTCTCCGAGTGCCGGTCCCGCCCAGGGTGTAGGCTCGGGGCGTGACAGGTTCCTTCACGAAGAAGGGAGGTCCCTAATGAGATGGGTTCCTTCACAAAGGAGGGAGGTTCCCCTTATGAAATCTCGTGAGATGGAAACCCGCACATTAGAAAGTATAAGGTTTCTAGAAGCAATCTCCATATCCCTTAACTATGTTCCCCCATAGGACTCTTAGCTAGTGGATCCACCTAGATGCTATAATGACTTTCATGACTTACCTTGGCAAGTAGGACACTCTCTTTTCGGTGTGGGGGGTAGACACCGGATTCCATGTATCTCTCATGGTCTATGTTGGTTATGGTGAAGTTTCCCGAATGCTTAAAATATGAATGAAGATAAGGAATGAACTCTAACTAGGCTACTTGGAGGATACTATTTAGTGTAGGTAATGGAATAGGGTTTTGCCTATGCATTGCACAAATGGGTCTTAATAGGGGTTCTAGTGTGAGTTCTTCATGCATGATTACTTATGAATGATGTTATGGTTAGTTTGCTTATCATGATGATTAATGAAGTATGTGACTATGCTTATGACTTCTTGATGGTTTACTTAGTATATATGGGGGTATGGGACTTCATATGTACATTGCACTAGTAGGCTTGAGAAGGGGGTTATGAGTGGTGTCTTATGGAGTGATGTTAAAAGATGAAAAACATGTTAAGGTTGGTTTCACTTATTGTAAGATATGAATGATGATTATGCATGTGAACTTCACTTATGACTTCTGTATGAATTAGCTTAGTATATATGGAGGTATGGGCCTCCATGTGTACATTGCACAAGTGAGTTCATGAAGGAGTTATGAAGATGGTTTACCTATGATATGGACTATTTGAATTATGACTAAGATGTATGATATGAACATGTTGCATGAACTATGCCTTAATGGTGTTGTTCTATCTTATTATGAAGATTATGAATAATGTATGCTTTAATTGTATTATGTTAATGATTGACTTTTTTTTATATGAACTAATGTTTGTGAATGGTCACCTTACTAAGTATATGACCTATGGATAAAACTAATGTATGATAAGTATGGATAAAACTAATGTATGATAAGAATGAGCATGGTGATCCAAAGGTAATACTTAGTGTATGTAGGACTATGGACCCTACCTATGCATTGCACAAGTAGAATGTCACGACCCGGCAGCACCCCCTAGTCGTAACCGGCGTACTCGACCTCGATGAGGTCTAATACAAGCCTCTTAGCATTCATTCTTCGCATAGACACTAAAACCATAAGGAATTAAAACTTTCTTTACCAAGAAAACATTTCAAAAAAAAAAACAATAGCAAGCGGAAGACTTTCTTGACTTTATACATGATGTCTCAAAACCATCTAATACTTTAGAGTACAAAATTCGGGACTAATCCCATACACAACTTAAACAATACTAAAAAGACATAAAAGAACATATGGGGTATTGTCCTCGAATATATGAGGACTCACCAAGTCTTCATCTTCAACACTTAGAAACCTATCAAATAGCCATGACATGTCATCATCTCCAAATCCCTACACTTTAGTCCAAAAAGGGAAAGAAAGGGGTTAGCACAATTAAGTACTAAGTATGGAGACCATGCAAAAACATGCCAAAAAGGACATTTTCAAGGAAGTAAATGCTTTCATATCATTTGATAAAACCTTCACTTCACAAGTATAAGAGACATATTACAAGTCAACATTCACATATAAGACCATAGCCAACCATACACATACTCAACATGTATCCATAAACAACCCATGCTTAACTTTAAAAGAACACATGTCATTTCATTACCATAGGACCTCTACCTAATATAACCTTAAGACACACTTGAGTGAGACAAGAAGTGACTGCCCATACAACCTCTTCAAGCACACTTAAGTGTTCCCCAAGATTACCTTAGATAACGACATTTCCTTTACAACATAACATCAATAGACCAACATTCTTTAAGAAACCATTTTGGAGACATTCAAGCACATAAGGGGACTTTCACATAATAGTCGTTAGACTTGGAATGTACTAAGTATGCGGGGTGCAATACAACAATAGACAAGGACACAATCGAAATGCAAGAAATAGTTTCATAGGCATAATGAATAACAATATGAGGATGCATGATCAAAGTGAAGTCAAAACATGTTTAAGTAAATCTATACTAATAGTAGATATCATATGTGTATGCATGATCCAACCAATCTATAACCCCAACTTAGGATGGGGGATGCCGTTCACACCCGGACACCCTGGTGGCAAGGTATAAACCCCTCACATGGTTGATGTTGGTCACACCCCAAGCATCCTAGGTGGTGAGATATAAACCTCTCACATGGTTGATGTTGGTCACACCCCAAGCATCCTAGGTGGTGAGATATAAACCTCTCACATGGTTGTCCGGTTCTTTTCCCCCGGACCGGGCATGGTCATGCAACACTTTATATAGGAAATTCCCATTAGGCTCTAATGCAATCTCACGTATGGAATGAACATATACACAAGCTTAGTTTGTCATCAACACATCTCTAGAATGCCATACATCTCATAATTCAAGCTTTAAAGCATCAATTCACCAATTCTCCATAGTTGGACATTTTGTCAAACACCTTGAAGGCATGTAATGAAATCAAAGAGCATGGAAAATAGGGTAGTAATTATGCAGCCAAACCAGTGAACAACCTACAACAACACCTTTTAACACCCACAAGACCACATGAAAATCTCCACATCCATTCCAAATTTAGATTCAAGTTCTAGAGTCACAACATGCTCAAAACAATCACTTTTCATGTTTAAAATTCAATGTGCAGGGAATTATTACAAAGAACAAGACTAATTTATGAATCTTAACTTAAACCATGAATTAGTGAGTAGAATAGGGTCTAGGCACTATGGGTGGAGGGACCCATGAGTTCAACACCACATACCTTGAGTTCTTATGAAGGTCTTGAGAATGTCTTCAATGGAAGCTTGGAACTTGGAGCAAGAGTCTCCTCAATCTTGAGGAAGGTTTTGGATTAGGGTTCTTGAGAGAACTTGAGAGAAAATGTGTCTAAGTATGGGAGAGGTGTTTTGGGAAATGTTTTAGAGATGAGAATTGAACTAATGGTATATAGGAAATAACATATGCCCTTTGGAAAAATGGTCCAACACTTAGAAAAAAAATGAGGCGGGTGAACAGTAAAAACGCTCACTGGAAATTGCATTTCCTGCCGGACAGATTTTACGAAAATGGGCATAACTTCTTCGTCCGAACTCCGAATGAGATGAAACGAAGTGCGTTGGGTAGCTAACTCAAAGGGATTTCCATGGATATGTTATGGGCCACCCAATTATTTGTGTTCTAGGATATATGACCCTCCAAAGTAGACCCTCGAAAAAGGCTTCACTTGGAAATTTCGGATTTTGATACGGTTGCTCTAAAATTTGGGTTAGACCCATTTCCCACTCAATTTGACCCCCTAAACAAGAATATGAAGTCGAATTTTCGAAAAACGAAACGGATTTTTAGATATAGCTAAAACAAGTTTCCGGTAACTTCCGAAGCACATTTTTTTAAGAACTTTTTGGGTCATTTCAATAAGCCACAATACTCAATTCCATGCCAATTATACAATATTTATCAAGTTTGATCAACTTACCCTCTTTCCATGGCTATCTTCATCATCCTCATATTCCAACAATTAACAATACAATAACAATGATAATAACAACATTCAACTATACAAGCTAAGCATAAGCCAATAATCAACATGAAGATCAATTCACAATTTTGTCCATTCAAGGCTAACATCCCACATCCTTCAATTCACTAACAATTCTTAACAATTCCACATAGATAAATACATATATGAACAGTCCACAACAATCTATACAATAATCGTCCATCAATTACACAAAATCAATACACCCACTTTAGGCCAAATTTAGAGAATTTGAGAAGACATGGGTTCATGGGGATTTCTTTCTAAAAACCATTAATAATCATTAATAACCATATAAATCATCATTTAAAACCTTTTTATGCAAGAACCCATGCTAGAATCGAAATAGGTTTTTGTGTGTATTTGAAAAACTTTGAAAACCTTTTGATTGGGTTCCTTGAAAGAAAGAATAATCAAGGATAAGAATCCCCATACCTCTAAGTTGAAAACCCACGAAAATTGAAGAAGAAGCACTCGAAATCTTCAACCCTAGCTCCAACTCCTCTTCTTCCTTGAGTTAGAGAGAAATATTTGAGAGAGGGAATGATTTTGGAAATTCTAAGAGGAGTGACTTAAATGAAAGGAGTTAAGTCATAAAAAGGTCTTATAGTTGCTAGGAAAAGAATAAAATAGCATAGGGTCAATTTTGGAAAAGGACTAAGGACCCATAAAGCCTTAACTTAAAAATTCTGCCCCTTCCCGTCTTAGTTCGCCCTTTTCTTCAGCCTGACAGTGCTTCAATATTTCGGGCATAACTTTTTACTCCAAGGTCGGAATTGGGAAAACTCGGTGGCGTTGGAAAGAGAACTCAGAGACCTTTAATTGGATAGGTAAAGGTCCACCTAATTCAATTTGAGCTAAAAGATATGACCATTTAAAGTTGACCCTTACAACTCACTAGTTCAAATGACTAGTTTCCGGATATCACGGTCATTTCTCATCATTTCATCAAGTTCTCAACTCCAAACTCACATGTGAGGTTCTAGTTTCACTAGTTCGTTTTTAGGGTTGTTACATAGAACCTAGGGTTACTTATGTGATTACTCTATTATGATGCAATGACCTTGATATTGACTATGCATGAGTATTATGTCTTGTAATGAGTGATATATGCATTATGACTATGTTTGGAGACTATGCTTTGTTGATGTGTTACCCCTATGTTTGATAAACTATATGTGAGTTCTTAATGACTTATGTTCTACAACTCTTCTAAAGAATGGTGTTCAGAAGTGCATAAATCATTGTTTCAACTAAATGTCCCTTTAAGCATGTTTTAATGGTTTTACTTGCATGGCTTCCATACTTAGTACGTGTGTTGTACTAACCCATATTTCTTCTACATTTTTACAAAGTGTAGGGTGTGGTGATGTGATGTCTTATGCTTGGAAGTTAGGTTTCTAAGGATCTTGGGAATGAAGACTTGGGGAGTCCTCATAGTTTCGAGGATGAACCTACCTCGTACACTTATGTCATTATGTCTTTATGTTTTATGTCTTTAGACTTGTGTAAGGGCCATGTCCCTAGTAATTATTATGTAAGGGTCGTGTTCCTAAGTTGTTATGAAAGAGTTGTTATTCTAAATGTTATAGATGGTTTGAGACATAGTGTCATAGACTTTCTCTTATTTTATGAAGACTTCGATTGTAAAGAAAAGTTTTAAATTTTCCGCTATTTTCATATGCTTTAATGTTCATGATATTCTAAGGGCTTGTATAAGACCTCCGAGAGGTCGAGTACATTGTGTTACGACTAGGGGGTGCTCTCGGGTCGTGACAAAAAATCAATGTATAGTACGCTCTCATATATCAAACGTCACACCTCGGATGAGATTATTAGTTAGGCAAGGCTGAAGAAAAACTTTTTCACATTAAGGGAGGTTCTTCTTTGTGGTATAAGCTTATAAAGCGTAGAATTTGCACTAGTAGGTGGACTAGAGAACCAAATAGTGAATCTATCCAATCAAACCTACATTTTCTGATGGTGGCCAGAATATATTGTATTGTTGCATGACCCTCTATTATTATATGTGGCTCTTTCAATATGTTTCGTTTTGATACTCCCTTGTTAGACAGGGTTGCACCCCTATCAAAAGTTTCCCTCTATTCTGATACATGTCTCTTCATTCTTTTGGTCTGTGAAGTTTTTGACCCCTCGACAAAAGTTGATGGGCCCTAATAACTTCCCTCCAATGATGATTTCTTTCCTTCTTTAGACTGAGGAGAGGTCTGGGTTGTCGGTGTTCCAGGAGGGCAAGCAACCTAAAGTAGCTCGAGAGCAGGAGTGGAGGATGTGATCTATTTTGTGCTTTGCCTAGGGGCTTAGGAGTCGACATTCAAGTCATCAGTAATATGATAGTTCAACAATAGTGCATTCTTCTTGTAATCGGTTGTGAAACTCACGAGCCCTGAACCTCTTTGAAGATGATCGGGTTGCACCCCCGCACATTGGTGTTTCCTTTGGAGGCATTGTACTTTCAGGTATGGTGTTAGTACACTAAATTAGAAACAAACCAAAAAAAGAGTTTTTTTCTTTTTTTTTCTATTATTCAAGGTTTAAGAATGGTGTTTACGGTCCATGGAAAGTACCACGATCTGTAGAGACCTATCATGAAAATCAAAACACAATTTCAAGTTTTAGATGTTTGACCTACAAGCATCATTAATGATCTATAAATTCCTTTACGATTCATAAATGGTCTAATTGTTCGTAGAGCTAATATCTTATGTTTCTCAACTTTCAATCCACGAGCACCATTTTTATAGAAGAACCTCTGATTCGTAGACAACACTCTTCCTATTTATGAAATTGAAAATGAACATAGGAACTTCAGTTGTTTGTATACAATGGGCAACTACAGATCTTCGAGTAAATAACGACATGTAAAATACATTTGTTATCATTGTACACCCCTAGTTTATTGTTCAATACATTTATGGTCTACGATTTTCAATCTCAACAATTATATCCATAAATAAAACAAATATCAATTTATTACACTCACATACTATTATTCTTAGGATCTTAACATGCTAAACCATGAGTTTTTACTTTAAACACAACCCAAATTCAGGTTAAATTCATTCAATCTCATTAAAGGTAAATTTGGAGACTAACCCAAATGAAATTAAACAAATTTGTGATTGAATTCAATCTAAATTTCATTTTGTCCATTTTAACCTATTTTACCCATAACTTGGTGACCTCGTGTGAAATTAATATGAATTTGAACGGATTTTGGAACAACTTGATGTTGAGATTTGTTGGGCATAACGATGCGGTGAGAGTGGGTGGAAATTTTAGGGGACAACCACTTAATTTTATTTTGAAATCATTTAAATAAGAAGCCAACGGGGTTGGGAAATGTATTTAATCAGACCGGAGATCCTAAAGAATAAATATATGATTCATTGAGGGGTCTATGGATGATAAAAAAAGTTTTGGATTTAGTCCTAAGGTTATGAAATGTAAGAGACATAATTTAGGTCTACAAACACAGTTTATGGAATTATGACTTGTAAAAGGTATTTTAAGATCTAAACCTGCAGTTGTTCATATGTATCATACTGAAGAATTTACATGACCTTCAATAGTTACACATGATGTACATGCAGCAATTACAAGAGGCGGATATTTATCATCATGGGAGGAAAAGTTCATACAAGACTTTTTTTAGGTTTAAATTTAAATATATTCATATCCCATGTTTGTATGCCATTGAAATTTTCTTTATGCACTTGTCATTACTTTGAAGTTATGTAATTTAAATCCATCCAGATCACTTCATATTTAATTTGTTTGGATGGTTGTTGTCGAAAAGTCATGCTGACCAACATGCTGATAACATTAGTTATTTTTATCTTGTCGATTAATGCTTCACTCGTTATTTTAACTATACATAACAAGAAACTTAATAATACTTGATGTTATTGTTCAATCATCTCAACATCTATGCACGTCCTAATATATATGTATACTATAAAATTCTACATATAATACAAAAAGAAAAATAATAACATACCTAGCAACATCTTTGGGATCAAGGGAGGGTAGAGTGTACACAAACCTTACTACTACCTCGAGAAGTTAGTGGTAACCACAAGTGCATCAAACTCAATTAATGGAAGAAAAAACAATGAAGCAGGCATAATTATTGATAAGAAAACTAGTGTAAAGTCTATTTGAAAGAAAGAAACAATAACAACAACAAAATAGTGTGATAATTTGGACACAACACACAAAGTAAGGAAAGAACTAGAATGATACAACTAGTGCTTCGTTAGGAATTAACAAAGCTAAACCTACACAAAACAAGACAACACTTCACCCCTACTAACCTTCTTCCTAATACGCAACCTCTACTCCTTCCTATCTAAAGTCATTTCATCACTAATATGAAGTTGCACCATGTATTTTCTAAGCACACCTCACCAATAATTCTTCGGCCTACCTCTACCTCTCTGGTACCGCCTGCGATTTGCCTCTCACACCTCTTCACTAGGGCGTCAATGAACCTCCTTTCCACATGTCCAAACAATCTCAGTCTCACTTCCCTCAATATTTTTGCCACATAGGCCACTCCTATCTTCTCTCGAATAACCTCATTCCTAATCTTGTTGCACCTATTAAGAACACACATCAATCTCAACATCCTCATCTCCGCAACATGCTTCTTCTGAACACGTGAGTTCTTGACTTGCTAGAACTCCACCCCATACAACAAAGAGGTTCTAACCACCACTCTGTAAAATAGACCTTTATGTTTAGGTGGTACCTTCTTATCACAGAAGACTCCATGATCTAGAAGCAAGCCTCCATTTCATCTATGCCGACCCAATGCGACTTGTGACATCATCGTCAATGTCCCCACTCTCGTGGAGTACAAACCCAATATACATAAAGAATTCTCTCTTAGAAATAATTTGTGTTACAATCCTCACTTCCACGTTTGTTTCATCCAACTCAAAACTTAATTTTCACTTCAAATATTGTGTTTTGGTACTGCTACACCTGAACCCATTAGACTCTAGAGTCGGTTTCAAAAACTGTAACCTATACATACGAATATCATATTTTCTAATACATTGTTCAATTGTTTACTTAAACATACTAGATGCAACTACCTCTTACGACAATTATGTAGGAGGTCAATTCTCATCAGAAGTCAAGGTTTTCCACATTTAATAGACAATAGTTGCTTAAAATATTTTTGTAGATTACATAATATGTTTGCTATCTGCGAGGAAAAGGTTTAAGATTTTGTTTTGTTTCTTTTTAGTTATAGTAAATTCTATTTATGTTTCTTCATTTCAGTGCACTGTAAAAATCAATGTATTCACAGTATTCCATAAGGGCCGCTAGAAAACTATCTTAGTTTCTTTTAATAAAAATAGAATGTACAAGATGATAAAGTGAAATGATCGCAATTTAATCAAGTCCAATTCACGTATAATAACACTAGTATAACCTTGAGAAATATTCGGTATGTTAGTTCTTGTCCATTAGAAAGCCAAAACATTTTTGTAGGCCTGATATATAGAGAAATCAGGAGCACACCCGCAATGATTGCTCTGATAGTTCCCCAAACATGCAGATATGATAATTATGAAAATCGTACAAAACGGTACTCAAATTTTAAAATATAAACGTATCACTTCCTTTTTATATGTATTTCATCAAATTTCATTACAACCACTTCCTTACCAGCAGGATTACCTGATAATTTCATATAGATAGCTCTACAAAAAATTTCTACTCCTAAGATGATTGCTTTTTAATATATCGTTCTCGCATATTATTTTTACTAAAATATTTTGTACGTCTTTCGTTTAAAAAGAAAGATCTAATTTTTTTTTTAAAAAAATCAATCTTGTAGTTTTACTTCAAATTATGTCAAATATACCAAAACGTCATTTAATCTTTCGACCTTAAACATGTTGCCTGAATAACTAAAATTAAAGTGTTGCCAAAAGAAAAAAATGAGTCATTTTTTTTTAAACAAACTAAAAAAAAAGTAATTCACTCTTTTAAACGAATGGAGTAGTATGAGTACCATAATATTTTTCATTTCAATACAATTTCCAAGAAAGACCATGCAATTATTTGAATATATATATGTAAGTACTGTTGATGTACAAAAGAGGGTTTAAGGGGTAGTTTTTTAATTACTTTTTCTTATCCCGAATTTAATATACCCACAAATAAGGACAACTTATTTCAATCATAATTATTAATTCTGGGATATATTATCCCGCACTTTATATCCAAACAAGGGATTGATGGGTACTAAAAACATATTCCAAAATTATTTTTCCTTATCAATCAGACCAAACAACCTTTTAATAACTCAATTCAAACAGGTTCTTAACTTACATGTAGGACAAACCAAGTGGATTAACTTATTCAAGGAATAGTCGGCGTGGTAACAAGGTCCATTATTGTCAAAAAGATTATTAATTTTCCTTTGCCAGTCAAAGGTAATATTTTCTCTGAGTAAATATGCAATTATCCATGTTAATTAATATTACACATGCCAAATCAATTGTTTATTTTTTCTTGTTGTCCTCATTAGTTTTTCTTTGCCAGCCAAAGGTAATTTTTTCTCTCAATAAATATACAATTATCCATACTAATTTCTATTATATGTGCTAAATCATATGTTTATTTTTCTTCTTGTCCTCATCGCCACATTCATTTCCTTCTTCCTCAGTTACTCAACTTATTATTCTGCATTCACATACACTTAAGATTAAAAAAAATACTCGTAAGCTAACGTACTTTAATACTAGTGAATGTAATATAAATAATTCCTTAATATAATAACATTAATAATTGCAGCCTGCCACCATCACTGTCATTGTTTTCTTTATCGATTCCCTATCAGCTAATTATTCTGAGTTAACATAACATTTGGAAAAACATGCTCAAAAGATATAACAAGTGAATGTTATACTATATTGATCAAAATGTTAAATTTTATATCAAAAGTTCCTTAAAATTGTAATAAACATAAGTCTGAAGTCAAAATTAATAAATGTATTTTTTCGACGGATCTCTGATCTCCGCGGTGTATCTACCCCAATGCCTCTTCCGAACGCCTCTATAATGCACCTCTAGTCACATTCACCCCGTCTCTTACGTCTTCGCCGCCGCCATACATTTTCACTATGGGGCCATTTATTTGTTTCTATATAGTAATATATAAAAAAGATATTTGAACGAGTAATTAGGTTGAAAGAAAAAGAAGGTGGGAGAGCTTCCTATATAGCAAAGTGGTAAAGGAAGAAAACAAAAACAATTATTATACTATTTGACTTGACTCATGTAATTTTTGGGGCCACATGTTACGTGACATTTTATTTCATATCAAAAAATTTATATACCATATTAGTATCACAAATATTTTATAAATGTTAATATTGGTCCTTATGGTTTTAAATTAAACACAATTTTATAAATAACAATTAGGATTATAAATTATATATTATGAAAAGATCTAATTGTTCGAATTATGCTTTGCATTATTATTTTATACTAGGTTGATATGAATACATGTACGACAAAGTTAATATTCAGGTACGGACAATGGATAGAGACCCATAATATATTTCATTATTGATAAGACTGTATCAAAGATCAATTTATAACTCAATTTTACTTGTATTTGGTGAATGGTGATTGATGAATTTACTCAGTGACTACAAGGAGATGTGTCATGGTGTATTGTGTATATTATTTCTGGATCGTGCATAGTTCTAATCGGTGAGATTTTCGGCAAAGTTAGATTTTGCCTACAAACACTGAAATTCAAAGGACTCATGTTAATTAAGCAAGACAAATACATTATACATATAGTGAAAATTCAACGAAGTAATGCATGAATATTATATTGAGGTGATATTTGATATAAAAATCATCAATAAAAAGAAGCACATATGTTATGCCTATTATCAAAGTAATGAAAAACTCAACGAGAATGTCAGACATCGTACTGACGCTCATAACATGAGTTTTTTTTATAATAATAATATGTCATGAAAATCTAAAGACAACTCCTACAAAGAAGTACTTAGACCAATTATGTTGAATATAGATACAAATATTGATATGTAAAGAACTCCCATGTTCATGAACTGAAGGCTTCAAATTATTAGAGCATGTGAAGATGAGATGCCATGATTGTGGAGGTGTGATAGACATGAATGAGTATGTGATAGGAAGATGTATGTTAAAAGGTATCGGGGAGAGGGGATTAGCAAGACATGATCCACTTTCTAGCTGACTAACGACCTGACTTAGATAACAGTCATGGAGAATAGAAAGTTATTTAGATGATCATTAAGAGTTGTCTCGTCTTTTATTCGTATTAGTAGTAGTAATTTTAATTTGGAAATTTCTAATTATTCCTTTTTGTTACTATTTAATGTTTCTTGCACTTCAACGATCATATTATTTTATTGTATTAATTAGTTTTCTTAGTATGCTTTGTCATTCTTTTTTTAGTATTTTATCCTGACATCATTTATATCATTATTTTCTTTATCTGAATTATTCTTACTTGATTCGAGAGTATATCGAAAATTTAATATTTCTATCTACAAAATTGAAGTAAAAATCTTCGTACGCACTACCCTTTCTTCACCTTATTTATAGAATTATACAGGGTATATCGTTGTTATAAGAGCTATGAAACATTACATGAACTCAAAAGAAATTATATGTATTCTTTATACAATATCTTGTTCTTAAAAAGATTTAAAGCGGCGTCCTTGAGTTTCGAATGATAATATGACAACCGGTCTAGTGATTTTATTTACATGATTATTTTTAACTAAATATTTTGACCACAAAAAATTTAAGGTAAAAAAATCATTTACTTCAAATAACAAAAACCACATATTGTTATATGGTAAAAGATTGATCGATATTAAAATAATAAATATTAGTTATATGAATATAAAGAGATAACAAAGATTGATGGTATTTTTAGACTAAAAGGTTGAAGGAGGTAACTTGAACAAAAAATAAAAGGTGAGGGTATGTTTAGATCAAAAGAAGGATGAAGGGTATTTTTGAGTCATTTCATATGGGTTAAGGCTATTCTCAGCAAAAAAAAAGTAAATTAAGATACTTTTAACCTAAAGAATGGAAGAAGTATATTTAAGTTCCCGTTACAATAGATAAGGGCACTACCCTTTCTTCACCTTATTTATGAGCCTCTTCGCTTGTTTTAATAACTTAAAGAGAAAAAACATAAAGTGACACCTGAAATTGTCTCAAATTTTCAAAAACGCACCTTAATTATGCAAGTGTAATATTACCCCCTAAATGGTTTTGAATTGATATTATTTTTCGACCAGTCCCATATATTAAAAAGTAAGTATTATCATGCACCAATTATTACGTGATACGTGTTAATTTAATTTTATTACTTTTAAAAACTTTAAGATTTTCATTATCCTTTTTGTCTCTCTTGCTTTTTGACTTATTTTCTTTGTGTACTTTAATTATGAATTAAAGTTAAATTCTACTTCACCTCAGACCCCCCACCCACACATTCAACCTGACCACATCTCCTATCTTCTATCTTTCTTTTGTCTTCTTCACCCCTCAACCTCACAACATCCCCCATGCTCAAGCTGAGTCCTTCCCCCTTTTTTTTTTCTCTTCTTCATCAGACAACTTCCTTTTTTCTTAATGATATTTTTTGAAAAAAATCATGCTACTTTCAATACTTTGTTGAATTATTGATAACAAATATAAATTATTTTGTAAGAAAATTTAAAATTTGGAAGGAACCATCAATTAATTTATCTCATTTTTATATAACTTCAAATGGAAAATCCAACTTTGTATATTTAGAAATCATGGAATTCCCACCTAATTTTGATCCCGAGCCTACAACCACTTCTTTACCTTTCCAACCTCGATTCTGACAGCCATTTTCTTTTGCTTCAGTATCTGCCTTTGAATTTGCTAGATCCTTCGGCAATGCATCTAAACGAGCATTTATGGCTTCCTGCCTTGCTAAATTGGTTGCAGGCTCTTCTTGGAACAAAGTCAATAATTGTGCTAATTGTTGTTGGATTAGATCTCCCATAACTTCTGTCTCTGATACCAAGTTTTTATGGTCCCCTGATATGGATCTGGTTATGGGGCGTTGTAGTGTGAAATCAAATGTTTTCTTCCTACGACCTAATCTCTTAAGTTTGAAGTACTCAAAGACTTGAATAATTTTTTGCTTATCTTTTTATTGAATTAAAATAACTTAAATACAACATTGGTGGATTAACCACCCACCTAATAACAAGGAAATAATTTCCTACTACAACTGAAATGGGGAAGTGGAAGAATATATAACCTCCTTACTTCTAATAACTACTATAGAGAAAACCAACTCCTACAGGGAAAATACCTTTTACAGAGGACCTACAGAAAAAACTAAAAAACATAAATAATAGTTGCTGATTTAATCAACTTTCTGATTAACTTTTCCATGCATAAAACTATTGGTAGACTAAACGGGTGCTAACAGAGGCCAATTTACTAGAGGCTCTGTAATCAGAAAATTCGTCTTTACTTTCACCCCAATTTTTTTTTATCGCAGTTGCATCATATTGTAATACCCTGAATATTTCTAAACTAAGACATGAATAATTATGTAACACCTAACAACTCTAGTCTTAAAATAATAATCTTTTGTCATAAGTATATGAGCATGAACTTGGTGATGCCCTACTTGCTCATGTGTATGAATGTCCTTTACCAAGTTTATTAATGGTATCAGAAGTGATCTAGGGTAATAAGGAACATCAAACATCAAGACAAGTTTAATGCATTCATATCGGCTAAGTTCTTACATAAATTCATATAAAGGTTGCATATAATACTACAGATATATAATTCCTCTTTCCAATGCCACAAAGTATGCATCAATAAGAGTTTAGGGTAAACAATTATGGTTGTTTCACTGGAACCTATCCAAGCTAAGAAATTTGACGAGGACACTTACGTTCCCATTTGGAGACTCGTCAAGTGGTTTGGTGAATCACTGAATTGTCTCACTGAAATGTCCTTAAAAGATTAAGTCTCTGTATATTTTGTTGATCTAAAGTCCTATCTGGCGAGCCACCAAATGTTTCGGCTAGGGGACCTCCAAATCGCAGATTTGACTATCATGATTCGTTAAAAGGTCATTTTTTTATGGTCTACTTACGTTCCCATATGGGTATTCTTGACCTTTTATGCTCAATTAACTTCTCTAAGTCCATCTTATAAATTAATATTATCATTATATGTATAAAAACTCTAAAACCCTAATAATCCTTCTACCCAAGATCAAGAACTCCAAGAAAATGATTTCTCCAATTTTCAAGATCTAAAGGCTCCAAGTTCAAGATTCTCTTCAAGATACCTAAGATTCTCAATCCAAGACTCTTCTCCACACTTCATCTTCTAAGGTTTTCTTAAAATTCTAAAAGAACATTGTTCTTCAATGTATGCAAGGCTATTCGTAGTGATGCACTGAGTTCCTCCGCATTTCCTACATATAAATTTAGTCAGTAAGAGTTAAATCGAGTGTTCTACTAAATGTTTCCTATTTTTTTTTTATGAATTTGAATTGTGTTCTTATTCCAAAAATGATAAACTTATTATGAGATTTTCATATTTCATATATTAATATCCTAGAGTTGTCCATGCTTATATTGCGCATGAACTAGAATTGATGAGATTTTATTGAAAGTCTTTGTGTATATATTTCCATGAATTAATTTTTGAATTTTAATGTGAGTTCAAGAGTATTGTAAAGTGTCTTTTGATAAGAGTTTAAGGGAACACAAGGGAGATAAGCTATAGGAAATATGGTAGGCGCGATGAATCTCTTACCCTAAGAGATACTTAAGTTTAACACTAAGCTCCTTGAGATCCATAGGAGCCATCCGATACGGCGGAAGTGAAATAGGACGAGTACATGGATCAAGCTTAATAGGAAATTCAATATCAAATTTTTGGGGGTAGTCTAGATAGGTCGATAGGGACAAATTAGTAAAATAACAGACGATAAGAATTGACTCAACTGGGGACCTCCTTACTGACATCACGCACACATGCCAAGTAAGATAAGCACCCCTAGCCACTAGCCTATCAGCTCGAACAAAAGAGATAAACCCGACGAATGTGCTTCTATGAAAGATCTGCAACACTACCTAGGATATAACAAGCATGGGTAAGGTAACCGTCTTAGAGACGTGATCCAAGACCATATGGTAGGGGGATAACCCCATTATCCCTAGAATCACATCAAAATAAAACATATCAAGCAATATAAGGTCATCCTGAGTGTCACTCCCCTAGATTGTCACCAAGCAAGATAAAAACACATATTCCACTATGAAATACTCACCCATGGGGGTCAACACACGCAATGGTGTTGCCAAATGCTCATACCTCAAACCAATGGGAGAAGTATAATAAAAAAGATACAAATATTAAAAGGTAGAGCCCGAATAAAAAAACCAAGGTGTGATACTGTCATAAGAGAGTTGTACATGTGATCACATCATCTGATGCCTCCGCCACTGCCCTCAATAGAGCAGTATAGAAGTTGCCTTATCTATCTATTCCTTAGCATGTGACCTACTACTTGACTTGCCTCCCTTGGGACCACCCTGAATACCCTGATAACGACCAGGATGACCTTGACCCTAACCTCAACCTCTAGATGGAGGTGCTACTGGTGGAGTTAGTAGAACTAGTGGAGTTGGCTAGAAATTTCTTGAATTGACTTTATTAAAAGGTCTAAAATAGTACACCCAAACTCGTGTTTCCAAATGGAACACAAATTATGGCTCAGAACAACTAAAACAGAAGAATGAAAATAATTCAAAAACTTAACAATAAACAATCCAAATCAGCCAGAAAAAATGCAATGTTACCTTAAACAAAGGTTACCCAGTAGTCTCTGATCACTCTACCATGTAGCCACTGCCTATATGGATTCACCAAACTTTGAATCACTCAAAACAGAGCTAAATTGAGAGTGAAAATGCATTAAATTGTTCAAATCACATCTAAGTCTAATTTAAAAAGCTCACTGAAGATAGCTTAAGCGATAAATCGAGTCGCTTAAGCGACATGCCTCAAAGAGGTGGGCCTTGCTTCGGTGAGCCATTAGCCGCAAAAATAGAGCTCACTATAGTGAAACCATAGCAACAAAAGTGGCCGCTTAAGTTATGTAATGGCCACCTAAGGAGCTTCCACCTGAACTTACTCACTTAAGTAGAGCCCTGGTTGCTTAAGTGATGCTTGCTTAAGTGAGCAGTGTTGTTAAAGTGGTTGCATCCAGAATTTAGGCGAGCAAGTGCACGCTAAAAGGGTACAATCAAATTTTACATATTAACTCAATAGAATAGTCAGAAGATCCATATGAGGTCATCTAGAGAAAAAGTGGGTCCTACACCTAACTTTATTCAAAACAAAACTTTAAAAGAGGGTTCATTATTAGCATGAGAGCATTGGGATCCACACAAAGGGTTGTTTTAGACGAAACTCGACATTCTAGTGTTAACAACGGACGAATTCCCATATGTACGAGTTTAGCAAGAATGTTGACTAAAGTCACACTTTAAGCCTTTACTTGAAAGTTAAAACGCCTAATTGCACAAACTCACATCGAATGCTTTGGGAGTTGTGATAACCTTGCTACAAGCCTAAAATAACCTTTCTAGAGCTAATGGAATTATTACAATTTGATTCTGAAATCATCTTTCTAAACTTTTGATAGAAAATTATCTTCTAAGGTTAAAAATCTCCAAAACACAGAAATTTCCATTAAAAACAAATGAATGACTAGGTGATCGAATTGGAAGTCCCATCAAGTCATAAATGACTTGGAGTCGCTGTAGGAACTCTCTAACTAATTAATAGACAAAAAAAACATAGAAATGACCTAGAGTCTCATCACACTTTTATATCTCAAAAGGTTAACTTTTTAACTGTTTCTTTAATTCTTAAATGATAAATTACAAGATGCTTCTCTTTGTTCCCTCTGTTAATCAATCTATAGAATAATTTTGGTTGATTCTCCCCCCCCCCCCCCAATTAATAGTTCAACTTTACCATTCGCCTATTTCTTGGTCAGGTTGTTACTTTTTAAGATGATTGAGGCTAGATCTTAGTTGTAAGGCTATTTGAAATTGTAATGACCCTTGAGGTAATTTCTATATTTTTGCATGATTTTACTATTTTTCCCCTTACCGTATCTTTGTTAGAGCTTTTGTGTAGTGATTGGTTGGAAGGCATGCTTCTGGAGGTTGTCAGATGAGTTTTGAGTTGGTTTTTCTATTTTGGAGGCTTAAGGTATGGATGAGTAATTAACATCTAGAGATTCTGATGTCGGATGAGGAATCTGTCACTTTCATTAGATCTTGATGAGTTATTTTGGTCTAGTGTGATTGTTGTTTTGGGTTTCGAGGCATTTGTTTTTAGTTTGTGTTATTTGTAACATTAGTTTATAACTATTTGCGAAAGGTTGACTTCAGTAAACATTCATGGTAAACACACTTGGATGAATTTTTTTTTAGTAGGGGTAGATCTAGAATGCTGGGTTTTTTCAAAAGACCGTTGATTTTGTTTTTGAGGCTTCCAGAATGACTTGGTGGTGTTGAGAGTCTTCTTGATGTTTCTTTGTAAGTGTTGACTTTGGTCAATATTTTTACCATACAACCTCAGTTGTTTGTTTCATCGATTCTATATTGTTTTTTGGAGTGCATAACACTTTTGGTTTGCGTCATTTTGACCCTGAATGTTTCACAGGGTCCGATCGAAGTTGGAGTATTGTGCTCCAAACTGCTGTCACAATAGGTATCTGGTAAAATTACTATCGGCCACCCATGGTTACTTTTGTGTTAGTCGCGCTAGTGGCCAAGGAGTTGCCTTAACGAGTGTGACCAGGGGAGCAGGGGCCCACTTTTACAGCCGGCTAGCCACATTTACTGTGTATGCTTTAGTGGTAGGCGCCTCTTGGGTGGGGGACATGTTTGTAGCAATGTGGTAGCTAAAAGCTATTGAAGTTTAGATGCCATTTAACCACTTCTGCAACCAATGCTAGAAATTTAATTCTCTTCTTCCTTCATTTCTTCAAAGAAGAAACTCATTGAACGGGAGCTTGGACCAAGGTGCTTTAGCTCTTTTTTTTTTTTACCAATTACAGTTATTCTAGTCTAGTTTCTTCTTTTTCTATCTCCTTAACATAATTCTAGATTTATTTCTTTGATTCAATTCTATTTTAATGTAAATTCTCTTGATTTTTAAGTCCTCAAAGAAAGGTTTTTGACAATTTGAGGTTCCAAGTTGACTCCATTTTACCCAAATTTTAGACATGTTATTCTTACCTGGAAGGGAACATTATGATGGTTTTAATTTCAGAATTGTGTGAAATAGTTCATTGGTTAATTGTTTACCTGATTTTGGTCTTTATTTCATAATGTTGATATGGGTATCATAAGTCCCATATTGACTTTCTCTTTCTATTCTTGATGGCTTGGCAATATTCCAAGGCTCTCTGAAAGGGGAAATGTAGCGACCCTTTCAAAAGGATACTGCCACTTAAACAAGAAATCTAATTAAATACTTGCGACATTTAAAAGAGAGTAACGATGGCCATATTGATTATAATTTAGTAGAGGGATTAGATTCATAAAGAAAAAAAAAGAAATAGTTAAGGATGTGCATCCTACCCATTTAAACATTTATTTGATGTCAAATTTATATTACGCAAAATTTTAACCTATGGTGGAAAAACCCTTCTAAAATAATCTAAGCAAATAACTTATGACATTTTCATGCATATATTGTCCTCACTACAAAAATGATATAAAAAGAATATTACCAACTTTTGAGTACCCAAATTAGGTGGTTCATGCTTCACACAACCATTCAAAACAAGTAGTAAATTTAATATATTACAAGACTTGGGCTTACACACCCCAAAAGAATAAAACAAATAGCCATACTTATATTACAACGTATGGTGACATGATCAAACTGGCCCTCAAAATTTCATGTAAATATACAACACATAGATCATGTACAAGTCCCAAGGTTTATACAAAATATAGATGCCTATATGCAAATGTGATCTTCCTTAAGGCTCTCAAAATCTCCATCTCTAATGGCCAGCTTCATGCCTCCTCTCGATCATTCCCTACGATAGAGACAACTATCGCTAAGCATATATAGCTTAGTGGTGTAAAAACTATAGGTTCGAAGGCCTCAGATTCACCAATCTACCTTTCTTAAGTCAGAGGCAATGCAATTGAAACATAACAAATAAATCAAGTAAACAATATATAAAGAGTATCAAGTTTGATATTTAGAGATCCAAATGTCAAGAAGGCTCATAGCACAATTTTCCAAGAGATTCTATAACAAGGCTCTCCCAATATATACATCATGTCGTCCCACCAAGCATAAGAAGGTATGAAGAAGGGCAGACTCCCTGTATCAAGAAGGGTCAAAGCCCAATAATCAAGAGAACCAAGAACCATATTAAAAAAAGCTTTCTAGTTCGTACTTAAAATGGACAACTTCTATTCTTAAGACGGACTTAATAATTCAGAGTCAAGATGGAAAATGATCTGAATCAGAAGGCATGCCAATAGTGACAGTCATAGCCACAAGAAGGACAAGGTCCCAACAAGAGTACCAAGTGATTAAACAATCCGTACAAGTGGGCGAGTTACACAAGTGTCTTTAATATCTTAAAGGATACCAACGCGACAATGCAAAGTGACAAGAGATAACCAAGGTACCAATATAAGCTTTCGGATATACCAGCAGGTAGAAAGAGTACAAGTACAAGTTTATACACAAACCTCAGTTCTTTAGCACAGAAATAGTCCAACACAACTTCAAGAGTTCAAACCGTAGACCAACCAGCGTATCAAGATCTTCAACTTGTACACGAGTATATACAACCTTCAAAAAATGAATTTAATAACTTATTTACTTTATAGTAGCTCAATAATGATTATCATCACAAGAAAGCCTAGCCTGTACAAATACGACTATGCTCCCAAAACAGTAATTCTTGCCAGCAAAGTACTTCATGTCGCAACTTAGATTTGAGATAGAAAACGACAAAACTGAACTTTATATTCTTCATAAAATATGTAGGTACAGATCTTAAGCTTGCAAATAATCAAGAATCACCGCAAAATACATTTTGTACAAAAAAATATATCCAAAACACTAACAGTTGATCATACATGATTTCAAATTCCAAAATCTGGACAAAACTTTCCCTATGTTGCGTCCCATATTTCGAATCCATAACAGCTACATTAGAGGTTTACATAAACATAAGAGTTGTCGGTATACCAATTAGCTTTCCAAATAATATTTATTCACTGTAAACAAAGTTCTAGAAATCGAGATATGCATAAAATACGAAACACTACCCAACTCAGAAACATATTTTATCACTTACCAAAGAGAAGGGCGTGTCTCGAATTCCAGCAAAAAGGACCAAGTTTTTCTCTTGTGATTTTGAAGAACAAATGGTTAGATAATATTCTAAGGTTCTTAGACTAGAGGAGGTGTCAAAATATAGTCTCAAGAGTGATGTTTATCACATGCACAACTGTCTCCAAAAGGTCACTGCCCAAAAATAGGTTGGCTGCCCAAAATGCATACATATATACCTATATGTATAACCCTGACCTCCCTTTCAAGTTATACATAATTCTAATTAGAATATTACGTAAATACCCTAATACAATCCCTTAAATTATGATCACATTTATGTTAAGCAAAATTGCAAATATCACAAATTTCAAGTTCCCAAAATGAGAATAAAACATATTGTAGTAATTAAGCAATGGTGTATCGACATGCGACTCTTTGTTAGCATTTCGGGGTGTTACAACTTTCTCCCCCTAAAAGAAATTTCGTCTCGTTATTTACCTTACACTAGTCTCGGAACAAATGCGGATACTGGGTCCTCATGTCTTCTTCTCTCTCCCAGGTAGCTTATTTTCCCGAATGGTTCCTCCAAAGTACCTTTACTAAGTGGATTCTCTCGTTTCTAAGTTT
This sequence comes from Solanum okadae, assembly GCA_036553675.1. NCBI lineage: Eukaryota > Viridiplantae > Streptophyta > Magnoliopsida > Solanales > Solanaceae > Solanum > Solanum okadae. The sequence goes on from CM071683.1 coordinate 15,918,633, forward strand.
CTTCACTTCCCGAGCTTGAATTAAGATAGGTTCTTCATTATACATCAAGTCAGTATTAACCTCAATAGATTCAACTAGAAGAACATGAGATGGATCAGAACGATATCTTCTGAGCATAGAAACATGGAAGACATTGTGGATCTTGTCTAACTCTGGTGGCAAAGCTAATTTATATGCAACTGGTCCAACCCTTTCAAGTATCTCATAAGGTCCAATAAATCGGGGACTAAGTTATCTTTTTTGGCCAAATCTCATAATCTTTTTCCATGGAGACACCTTTTTAAGAATACTTTATCTCCAACTTGATATTCAATATCACGCCTTTATAGGTTAGCGTATTACTTTTGTCTATCCGAAGAAATATTTAGACGATCCTTGATAATTTTTACCTTGTCTTATGTTTGTTGCACAATTTCAGGACCAATAAGTTTCCTTTCACCAACTTCATTCCAACAAAGAGGGGTCCGACACTTTCTTCCATATAAGGATTCATAGGGAGGCATTCCAATACTCGATTGGTAACTATTATTGTAAGCAAATTCTATCAAAGCCAAGTGTTTGTCCCAACTACCCTAAAAATCCATAATACAAGCTCGAATCATATCCTCCAAAATTTGTATCACTCTTTCCGATTGGCCATCAGTTTGAGGATGGAACGAAATGCTAAATTTCAACTTAGTACCCAAAGCTTCCTGCAAGGAGCCCCAAAATCTAGATGTAAACTTTGGGTCTCAGTCAGATACAATAGACACAAGGATCCCATGTAGTCTTACAATCTCATTAATGTACAATTTAGCTAAACACTCAAGTGAGTAATCCATCCTTATTGCTAAGAAGTGAGCACTCTTGGTTAGCCTGCCCACAATCACCCATATTGCATCATGATTTCTTTGAGTGCGGGGAAGTCCAAAAACAAAGTCCATAGTTATTCTCTCCCATTTCCATTCCTGCATCGACAAGGGCTGTAGTAAACCAACTGGGACCTGATGTTCTGCCTTTACTTGTTGACAAACTAAACATTTAGAAATGAACTCCGCAATGTCTCTCTTCATACCATTCCACCAAAAATTTTCTTTGCTGGTACATCTTTGTACCCCCAAGATGCAATGCATATGGTGAGGTATTTGCTTCATTCAGTATTTCTCTCCTCAATTTGTCATCGTTTAGGACGCATAAATTGTTTTGATAAAATAAGCCACCATCCTCCGTTAATGTAAAATCAAGTTTTTCCCCATTTTGAACTTGTCTGGTCAATTTTACAAGTTTCTCATCTACCTTTTGTGTTTCTTTCACCTGTTCAAGTAATATTGGCTTTACTTGCAAATTAGCAATAACTGAACCATTTGAATCAGGTGTGAAACAACATTCAGGGCTCTTAATTCAAGGAGCAAGGGAAAAAGACTCAAAGAAATGCTTGCGAAGGATTTTCGACTTAAGGAATCTGCAACCACATTAGCTTTACCTGGATGATAATCAATCGTGCAGTCATAATCCTTGATGAGTTCAAGCCATCTATGTTGTCTTAGGTTTAGCTCTTTCTGAGTACACAACTACTTTAAGCTCTTGTGATCAGTGAATATATGACATTTCTCTCCATCCAAATAATGCCGCCATATTTTTAAAGTCAACACTATAGCAGCAAGTTCAAGATCATGAGTAGGGTAATTCAATTCATGCGGTTTTAATTTCCGAGAGGCATAAGAAATAACCTTCCCTTCTTGCATCAAAACACATCCTAGACCATTGTGAGAAGCATCATTGTATACTACATATTCTTTCCCTTCAATTGGTAGAGTAAGTATAAGCGCTTGAGTTAACAAGGATTTGAGAGTTTCAAATTTCTCTTGGCATTTGTCATCCCAAATAAACTTTACTTCCTTCTGCAAGAGCTTAGTCAAAGGGGAGGCAATAATGGAAAAGCCTTTCACAAATCTTTTGTAGTATCCTGCTAAGCCCAAGAAACTTCTTACCTCAGTTGGATTTTTGGGAGGTCTCCATTCAATAACTGCTTGTATCTTACTAGGATATACCTTCACGCCCATGGTTGATACAACATGTCCCAGAAAAGCAACTTTATCAAGCCAAAATTCACACTTGGAAAGTTTAGCATAAAGTTCTTTCTCCTTCAAAAATTTTAAAACAATCCGAAGGTGTTTATCATGGTCTTCATTACATCTGGAAAATATTAAAATATTATCTATAAAGACAACTACAAATTGATCAAGATAAGGCTTGAATACTCGATTCATTAGATCCATGAATACTGCAAGAGCATTTGTCAATCAGAATGGCATCACCAAAAATTCATAATGACCATACCGAGTTCTAAACGCAGTTTTAGGGACATATTTCTCTCTAACACGCAATTAGTGATATCCTGACCTTAAATCAGTCTTTGAGAATACCTTGGTAGTGGATATTTATTCTTGATTGTTATTTTGTTCAATTGTCTATATTCAATACAAAGCCTAAGAGTGCCATCTTTCTTCTTTACGAATAAAATAGGGGCTCCCTAAGGAGAAACACTAGGTCGAATAAAACCTTTCTCAAGAAGTTCTTGCAATTGAGATTTCAATTCTCTTAATTCTGCTGGAGTCATTTTATAAGGAGTGATAGAAATAGGGGTAGATCCAGGAATAAGCTCGATTGGAAATTCAACTTCTCTTCCCGGGGGCAACCCAAGAAGATTTTCTAGGAAGACTTCTGGGAAATCACATACAACAGGTATGCCCTTGATACAAGGACTCTCCAACTATGTATCAACTATGTGAGTAAGCTTTGCCCCACAACCTTGACGCATCAACTTTCTTGCCTAGGCCGCAGAAATAATACTAGATGTCAATGATCTTTCCCCTTGTACAATGAAGTCTGAAAATGTAGGATGCTTAAAAGTCATATGTTTAGACCTACAATCTACCACTACTGATATTTGTAAAGCCAATCCATCCCGATAATAACATCAAAATCCTTGAAGGGCATCTTAATCAAATCAGCAGGGAAGACTAGGTTCTGAATCACAAAGGGACAATCACGGTAAATTTGATTACACACAACTTGATAACCCAAAGGACTTTCAACCAGCGCATCATAATTAAGTCTCACAGATTTCACGTTTTTAGGAAGAACAAGTGATGAACAAATATAGGAATGTGTAGAACCAGGATCAAACAGTGTAAACACACATAAGCCAAATAAGTAAAATTTACCGACAACCACGTCTTGTCCATCTTGATCATCCCTCTACCTCATAGAATAAGCGCGTGCAGTAGCCCTTGGTCCACTATCTTTATTAGCTCCACTTGCACCTGCTGCTTGGGTATTTTTAGGTATTGCACCTCTATTAGGTTGAGGAGGATTAATAGAAGGCTTATGAACTGAGCCTTCAGTTCTCAAGGAAGGAGCATTATTAGGATTAGGACAATCCTTCACTTTATGATCAAAGCTCCCACAATTGAAACATGAACCAGAAGTTCTCTTGCCAGTACCATAATGATTCTTTCCACATTGTGGACCAGTGGGAACACGAGGCTTGCCTTGGCCATAATTTTGAGTTCTAGCTATAGAAAATTCTGATATGTTTTTCTTTAGCTGAGATGGCATGTTAACACTACCAGCCTTAGAATCATCAAACCTTCCCCTTTTTGATGGACCTCCAAATCTGGTCTAGGCTTTCGAAATTTGTTTTCATTTCTACTAGCTTCTTCTTTATCAAGTCGTTCCCAAGTAAAAGCAGTAGACACTAACTTACAAAAGTTCTCATGTTGAAGGATCGCCACATTCTTCCTAATGGAATCATTTAAACCATTTTCAAATTTCCTGCACTTGTCTTTTTCCTCTTTAATAATACCTCCAGCATAATGAGAGTCTTAGAAACTTCAGTTGGTACTCAACAATAGGCATGCTTCGTTGCCTTAGATTCAAAAACTCCTTTTTCTTTGCATCACAATAAGTTGGTGGGACATACTTCATACGAAATTCCTTAAGAAAATCATCCCAAGTAAGAACAAGAGGTTTTACCTTGGCATTCAGAACGCTTACCACCAATCATAAGCATCATTTTGTAATAGTGAAATAGAATAGTTAAATTTGGCAACATCTGAACACTCCAACTACTCAAATACCCTCTCTATGTGCTCCAACCATTATTCAGCATCTGTGGGATCAACAGTACCTTCAAACTCCACTCCACCCATTTTCCTCATTTTCTCAAAGTTAATCTTGTTGGGATCATGCATCGATTCAGCCATGTGATGGAAGAATTCAGCCATTTGTTGAAAAGGAGGGTTCATGGCTTGAGCACCATGACTTATATGAGGATGTGAACCAGCTCTTACACCCCGATGGTTTCCCACTTCAGACCCACTAGTGTGGGGAACATATTGATTCCAGAGATGTTCTCCAACCCCTTCTAGTGCATGAGGTTGGGAAACAGAGGCACCCGACCCTTCACGAGCAGCTTCCATAGGTAGGTCGGAAGAAGAGGCCATAATTTAATTCCTTCAAAAGGGAAGATCACATTGCATTAGGGACATGTACTTAATGCATATGCACTCTACATGCGACAAAAAAATATTATAAACCATGTAAGTGAAAAAATAATCTAAATAGAACCTTTTCGAAAGTGAACAAGTATACACGTAATTCACAATGAAAGTCCTAGAACTACAAACCTAGGCTCTGCTACCAACACTTGTAGCGACTCTTTGGAAAGTATACTACCACTTAAACAAGAAATCTAATTAAATACTTGCAACATTTAAAACAGATTAATGATGGCCATATTGAATATAATTTAGTAGAGGGATTAGGTTCATAAAGAAAAAAAAAGAAATAGTTAAGGATGTGCATCCTGCTCATTTAAACATTTATTTGATGTCAAATTTATATTGCGCATAATTTTTACTTATGGTGGGAAAAACCTTCCAAAATAATCGAAGCAAATAACTTACGAGATTTTCAGGCATATATTATCCTCACACTGCAAAAATGATATAAAAACAATATTACCAACCTCCGAGTACCCAAACTAGGTGGTTCATGCTTCACACAACCATTCAAAACAAGTAGTAAATTTAATATATTACAAGACTTGGGCTTACATACCCCAAAAGAAGAAAACATATTGCCATACTTTTATTATAACCCATGGTGACATGATCAAACTAGCCCTCAAAATTTCATGTAAATAAACAACACATAGATCAGGTACAAGTCCCAAGGTTTATACAAAATATAGATGCCTATATGCAAATGTGATCTTCCTTAAGGCTCTCAAAATCTCCATCTCCAATGGCCAGTTTCATGCCTCCTCTCGATCATTCCCTACGATAGGGATAGTTATCGCTAAGCATATAGCTTAGTGGTATAAAAACTATAGGTTCGAAGCCCTTAGATTCACCAAGCTACCTTTCTCAAGTCACAGGCAGTACAATTGAAACACAACAAATAAATCAAGTAAACAACATATAAAGAGTATCAAGTTTGATATTTAGAGATCCAAATGTCAAGAACGCTCATAGTACCATATTCCAAGAGATTCTATAACAAGGCTCTTCCAATATATACATCATGTCATCCCACCAAGCAAAAACGGTATCAAGAAGGGCCGATGCCCTGTATCAAGAAGGGTCAAAGCCCAATAATCAATAGAACCAAGAACCATATTAAAAATGGCTTTCTAGTTCGTACTTAAAATTGACAACTTCCATTCTTAAGATGGACTAAAAATCTAGAGTAAAGATGGCAAATGATCCGAATCAAGAGGCATGCGAATAGTGACAAACTCACAGCCACAAGAAGGTCGAGGTCCCAATAAGAGTTCCAGGTGATCAAACAATCCGTACAAATGGGTGAGTTACACAGGTGTCGTTAATATCTTAAAGGATACCAACGCGATAATGCAAAGTGACAAGAGATAACCAAGGTACCAAGATAAGCTTTCGGATATACCAGCCGGTAAAAAGAGTAAAAGTACAAGTTTATACACAAACCTCAGTTCTTTAGCACAGAAACTGTCCAACACAACTTCAAGAGTTCAAACTGTAGACCAATCAGCGTATCAAGGTCTTCAACTTATACACGAGTATATACAACCTTCAAAAAATGAATTTAATAGCTTATTTACTTTATAGTAGCTCAATAATGATGACTTAACATAGGGTTATCATCACAAGTAAGCCTAGCCTGTACAAATACGACTATGCTCCCAAGACAGTAATTCTGGCCAACAAAGTACTTCATGTCGCAACTTAGATTTGAAATGGAAAACGGCAAAATTGGATTTTATATTCTTCATAAAAGATGAAGGTACAACTCTTAAGCTTGAAAATAATCAAGAATAACCGCAAAATACATTTTGTAAAACAAGATATATTCAAAACACTAACAGTTGATCATACAGGATTTCAAATTCCGAAATGTGGACAGAACTTTCCCTATGATGCGTCCCATATTTCGAATCCATAACAGGTAAATTAGAGTTTTACATAAACATAAGAGTTGTAGGTATACCAATTAGCTTTCCAAATCATATTTATTCACTGTAAACGAAGTATTAGAGATCGTGATATGCATAAAATACCAAACACTACCCAACTCAGAAACAAATTTTATCACTTACCAAAGAGAAGGGTGTGTCTCAAATTCCAGCAAAAAGGACCAAGTTTTTCTCTTGTAATTTTGAATAACAAATGGTTAGATAATGTTCTAAGGTTCTTAGACTTCAGGGGAAACGAATTTCGCTAGAGGAGGTGTCAAAATATAGTCTCAAGAGTGATTAAGCAAGATTGCAAATATCACAAATTTCAAGTTTCCAAAATGAGAATAAAATATATTGTAGTAATTAAGTAATGATTTATCAACATGCGACTCCTTTTTAGCATTTCGGGGTGTTACAGGAAAGCACTCGAGTAACTGTTCGTGTGCGGTTTTCAGCCTTAAGGAACGTTATGGTCTCTCTGTTTTAGACATGGCTTAGCTTGATTATGTTGAATTTGAATAGTATAATAAATAGAATGGTTTTAGTACTAGTTTATATAATTGCTTAATTCTTTGTGAGAATTATTGTCCATGTCGAGTTTTAAGCTTAGACTTTTAGTCTATACCGATTAGTTTAGGTGTATTCTTGGCTTGGTTTTCATTGTAAATCCTTAAAATGCTCTTAGGTGGCGTGTTACTTATATTTTATACACATTGCTTATTTTAGTGTTTAGTGTTCCATTTTGGGGTTATGTTTCAAATATATCGCCTTATTTGATTGAACTATTATATCTGTGGTCGTGAGCTTGGATTAACAAGAGTTCCACGTTAGTAAACTTGTGTGTAGTGGGTGTTTACCCAATTGTGTGTGTGATATAGATTAATTTTTTATCATGACTACATTGCTTTGGTGTGATAGAATATTCATGACATGATTGTATCTGATTTTGGAAAGAAAATAGGCTTGAAAGATACCTTTGGTTACACTATGCCTTCTACTAATTTTTAGCTCAAACGTAGTGGAATTAACAATTTTTGAATGATTTTTCTAAGAAAAACATGATTTTGAGGAAAATGTACCATATTGCCTTTTATGGCATATGTTGATACGATTTGACGGACCGTAGACTAAATTTTGAGGTTTACATTAATTATATACTAAGACGAGTTCGGTAGAAGTATCGAAGATTCATGGGTTAGCCAGTGAGGCAATTCCTGAACTTTTGCTTTTATTGCATCTATCGATAAGCTGAGGTGGCTCCCGTAGTCTATCACAATGGTCCACGGGAAAACCAACAACATGATTCACGAACTTTTTACTTTACACATGCATTGGCAACAGAAGCACTGAATCTCATTATGTGATTGATTGTCTATGTGTTTGGAGCGAGTGAAAGAACTGATATGGCTTCACTTGTTAGTAGTTTTGATTGCTTTTAGCCTTATATTTGACTACTCACAGAACTATCGTGCTGCTTATTTATATATATGATCTTTCTGAGCCTGCTAACCTTATAAAGCCTATAGAGTGCCCTGTGTTTTTGTAATCATACTGTACTTCTACTTCTTTTCTCATGCAGCTTCCAGTACAAGCAACTCTCAGTAAGCGTTGAATCTTTCTTCACAGTCAGAAACATAGATCGTGATGATCTCTTGGCATTCACATACTTGTTGGTTTTTTTTACTTACTTGTATTTAGTATTTTGATTAGTTAGTTCTCTTATACATATAGCTTTTCTATATTTTGTAGCTCTTGTCTAGGTGACAACAGGTTCGGGTGGGTTCTTGTGTTAGTATTTTATCTCGGTAACTTTTGGGCCTTTATTGTACATTTTGTATCAGACTACAAATTTATGATATGTCCCATTGTTTGTTCTATTACATATTTCTGCCTCTTATAATTATTTCTATTTTAACTCTAATATTGCACATCTTGTATTTTGGGTATAGTCTTACCTACTTAGGGTTTTAGTAGGCGTCATCATTGCCCAATTTTGGATCGTGACAGTGAGCTATTGGATCTTTGAGTTCATTAGTTTCATTAGTACATGAGTAAATGCCTAATATAGAGTCTTGCGGGTGTGTACGAAGACCTCTATACCCAAATCTTTGAGAGGTTGTAAGACATTCATAGGAATACTTTACTATATATAGTATCTTATCATGCGTTGTTTGTTGAAAAAGTATCTAAACTCAGTTTGTTTCACTCTTTTTCAAATGGCTAAGATGAGGTCATGTGTAGGTGGGTGAGAGACTCCTCCACATCCAGGTGGAGCCTAGGAGTGGGCACCATCACCAAAGCCCATGACAGAGGTTGAGAATGTTCAAAATCCTCCAGATGGTGTTGTAACATCCCTCATTAGAAAGAACTAGAATTTGCAAGAAACTATATTTGGGAAGAATAAATTTTGAAATTTTGGCAAGTTATGCTAAGTATGAGTTTTGGGTCAACTTCAAACCATGACTTTCAGTACGGAAGAAGTTAGGTGGCCCATAAGATATCTAATGAAAGGTATTTCAATTATCTTTCCAACGCCACTGAGTTTGCTAATTTTCAAGCTCGAATAAGGGAGATATGATCAATTGAAAATCTGCCTATCAGTTAAGGAAAGTTACCCAGATTTAATAGGGGTATTTTTGGTCTATCCTTACCCAATAAACTTAAAACGAAATTTGGTAGGGGTCTAAACTGATTTGGTTCAGTTTTGCAAATCCAAATTTACGCTAGGGTTTTGAGAGAAGTTCAATAAAAGGAGAATAGGAGAAAAAGTCAAGTGTTCGTCAAGTTCTTGAGGATTTTCGTTGCGGATTTTGCCAAGGGTTTGATCCCTAAGAGGTATGTGAGTTCACATAGCATTGGGTTTGTTCACCCACGTGCCAATTATGATTCATTCAGCATAATTTCGTTCCTAAAAGTAAAAGATTTGAGTTCTTGATGAGTTTTGTCGAAGTTTCCTTCATAATCTTGATTGTCGAGGTTTTGAAGAGTTCTTGAGATAATCGTATGTGTTTTAAGGTTGTTTTTAGAAGATTCTTGTACACTAATGTTGGGTAATCGAATATAAGTGATTGGGAAAGAAACCATTCGATTCTAGGTGAATTGGGGTTAGAAAACGAGTAAGGAAATTCGTCAAATTTTATGGGAAAAGGGGTGGGGCGATGCGCCACTTAGTGCGCCCCACATAAGTGTATGTAGTTTTGAATCTGGGACGTCGCACCACTCAGTGCGCCCAAACCATACTCTGTAGTTCAGGGTCTGCGCCATGTGCCATGATTAACGTTTCAACTACACCTCATCCAATACTAGGTTTAGACGATTGTAATCTAGTATTAACCCAACAAATGAGTTGGGGTCGATTCCATAGGGAGTAGTACAATTTCGAATTCAATTATGAAGTTATAAACGTGATTTAGATAGTTTTAGAAATATAAATTATCGAAAACTATTAATGAAATTAGAATAGTGACATCAATGTCGGTAAGGGGAGGGGGTTTATATTAGATGGCAATCTTAATCACAAAAATTAAAAAGAGTAATCAAATGAGTAAAAGGGATTTGGAGGAATGACCGACTAATTGCCAATTCTCACTCGATGGGTATTAGGTGATTACTAGTTACTAAATCTTCATGAGTAGGATGGACCTTAGATGAGATAATTTTCTCTCGAACAACCATCTCATTTCTATTGAGTTCTCTCGAACCTCAACAGGCTGAAAATGAAAACCAATCCATAGCTTCACTAAATATACTCTCTCGAGCTAGATAGGTAGAATGGGTCTTGAGATTCACTCTCTCGAGCTGATTCCATAATGACCCAATCACTACAAATGCTAATTTATCACTTTGAATCCACACCTCTCTCTCAAGCAAGTATTAAACACCAAATCACATTGAACTAAACATTAAACAAAGCAATTTGAACCACAACAATAAATCAGACCCACTTTGGTTTAGCACTACAAAGAAACTAGTGACATGGTCAAACCCTCAAGAATGGGGGTTTAGCTAATCATCATAAAAGAAAGAAATTCAATACCTATTACATGCTCCACAGTTGGGTATTGATTTCCCAAATCTTAAAATGTATAAATCTTGTTTTAACTACAACACCCAACTAGAGATTCCAAGGAAAATGCTTCAAAACCAACAAAAATGGTGTTTATGTTCTTAATCTTTGTTTTCACGATGTTTGGAATGCCACTGCTCTTCAAAAAATATCAATTTATAGTAATCCACAATTCTGCCTTTTGGGTCAATCGACGAGGAAAGTCGGGCTTCTCAGACCTGTCGGAGAATTGCCAATTATCCTTTTCCATCGCCTTCTTAGCTCAGCTTTCATCCATTTCGTACTGTAACTTTTGGCCGTCCAATTTGGGATTCACCGAGTAGTTTGGCGATGTGCCCTTTATTCCTTTTTATTGCCTTTCTTCTTGCAGCTTCACTGATGGCCTTGTGCACTTTGGCGGTCACAACCCCTCCTCGCCGATTTGCTGAAAGGAGACACCCTTCGCCCAAATTTCTTTCGCCTTAGAGGTGGTGTTCTGTAAAATTGGGAGGTCTAAGATCTCGCTGAGTGGTCTTGGCGATCACCAGGATCGCCTTTCTCCACTTCTGCAGCTTGTTGGTTCCTTTTTTTCCCCCGGTAGTGTCCTTGCTTTGCTTCTTAGCATAAGTTAGGCATTTGAGAACACTTATCTTATCACAACAAAGCTCTAAATGATTCGAAATCTCGGACTTATCAACACCCCTAATTTAAACTTTTTCATGTCCTCAAGTAAAACTTAAGATCAGCAGTTCAATAAAAATGTCTACAAACAGTGTTGCATAAGACTCAACATAAATGCATACAAAAAGGTTCAAACTACTCATACAATGCTCAATTGTGCACTCAAAGATTCAAATTATGACTCACCATTATCAAGGGTACTCAAGTTCACAATACTTGCCTTAAATGCCAGTTCAAGCTCAACAAAGTTACTCAAATGCTCTCCCAACAAAGATGATTCCACATTCACACAAAATTCTTCAACAATTTATAAATGTTGGAATCACATTCAACTCTCACACTAAAAAATATGAACATATGTGTGACTTCATCCATAAGCTTGCCTTTATCTTCCAATCAAAATTTGTTTCAGATCGCTAAAGATCACAAAGGTCTTTTCAAGGCTTGTAAAGGGGATGAGTGTAAAGGCATGGTCATTTATGTTAAGTGGCTTCTACCTTCATGGAGTATGGCCTGAAAATCATTCTTCCTCCTTTTCTTTCACATTGATACATCCTCCAAACTCGACCCCATTATTCAACTAGATATGAATTACCGGATACCCCATTTTTCACTATGTTCACACACTTTATTTCACAATTCTTGCTATTTTTCAGCTTTCTTCTTTTCTTCTTTCTCTCTCTTTTTTTACATGGAAGGGCTCCATATTTTTCACAACAACCAATCAAAGGGGAAATTCTTCACACTTATTGACTTGACTTTTCTTCTGTTTTCACCACACCCCCAACTTAGGCTTTTGGCCTAAGATGGCTATTCAAACATACCACTGGTTATGTTTTTACATAATAGGCCTCCATCTTTTTCACAACAATCAATCAGAGGAGGAATTCTTCACACTTATTGACTTGACTTTTCTTCTGTTTTCACCACACCCCTAACTTAGGATTTTGGCCTAAGTTGGCTATTCAAACATACCACTACTTCATCAAGGTTATGGGTGATGGGTTAAAGAGGTCAAAGTTGTTCAAGTCTCTTCCAAGAAAGGGATAGGCTCAAAAGGTGTCAAGCTAGGTTCAAACATCTCACAAGGTTGGACAAAAAGAGGTATATTGTGAAGGTGGCGCACTCTTTGAAATATTTGCCTAAGATCAATTCAATTGCTCGCATCACTTAGTCGACAGGACTAACGGGGCAAGTTCAAGGTGTCATATAGGACAATATTCCAAAACAACCTCAACACACTAGGCATTGGTACCAATATCAAACAAGACTCCACACTTTCTAGCTAGAGTGTAATGTTCATCACAAGAGACTTATTTGACAACCAGCTAGTCACAACGAGATGCTAAAAGTTCACATATTTCCTATGTAACTTCATTTGCCTCATTGTAGCCGCACATTCATGTCGTTCAATTAAGAACACTATTCAAGTCATTGATATTTACCACAACCGACACTTAAAAATCCGAGAGAACAAAAATGACTACCACCCCCACCAAAAGCATAAAACATTGTCCTCAATATTATCAAAGAACCAACACAACACAAAGTAAACAAAATATATTTAAAAAGGGAAGGCACCAGTGCTTAAAAAAACAGAGTAGAGTGAGAAGAAATCTTCACTAAGTAGCCATTTGGCAAGGGATTGCAGAGGCCGCCGAACCAATCGGCAAACCTCCGAACTTCATGCAACTCGCGAAAAGATCCAACATATTCACTTCAATTTGAGTAACATCGCCGCATCGCCTAGTGTGCATGAAACCTCACCGAAAGTTCCAGGACCCTACCTCGCAGAGTTGTACAAAGGGCGGACAAAGTTGGGCTCGCCCAATCTTTTCGGTGCATCGCCGAGTAGTTTGAGTATATCGCCAAATATTCCAGTGTCTCAACTCACTTTTGATACCAAAAAAGTGAGAAAAGCCGAGCTCCCCAAACCCATTTTGTGAAATATCGAAGGGTCCCGATGTCACATAGTCACCTATACGCAGACTTTCAACACACATTATTCCAAACAACTAACATTTGGGTTGCCGCCTAAGAAGCGCCTTATTTAACGTCGTGGTATGACAAGGAAATGCTTTCAAGCGTCTTCCAAGTACAAACTTCAATCACTGAAATCTCATGGCATTCTCCAAAATATAACTTTAAGTGCTGCACATTCACCTTGAGGTCGAGCCTTCATTACCTTTAACTTCAATGGCCCATTTATGAACACTTGTGTGACTTTAAATGGACCGGAAAAATTTGACTTGAGCTTTCCCGGAAAGAGTCTCAACCGATAATTGTATAGAAACACTCTATCTCCAACTCAAAATTCACTCCTAAGGATTTTAGAGTTATGCCATTTCGTCATCTTCTCCTTGTAGAGTTGAACTTTCATATGCCCTAAACCTGATTCATCCATTTCATTCAACTGATCTACTTTTCCTTTTGAAGCCTTTACCCAATACAGATTTAATGCCTTTAATGCTCATAGTGCTTTGTGTTCCAGTTCAATCGGTAATTGACAAGATTTCCCAAAAACCAGCTAACATGGGGACATGCCAATTGGAGTTTTGTAGGTAGAACGATATTCCCAAAGAGCATCCTCCACTTTTCGGGACCAATCAGTTCTATTTGCGTTCACGGTCTTAGCCAATATACTTTTAATCTTCTGATTCGATACCTCAACCTGGCCACTCATTTGAGGATTATATGGCATTGCCACTTTATGTTTCATGCCGTATTTACTCAATGCAGATGCGAGCAACTGCTTGCAAAAATGCGAACCTCCATCACTGATAATAGCCCAAGGGGTGCCAATGTGGCAAAGATGTAACGTTTTAAAATTTTGATAACACTCTTCCCTTCGTTGTTGGGTAATGCCACGGCTTCCACCCTTTTAGAAACGTTATCCACAGCCACCAAAATGTACTTATTGCTGAATGAACTCAAAAACGGTCACATGAAATCTATTCCCCTAACATCGAATAACTTAACTTCCAAAATGGGCTTAAGATGTAACTCATGCCTTCTGGACACCCCACCTTGCTTTTGGCACTGTATGCATTTCTTGACAAATTCATGAGCATCTTTGTAGAGGGTTGGACAATAGTATCCACTTTGAAGTAATATAGCGGTTGTTCGCACACCACTATGATGACCACCAACCGGCAAAGCATAAGAAGTATTGAGAATTTCATTTACTTCCTCTTAAGGCACACAACGCCTAATAATATGGTCTGCACATTCCCTGAATAAATATGGCTCATCCTAAAAGTATCTATTGACATCAAACATGAATCACTTTTGTTGATAGAATTTCAAGTCTTCCAGCATTAGCCCACATACTACATAGTTAGCAAAATCAGCATATCGAGGAGTCTGAATAAGAGTGGTCATGAACAATTGTTCATCCGGGAATGAGTCATTAATATCTAACTCAAGTTCATCCTTTTCTTTGCACTCCAACCTAGATAGATGATCGACTTCCTAATTTTCGGAACCTTTTTTATCTTTGACTTCAAAGTCGAATTCTTGCAACAACACCTATCTTATCAACCGTGGTTTAGCATATTTCTTTGCCATCAAGTACTGCAGGGCTACATGAATAGTGTGAACTACCACTTTGGTGCCTAGCAAGTATGCCCGGAATTTCTCAAATACATACACCACCACAAGTAACTCTTTCTCTGTAATAGTGTAGTTACGTTGAGCACCATTCAATGTTTTGCTTGCTAATAGATTGGATGGAATAATTTGTCGTCCTTTTATCCTAGAAAACCACCTAACGCAGTCCCACTTGAACCGCACATCACTTCAAATGGTTTTGGCCAATCTGGACTAATAATCACTGGGGTAGAGATTAGTTTCTCTTTCAATCGCTTAAAGGATGTCGTACATGCATCATCAAAATCAAATTTCACCTCTTTATCCAACAACATGCACAATGGGAGTGCAATTTTTGAGAAGTCTTTGATGAATCTCCGGTAGAACCCGGCATTCCCCAAGAAACTACGAATGCCTTTACCGAGATTGGTGGTGGTAACTTATCGATTACCTCAATCTTTGCCTTGTCAACCTCCAGCCCTTTTTGCTATACTTTGTGACCCAAAGCTATACCTTCTGTAACCATGAAGTGACATTTCTCCCAATTTAGGACCAAACTGGTTTCCACACATCCTTGTAGGACCTGCCCGAGGTGTGCTAAGCATACTTCAAAAGTATCGCATACTACTGAGAAGTCATCCATGAAGACTTCCATTGAATCTTCTACCATATCAGCAAAAATAGACAGCATGCAACATTGAAATGTTGCTGGGCAATTACACAACCCTAACGATGTCATTTTGAAAGCAAAAGTTTGATAGGGACAAGTGAAAGTGGCTTTCTCTTGATATTCTAGTGCAATAGAGATTTGATTATACCCAGAATAACTATCCAAGAAACAATACCATTGACTTCACGTATCATGACACTACTTCGGTTCAAGTGCCAACGATCGCATATAGTGATATAACCCAACCAAGGGTTGGGATCGTTCCCTCAGGGAGTGGTTTTGAGAATAAATAGAAAAATAAAACTTAGTTCTAATCAGACATAGCTATAAATATTAACGAATAAAAACATACTAAATCTAAGGGGTGAAATAAGTGTCAATTATCAATGGGGGTTTGTAGTGATTAACAACTAAACTAGCGAAAATACAAAGATGCGAGAATAGGGAGACATGATTCTTGGGATGTGATAGGAATATGGGATAAAAGACACTATCGGGTAAATGCTATTGAGAGTACATCGTTGAATATTTGTAACTAGGCTAGACTTTAGTGGGGGTAAATTATCTCTCGAGCAACTTACCCCGAATCAACTCAGTTTCTCTCGAACACTGAGTTGCCGCATTTAAGCACAACCTCCGCTTAGCCCATTCGCTCTCTTGAGCTAAAAGTGTGGGAGAGGGCCTAGGATTCACTCTCTCGAGCTGAACCCATGACGACCCAATAACCACTAGCTATCGATTTAGTAGTCTTAGTTTTAAAACCTCTCTCTCGAGCAAGCCAAAAACACTAAGATGAAATTGTATTTGCAACTACAATCTCATTAAGTTCAAACACAACTACTAAACGAAATCACATTTAAATAGCAAATATACCAACAATAAGCAACACTCAACAGTAAATTTAACCCATATTCACAAAATCACACTCCAAGAATTGGGGTTTTAGCTAGACATGAAAAAGAGATAGAAATCGATACCAACAAGTGTTTCTATCAAGTGGGTACGATGAATAAAGTCTTTGAACACGTCAAGGATGAATATTCTTCGAGACCCACTTCCAATTTCTTGGAATTGAAATCTTCAAGTTCAAGCACAATGTCTCCAAAAACACTGAACTAAAACTGAAATATTCTCAGTCTCAAAAATAAATTTCTGTCTAAAGTCTAATACTAAGTTAACAATTTAAATAAGTATTTATAGTGTTCAAAAATTTGTGTTGCGAAGAACCATTCGGCACAGTTAGTGGGGATCGCCGACACACTTGGTGATCAGCCCTTTGGTCTGCTTCATTGCCTTTCTTCTTTTGCCTTTAGCATTCTCGTGTTTCGAGGCATTGGGCAATAGAGTTCTGCTTCACGAAACTGCTAGGTGACGTGCCGACTACTCCTTTTCATCGCAGACTTGACCTTCTCCTTCAGGGCTCAGCACACTGGAACATTCAGCGAGATTTAGGACCTTTCAGTGACTCGCCTAATAGTTTAGGCAATCCTCAAGAAGTCTTTTCTCCGTTCTTTTAGCCGCTTTGTTCCTTTTTTCTTGATAGCGTCCAAACTTTGTCTCTCAATCCAAATACCTGAAATTAAGGGTTTACATCAGTTATTCAGACAAAATATGCATTTGAGGACACTAATTCTATTAAAATATAGCCCTAAATGAGTCCAAATTGTGGACTCATTAACACCCCAACTTAAACTTTTGCTTTTCCTCAAGTAAAACGCAAGTTCAGCAATTCAAAAAGGATGTCTCAAACAGTGCTACACAAGACTCAATCATGAATGTACACAAGAAGGCTCAACTTACTCATGAAAGGATCAATTGTATACTCAAAGACTCAAGTTGTGACACACCATTATCAAAGATTCTCAAGCTCACTATACTTGCTTCAAATGCAACTTCGAGCTCAATAAAGGTATTCAAATACCCTCACACAAAGAATGATTCCATATTCACACACAATGGTTTAATCATTTAAAGTTCCGAAATAAAATGCAATGCTCACTCTCACAAAGAAGAACACAATGCATGCTTTCACCCATAGGTTTGCCTATATTTTCCAATCAACAATTGTTTCAGCTCACTCAAGATCAAAAAGTTCTTTTAAAGGCTTGTAATGGGGCTGAGTGCAAAGGTATGGTCATTTAGGCTCAGTGACTTTCATCCTCGTGAAATGTGGTTCTTTCAACACTCCCTTTCCTCTTCTTTCATCATTTTCTTTAGTACTCATAAGTCATCCCATTATTCATTCACTTCCATGGATTCTTCGGAACCTCATTCCTTTTTTGCATTCTCGTAACTTTATTCCATGACTTTTTATTTTTCTTTTTCATTTTTTCTTCTCTTTTTTTTGTATGGAGGGATTCCATTTTTCTCAACACCATGGGTAAGGAGACTTTTCTTGCACTTCTTGACTTGCCTTTTCTTTTCACCACACCCCCAACTCAAGCTTTTGGCCTAAGTTGGCTATTCAATCAACCACAAATCAAGAGGATTCTAGGTAGTGGATTAAGATAGGTCATGTTCTCATCAAGTTTCTTCCAAAGAAGGTTAAGGCTCAAGGGGTGCTCAAAAGAGGTTCACACACTCACAAGGTAGGCCACAAAAGAGGTATATGTCAAATTGGCTCACACTCTTCGAAGTTGCCTAAGATCATATCAAGAGATAGTCTTACTTAATGGACCGGACCAACGGGGAAAATTCTAGGTGTTATCATGCATGGTTCACAGTAAGCTCATCACACAAGGCATAGACACGAAAGTTAAACAAGACTCCACACTTTCGCTAGTGTGCAACGTTCATCACAAGAGAATCAATTTGATACTTGGCTGGTCACAACGAGATGCAAAGAGTTCACATATTGACTATGTAACTTCACTTGGTCTCATCGTAGCCGCACATTCATGTTCGTTCAATTATGAGCACTATTTGAGTCATTGATATTAATCAAAATCGAGACTCAAATTTGCTAAAGAACAGCCACATTCCACACGTACAAGAGGTGGTGAAAAAATTGGAAGGGTCAAAATCATTTACAATTTAAAATAAAAGGAGCCACAAGCTCAAACATCCACAAAAAGCAGTATAAAACACAATGACCCAAATATATCAACAAAACATGAACATCAATATTCACACAAAAGGTGGGCCTCACCCCACCACAAATAAAAACCATTTATACTCAAATGCAAATGAAGTAACGTATCCAAAAAGTGAAAGAAAGTAGGTTAGAGAAGGAGGTAAAGAAAAGATCCTGTCTATGCAATCTCTCTACTTGTCTAGGCCTTAGTGCCCGGTGCAGCAGTCTGTACTAGGGAATCGGTGCCCGGAATCACCTCATAAGCAAAAACTCCACTAGAGACAACTATGGAGGTCCCTGCATGTTTTGGCAAATCTTTGAATATGTTCTCCTCCTGTATCCCAGTTTGCTCCTCGTTGGTTTCAGCATTCGACTCGTCAACTGTAGGCTAATCCCAGTGTGCATCTCCAATAGTATTTGGAGGAATTCCCGAGGTCTTAGGAGCATCCACATCATCTGTACCATGAATCAATGAATTGAACTCGGTAGACTTCAAATAGTCTACGTCCTTCCTCAAATATGTTACCTCAGCCTTCAAAGCTGGAACCTCGGAGGTCTCCCCCTGTCTGCTCTCACAAGCTGTGACTCTAGTAGCCAGATCATCAACAGAAGCCTGGAGGGGGATCAGTGCAGCCAAAATAACACTCTCAATCATCTTAGTAATGGATCTCTCCAATCAAGTCCCCCTCACATTAGCTGAATAGGCCAGATTCGCCATCTTCAGGATCATCGCCTGAGTAATCTTGACTGGCTGGGATGAGGTAGAGGTGCCCGGAATCTGTGAAGAAATAGAAGTGGCGGAAGTAACTGACGACCCAGAGGTCTGGGTAAGCGAAGATTCCTCTGAAGGTAATGAATCAACTTCAACTTCCGGAGAAATATTTGTTGGAGCTGCTTTTCTCCCGTCAGCCTCCTCATGTGTATACTCGGTCTTAACACATCGGATGTCGGTGGAAGAAGAAGGGATCACCTCAATATCTCTCGCAGCATCCTGAGGTACTTCAGCACGTCTGCACAACTCAGTGACCAGGACTGGGAATGGTAGAGAAGAATGTCTCTGCTTGGATCTCATGTCCATCTCCTGTGAAATAAGTAGTCCTAGGTCGATACGTTTCCTGGATATGATGGACCTTAGGCATGCTGCCTTAGAATAGAGGAAAACAGACTCGTTCTGGTTGGCATAATGGTGTTGCTAATAAATCCAAACCTAAACCGGGCAGTAATACTCAAATCCCTTTTCTCAATAGGGGCGCCCTCCTTGATCCACCTCGGGGTGGTATCAGAAATCAAAAGACCCAGCCACCCTTTCAGATCATCCAAGGATTGAGCAACAAGAAATCCATCATATGGATGTGTAGAGTGTAGGTCTCTACCTAGTACAACGTTAATATACTCACTGCTTCACCCGACCTCCTTGCGTCGGACCATGACTACCTTTACCGATCTGAACTCACTAGTCTTCTTCTTACTCTTGGGAACCAGATCACCATAAGCTGTGTAAAACTCACGGACCAAAGAGGGAATATAGGGACCTCGGGGTCTGGTGA
Source organism: Solanum okadae (assembly GCA_036553675.1). Classification (NCBI taxonomy): domain Eukaryota; kingdom Viridiplantae; phylum Streptophyta; class Magnoliopsida; order Solanales; family Solanaceae; genus Solanum; species Solanum okadae. The sequence continues at coordinate 15,938,715 of CM071683.1, forward strand.
ACTGCTCGAACCTATGGAAATGGAGGGTCTCCCTCACATCTTGATACTTCCCTTCCAAGCCTTATGTCGAAAGTAATTTCTCCTCGAGGATAGTTTGTAGCCCATCTCCTTTCAATCTATTCAAAAGCCTGAGAGGAGGAATGACAGGGAGCACAGGGGTCACAGGAGGCGCCTGAGCTGGCACTGATTTTGTTGCAGGAGGTGTGTGAGTTGAGCGAACTCTGGTGGATGTGGGCTGAGATCTAGGCAGATCTCATCCCTTCTGGAGATCAAAGGTTGCTCATCTTCAGGCTCAGATAAATCAGCCTGAGTGTTAACAATGACTCTCTTAATTGTGTGCTTCTTTCTTTTGCATTTGTCTCCCGGTGGAAGTTCTTGCCTTCTCTTATTTGGAGGACGTGATCCCCCTTCGTTTATAGTAACGCCCCGTGCTTTATTCTGGGGTGGCCTATTAAGATTTGTTCGCACCATATCTGCAAAATATTAGAGAAAAGTTAATAAATAATCACATCAAAGCAAAGAAAAATTAACTACAGACAGACTCTCCGATCAAGTTGGTGAGTCACCCAATCTCTTGGGCGAGCTAAGTCGGGTTCGCCTAAAGGATTAGCTTAAAATTCTCAGCAAGTTGGCGATAGGAGGTCACTTTCGGTGATTCACCGATAGCTTTTGGCGAGCCAGGGCTTCCCCTCCGAAAGTTCCTGTGCAACAAGGGTTTAGGGGTGCAGACAAAGGGCGAAACAAAAGACGATCAGTGAGTCACCAAGTACCTTTGGCGACATCCAGCTTCTCGTCGAAAGTTACAGTAGCCAACAACATATACAACCTAAAATTAAAGGTGATGTGGGGGTATTAGGCGAACCGCCGAGTGGTTCGGCGTGCTCGACCCAGCTCGTCAAATGACCCAATGTGCCTGTTTTCTACCTCATTTCTCAATTTCAACCCCACGACCCCCGAAAACAAAATTTAAACATGCACTAGTTAAATTAAGTTCAAATCCATAACACCCATCACCCTGGGATATTCAGATTTTTCCTGATTTTACCAAATTTGTCCATTTGATGACTTTTGCCCGTACGAATGGTGTCACCCACTCTATCATTGTGCAATTTACATCATTTAGCACAAATACGAGCTACTCAGACTTCACTTTATCAATCTAACCAACAAGCAAGCATACCCCACAAGATTTTACTCAATTTAAGACACAAATTTACGGGCATTCGACGATCAAAACAGTATGGGCAAGATTGTCAAGTTTAAAAATAGGCATATTCAAAACAACTAAGATTAGATAGGCCTAGCACACATCACTAATATAGGATCAGTTGTAAATGAGTACAAAATGCGATAAAAATAAACACGGGATTCGGAAAACCAACCTCTTATGCCGAACAATATAAATTTGAGATGCTAGGCGGCAACGTTTTCCAACTCCGAGCACAAATCAACAACCAAAATAATTATGCAATTCAAGAATGTTGAAAATACTAACTTGGTACGAGTTTGTGAAGTTTAAAAGCGAGGGAAAGTGAAGAGTTTGAAACTTTAAAACCTTTGGCCATAAATAACCCTCCGATTCGCGTCCCTTCGGCGACGTTAGTCACACTCACCGATCCACCCGGCGATCCGCCGAGTGGTCACTTACCCCGTCGACTTTTACAGGACCTTCAATTACTTGGGGGTCCAAACGGTGGACATCATCGAGATTGCCGACCTGTTCGGTGATTCGCTAAATGGAACTTTTAGGTTGCCAAACGCAATTTCCATGCACTCTCCACACTTTAACATGTACATTCAACACACCATTATTTCTTAAACAAAAATAAAGCAATAAAGGGTTTTGGGTTGCCTCCCAAACAATGCCTTAATTAACGTCGTGGCACGACGCGGGTTAACACCTAAACTTCCCTTTTGGGGTTAGCCTAAACATCACTTGGCAACCCCCTGCTTTGTGGCGGATGGAGATGAGGCATCACATGACCCGTAAGGTTCTCGAGCAGCTGAATGGATCTGTAATGAGAACCAATCATATGTTTCATCACTTCGATGTTCTCATTTATCTCTCCCAGCAACCTATCATGCTCACTTCCCTTGTGGAGAATAATTGAGAGCATTCCTTCGACAAGTTTACCCTTATTGTCCTTGGGATTTCTTCGCTCATGAGGGGGGACATATCTGTCCCTCCTTTTGCATCAGATATCAATCTCCACTATCTTTTAGGCCAACTCATCCATCTGAGTCATCAATGCGGCCAACATGAAGTCCTTCTCTACTTCTTGGTTTGCTTCAGCCATGTGATCAAACAGGTGGGTTGCTATCGCATAGGGATGCTGTGTAATACCACCCGGAATGAGTTGGTCAACCAATGCTTTGTTTTCGAGACCAAGACTTCTGTAGAAGCAGTCCAGGAGGACTATATCGTGAATTTCATGAGTGGGGCATTGAATCAGAAGTGATTTAAACCTTGCCCATGCCTCATGAATCCGTTCACCTTTCAATTGTTTGAAGGTTAGAATGTGATCCCTAAACATCATTACTTCTAATGAAGGAAACTCCATTTGCTCACGAGTACTGCTTGACATACTCACCTCCTCTGTTTCAAAGCTCAAACAAGCAAAATACGAAACTAAAAGTTGAGTAAGTAAAATATGACTAAGAAGAACAAAAATTTTACTAAACTAAAAATTCTCAACCAACACCACTCCTCGGTAGCAACGCCATTTTGACTTCACGTATCAGGAAACTACTTCGGTTCAAGTGCCAACGATTGCGTGTAGTGATATAACCCAACCAAGGGTTAGGAACGTTTCCACAGGGAGTGGTTTTGAGAATTAATAGAAAAATAAAACTTAGTTCTAATCAGTCATAGCTATAAATATTAACGAATAAAAACATACTAAATCTAAGGGGTGAAGTAAGTGTCAATTATCAATGGGGGTTTGTAGTGATTAACAACTAAACTAGCGAAAATACAAAGATACGAGAATAGGGAGACATGATTCTTGGGATGTGATAGGAATATGGGATAAAAGACACTATCGGGTAAATGCTATTGAGAGTACATCGTTGAATATTTGTAACTAGGCTAGACTTTAGTGAGGGTAAATTATCTCTCGAGCAACTTACCCCGAATCAACTCAGTTTCTCTCAAACACCAAGTTGCCGCATTTAAGCACAGCCTCCGTCTTAGCCCATTCACTCTCTCGAGCTGAAGGTGTGGGAGAGGGCAGAGGATTCACTCTCTCAAGCAGAACCCACGATGACCCAATAACCTCCGGCTATCGATTTAGTAGTCTTAGTTTTAAAACCTCACTCTCGAGCAAGCCAAAAACATTAAGATGAAATCGTATTTGCAACTACAATATCATTAAGTTAAAACACAACTACTAAATGAAATCACATTTAAATAGCGAATATACCAACAATAAGCAATACCCAATAGTAAATTTAACCCATATTGAAAAAATCACACCCCAAGAATTGGGGTTTAGCTAGACATGAAAAAGAGATAGAAATCGATACCAACAAGTGTTTCCATCATGTGGGTACAATGAATAGTCTTTAAACACGTCAAGGATGAAGATTCTTCGAGACCCACTTCCAATTTCTTGGAATTGAAAATCTTCAAATGTTCAAGTTCAAGCACAATATTTTCAGTCTCAAAAATAAATTTCTCTCTAAAGTCTGATACTAAGCGAACAATTTAAACAAGTATTTATAGTGTTCAAAAATTTGTGCTGCGAAGGACCATTCGGCGCAGTTAGTCGTGATCGCCGACACACTCAGTTATCCGCCCTTTGGTCTGGTTCATAGCCTTTATGCTTTCGTCTTCAGCATTCTCGCATTTTCAGGCATTGGGCGATAGAGAGCTGCTTCGCAGAAATGCTCGGCGACGCACCGACTACTCTTTTTCATCACAAACTTGACCTTCTCCTTCAGGGCTCAGCACACTGGAACATTCGGTGGGATTTAGGACTTTTTGACAACTCGCCTAATAATTTAGGCGATCCTCAGAAAGTCTTTTCTCCATTCTTTCAGCCGTTTTGTTCCTTTTTGGTTGATAGCGTCCAAGCTTTGTTTCTCAATCCAAATATTGAAATTAAAGGTTTACATCAGTTATTGAGACAAAATATGCATTTGAGGAAACTAATTTTGTTAAAATATAACTCTAAATGAGTCCAAATTGTGGACTCATCAACCATCCACGCTTTGAAAGCCTATCAAGCATTTGATCCATAAATGGCATGGGAAAGTCATCTTTTTCGGTCCAAGAATTTAGCTTCCGTTAGTTCATGCATACCCTCCATCTAGTTACCGGTCTCATAGAAACAAGTTCCCCCTTTTCATTTGGGACTACTGCGATGCCGCCCGTTTTTGGTACACATTGCACCAGACTAACCCACTTGCTATCCACAATAAAGTAAATCACACCTACATCCAACCACTTTATTATCTCTTTTTTCACCACCTCTTGCATCTGTGGGATAAATCTCCTTTGATGTTTGACACTCAGCTTGCACTCAATATCAAGTTGAATCTTCTGAGTGCAAATACCAAGTGGAATGCCCACAATGTCAGCGATAGTCCACCCTATATGGGATGTACTTTCTCAACACCTCAAGTAGCAATTTTACTTGCCATTCAAGAAAATCAGCTGCAATAATTACGGGTAAGGTGTTATTTGCCCCCAAGAACGCATATCGAAGATGAGTGGGTAGCACTTTCAACTCAAGTTGTGGTGGTTTCTCCGTTGATAGTTTGGCTGGAGGATTTTCTCGATTCTTTAGATCAATATCTAGCTTCAATGAGTTTCTTGAGTTTTCTCCTAATCCAGAAAGAGCTACCACCACTTCATCATAACCTTGAACTTCGATCTCATCATGGTTTTCAAGAACAGCCTCAAGGGGTTCACTCATACACATCAAGTGGCTCACACTAGCTACCGCTTCAATAATTACATCAAGTGTCAAAACCACATGGATATCACTTGGGTGTTTCATTGACTTACACACATTAAAGGTGAGCTCATATTTGTTCACCCGGAAGTTCAATTCCCTGCTTTCAACATCCACTAGCACTCTCCCGATCGCTAAAAATGGTCTTCCCAAAATAATGAGAATTTCAGCATCAATCTCACAATCAAGAATAACAAAATTAGCTGGAAAGATGAATCGATCAACCTTTACCAATATATCATAGAGTATCTCAACGAGGTGCTTAATCCACCGTTCTGCCATAAGAAGCCGCATTGTTGTGGATTTTGGCTCACCCTGTCCAAGTTGTTTATAGATTGCATATGGCATTAGATTTAAACTTCCCCCAAATCACATATGGCTTTAGCAAATTGAAGCATACGATAGTGCAAGGGATGGTGAATTCTCCTAGATATTCTTTGTTTTTTATCATGTCACTATTTATAATGGCACTACAATTATGAGAAGTTTTGATTGTCTCGAAGTCCATGCTTGTTTTCTTGGTGACTAGATCCTTCATGAATTTGGCATAACCCGGCATCTCAAACAATGCCTCCATTAACGGTAGATTTATAGAAAGTTTCTTGAACACTGATAGGTACTTCTTGAATTTCTCATCCTCATTTATCTTCTTAAAACGTTGAGGAAATGGAGGGTTTATTTTGGGAAGAGGTTTCACCAACTTTGGGGTTGAGGTGCTCTTTCCTTTCCCTTTTTGTAGTTCTTCGGCAAGGCATTGCTTATGATTTTCCGGTGCTTGAATGGGATTCTCTTCTTCATCAATATCTGTCTCTTCTTCATGAGCTTGTATCCCATCATTATCCTTCATATTACAAACTACTACCTTTCCACTTCGAGTAACCACAGCCAAGTTTTTGTCATCATTAGCCCTCAAAGTTGTTGTGTATACAACTTCACCCTTCTCAATTACTTTGGGTCCCGATTGTGCTGAAAGTTGACTTAACTGACCCTCTAGTTGCTTGATTGCATCAACGTGATAATTCACTCTATTATTCAATGATGAGAAATCAGCTTTCATCCGTTTTAGTATGTCATCTGAACCCTCAACTTTGTCTAGGATGCAAGACAACAAATCATCCACTCGTAGATTACTTGAACTACCTATTGATTTTGGGCTATCACTTGATCACGTGTGGTCCTCTTCATGATTATCTTCTCTTCTGCAATGATCATTTTGTTTGGCCCATTCTTGATAGTATCGCCTCCATTATTATTCCTTGTGAGAGTTCAAACCTTGATTCCCACCCTGCTTTAAGTAGCTTAGGTGGAAACCCTCCTCAACCTTGTAAGATTTCCAACCTTAATTCCCCCCATCTTTGAGTAGCACGAGTGAGAACCCTCCTCAACTCTAAACACTCCCCTTTCTTCTTTTTGTTCGCCCACATTTTCTAGCACTTTTTTTGTAGTAGCTCCATTTGGGACAACACTTAACTAATGTTCTCATCCCTTTCTTTCTCCTTGTCAAGCTATTCTTGCGTCATCCTAAAACAAAAGAGGTGAAACTGGGTCTTCTTGAGTGTACCGAGCTTGGTTTATCTTTGTCATTTCATCAAGAAGAGATGAGGCTACCTCAAATGTTTGCAACATTATTCCTCCTCGAATCAATTGGTCAACCACTCCTTTATTAACCGAGTCAAGACTTCTATAGAAGTATTGTAGCAGCACGGTGCTCGAAAATTTGTGAATTGGGTATGAAGTAACACTTTCATAAACCTCAGCCATGTCTCGTGGGTTGGCTCACCTTACAATCATTTGAAACCCTCGATGTTGTCTCTGAGTATCATCATTCTAGACGGAGGAAAGAATTTCACATTAAACGATGTGGTAAGCTCATCCAAAGAGGTGATGGAATCCCTCAGTAACTCAACTAACCAATTGCTAGCTTCACCTATCAAAGAGAATGGAAAAAACTCGAGACAGACGGATTCTTGTGATACGTTCTTGAATGTTAGTGGGCCAACAACATCCATGAAATTATGAATTTTCCCATGTGGGTCTTCGTGAGTCAATTTTCCATATAGACCATTTATTTGGATGAGCTGGAGCGTTGTACTAGTAACATGGAAGATAGCATTCCCTTCGATTGGAGGTAGACGAATTGCACCAGATACACCCAATTGCATTGGGTCATTCACATCATTAAGATTGTCAATATCGTCTTGGTGCCCTACTTGGCTACCGTTACTCCTGTTCATACTCATCTCTTCCTTTGTTCAACATAAACAACACAAACACAAAACTAATTAAATTGATTCAACTACAACCAAAGAGATCAAAATTTAAAATTCGATAAGATAATTCTAAACACCACTCCCTGGTAGTGGCACCATTTTGAGTAAGGTTTCAACTACACCTCATCCAAAACTAGGTGTAGATGATCGTAATCTAGTATAAACCCAACAAATGAGTGGGGGTAGATCCCATAGGGAGTTGTACAATTTTGAATTCAGTTATGAATTTATAAACGTGATTTAGATAGTTGTAGGAATAGGAATTATCGAAAACTATTAATTAAATTATAATGGTGAGATCAATGTCATGTTTGGGGGGTGGGGGTGGGGGGTTTATATATCATATGGAAATCTCAATCACAACAATTAACAAGAGTAATCAAATGAGTAGAATGGACTTGGAGGAATGACCAACTAATTGCCAATTCTCGCTCGATGGGTATTAGGTGATAACTAAAAGTTACTAAATCTTCATGGGTAGGATGGACCTTAGATGAGATAATTTTCTCTCAAACAACTATCTCGTTTCTATTGAGTTCTCTCAAACCTCAACAGGCCTAAATGAAAACCAATCCACAACCTCACTATATCTACTCTCTCGAGCTGAATCCGCAATGACCCAACCATTACAAATGCCAATTTATCACTTTGAATCCACACCCCTCTCTCAAGCAAGCATGAAACACCAAATCACATTGAGCTAAAGATTCAACAAAGCAATTTAAACCACAGAAATAAATCAGACCCACTTCGATTTAGCACTACAATTCATAATCTCTAACACCAATTTAGCTAAATTAGGCAACTAGTCACATGGCCAAACCCCCAAGAATGGGGTTTTAGCTATTCATCATAAAATAAGGAAATTCACTACCTATTACATGCTCCATAGTTGGGTATTGATTTCCCAAATCTTAAAATGTACAAATCTTGCTTTAATTACAACACTCAACTAGAAATCCCAAGGAAAATTCTTCAAAACCAACAAAAATGGTGTTTCTGTTCTTAATCTCTGTTTTCACAATGTTTGGAATGCGACTACTCTTCAAAAAAATATCAATTTATACTGATCCACAATTCTACCTTTTTGGGTCAATCGGCGAGGAAAGTCGGGCTTCACCGACCAGTCGTTGAATCGCCAATCACCCTTTTCCATCTCCTACTTAGCTCAGATATCATACATTTCATATTGTAAATTTTGGCAGTTCGAGTCGGGGTTTGTTGAGTAGTTCAGCGATGCGCCCTTTCTTCCCTTTTATCGCCTTTCTACTTGCAGCTTCACTGATAGCCTTGTGCACTTTGGCGGTCACAACCCCTCCTCACTGATCGATTCGGCGATTCACTGAAACACCCTTCGCCCAAATGTCTTTTGTATCAGAGGTGGTGTTTTGTAAAATTTTGTAGACTAAGAGCCACTCGGCAGACCGCCGAGTGGTCGTGGCAATCACCATGATCGCCTTTCTCCACTTCTGCACCTTGTTGGTTCTTTTTTCTCCCAGTAGTGTCCTCGCTTTGTTTCTTAGCCTGTAATGCTGAAAATCAACTCTCTAACATTAGTTTATAGCATAAATTATGCATTTGAGAACACTTATTTATCACAACAAAGCTCTGAATGAGTCAAAATCTCGGACTCATCACGCCACTCAGTACGCCAAGGTCATCAGGTCCTCTACTCTTTCCTACTTCTTTCAGTTTGAGTTTCCTTAAATCGTACCTATGTATTCCAGTTGATTTCAACACTCTAAGGGAAGTCTAAACATTATGAGATCATCTCGAGATCATAATCCTTGAATCCATATTCAAATTCAAGGTAGAGCTAAGAGTCAAGTCTAGAGAGTTCTTATAGTCGTTTCAAGAAGTCTTTTAGAATTGTTTAAAATTTGTTATAAGACTAAAGCATTGAGTTTGAGAAAGAGTAGAGACAATTTCATTTTCTTCAAAATTAAATATGGGAACTAAGTATTCCCAAGAGTAAATGTTTTCACATTTAAAAAGAGAGAAAGCATCGATTTGCGAAAGAGTTTTCATGAGAAGTTTAGAGTACCATCTCTTTTAAGAGATAGATTTTGAGTAATACTATCAAACCACAGAAAATTTATGTTTTTAAACATCTGAGCTAGTTACATTTTGGAGTAATATTGAACACTACTATGGGAACGAGTTCAGATAACTCAAAGTCTCCATAAACCATGTAGCCACCATGGGTAGAAAGGGTCATACTTTTTAGATAGTTCCTTAATGCTTTTTAGCACAGACTAGTGGATCTACTTAATAGTAGGTTCTATACCCCAGCAAAGTATAGGACGACCCTAGAAGCATGAAGCAAGATGTTGCATCATCACATAGCTCATAGTGATGGTTGTCGATTAGAGAATCTCCCAAAGAGTCAATTGTATTTTCATATACAAAGCTAAGTTACCATGGTGTTTTTCAATACACTGAATTGTTATCTACATGTTTTAAAGCTTTTCTTTATACTACATCCTTATTACTACTTTATATTGAAATGAGTTGAGTTGAGTTTATATGAGGTAAGTTTCTTCAGTTCCCTTTTAAAGCTTATGTTTTGTTTTAGAATTCCCCTTACATGCTCGTACATTCCATGTACTGACCCCATTTGTCCTGCATCTTTTATGATGCAGATACAGGTAACTAGGATCAGCATTCAGCGCTTTGTTTATCCGGTTGAGCTGTAGAGTTGTTGGTAAGCCTCCTTGATTCTGGAGGATCCCTTTTTAATTGCTTTATCATTCTAGTTTGTTAGGATGTCACGGGTCTTGTCCCGACATCCATCTCAGTTATTAGAGGCTTAATAGATAGTTAGATATTGATAGTTCATGAGTCTTTAATTTTGAGTCAGTTATGTTGAGACTTGAGTTGCCACTTTGGCTAGTTAAATGTTTATTTATAAAATATTCTAAGTTATCATTGAGTTAGAGATTACTTTTAAAGTGTTTTTACTATGAGTAAGTCTTCCGCTAAGAGTTAAGTCAGGCTAAGGGTTCGCTTGGGGCTAGCAATGGTTCTTAAGTGTCGGCCACGTCCAGGGTGTAGGCTCGGAGCGTGACAAACTTGGTATGAGAGCACATAATTCAAGAGTCCTAGGGTGTCTGTAGAGTCCTTGTTATCGGTGTGAAGGCGCCACATCTATTATTAGGAGGCTGCAATATGTAGGAACTATCTTACTTTATCATACTATTTTCTTGCCATAGAATTTAACTCTATAATGTTTCCTTCTAATTCATACTTGCGCGTGTTTTTTAGATCATGCCTCCATAAAGAGCTGTCAGAGGTTATCCCACTAGGAGGAATGTTGAATCGTAGGATCAAGGGGTACATAATTCATCAGAAGTGCAACCCCATGGAGGGGTCACTAATACTGAGTTCCGTGAAGCTATCTGAATATTAAGCCAAGTTGTGACCAACAAACCAGGGCAACAAAGAGGGAATCCAGAGGAAGTCGCTGATATTTCTAGGATCCGTGAGTTCTTAAGGATGAATCCTCCATATTTCACTGGTTCAAGTGTCACTGAGGATCCGGAAAACTTTGTAGAGGAACGAACTGCAGAAAGTGTTTGAGGTTATGCATGTTGTTGATACTGATCGAGTGGAACTAGATGCATACAAACTGAAGAGTGTTGCTAGAATATGGTTTTATCAATAGAAGAAGAATAGAGCTGAAGGTGCACCACTTGTGATTTAGGCTATCTTTGAGGAGGCTTTCTTGGGGAATTTCTTTCCCCGTGAACTGAGAGAGGCCAAGGAAAGGGAATTCCTCACTCTTAAGCAGGAATATATGAGTGTGCATGAGTACAACCTCAAGTTCACCCAAATTTCCCTCTATGCTCCGGAGCTGGTTGCTCACATGAGAAGTAGGATGAGTTTGTTCGATTCTAGGTGATGAGTCCTCAATTTGGACTCATTTGGGGCTTTATTTTGATAGATTTAGTGTCCTCAAATGCATATTTTGTCTCAATAACTAATGTAAATTCTTATGTTTCAGGTATTTAAGTTAAGAGATAAAGCATGGACGCTATCAAGCAAAAAAAGAACAAGGCGGCTGGAAGAATGAAGAAATGAAGGCCTGAGGATCGCCTAATGCATTAAGCGAGTCGCTGAATGGCCTTCAGCTCTCCCAAAGTTCCAGTGTGCTGAGCCCTGAAAGAAAAGATCAAGTTGGCGATGAAAGGGAGTAGTCGGCGCAACGTCGAATAGTTTAACGAAGCAACACCATATCGCCCAATGATTTAGAATGCAAAGATGCAGAAGGCAAAAGCTAAAAGGTGATGAACCAGAGCAAAGGGCGTATTGCCGAGTGCATTGGTGATCCCGACTAACTGCGTCGAGTGGTCTTTCGCAACACAATTTTTCAAAAACTATAAATACCCATTTAAATATGTAGCTTAGTATCAAATTATAGCGAATTATTACTGATTTTTAGAATATTTTCAGTTTGAGTTCTTAGAGTTTTTGGGAGACTTTGTTCTTGAGGTTTGAAGGTTTTCATCTCCAAGAGATTGGAAGTGGGCATCAAAGAATCTTCATCCTTGATGTGTTTAAAGACATTTTCTATCGTACCCATTTGATGGAAACACTTTTTGGTATAGATTTCTATCTCTTTTTCATGTTTGGCTTAAACCCCAATTCTTGGGGTGTGATTATGTGAATATGGGTTAAATTTACTATTGGGTATTGCTCATTGTTAGTCTATTTGCTGTTTAAATGTGATTTCGTTTAGTAGTTTTGTTTGAACATAATGAAATTGTAATAACAAATCCTATTTCATCTTAGTGTTTTTGGTTTGCTCGAGAGAGAGGTTTTAAAACCAAAACTACTAAATCGATAGCTTGTGGCTATTGGATCGTCACCGGTTCAGCTCGAGAGAGTGAATCTTAGACCTTCTCCCACACATTCAGCTCGAGAAAGTGAATGAGCTAAGGCGAATGTTGTGCTTAATTGCTGCAACTCGGTGTTCGAGAGAAATCGAGTTGATTCGAGATAAGTTGTTCAAGAGAAAATTTACCCCTACTAAAGTCTAGCTTAGTTACAAATGTTCAGCAATTTACTATCAATAGCATTTACCCGGTGGTTTATTTTAACCCATATTCCAATCACATCCCAAGAATCCTATCTCCCTTCTCACATCTTTATATTTTTGTTGTTTTTTTGTTTATTAGTTGATTACAAACCCCCCATTGATAATTGACATTCGAGTCACTTTTTTATTTTATATGTTTGTTTTCGTTAATTTTTATAGCTATGATTGATTAGAACTTAGTTTTACTTTTCTATTTAATTTTCTATTACTAACTGCTCCCTTGGGACTCGACACCAATCCATTCGGTTGGGTTATATTACTACACGTGATCGTTGACACTTGAATTGGAAGTTGTGTCTGATTACGACAAGCATAAAAAATGGCACCGCTGCCGGGGAGTGGTGTTAATTGAGAATTCTTAGTTAAGTTGAATTTAGTTCTTGTTAGTTGTAGTTCTACTTACTTAATTTTTTGCTTTGTGTTTTGCTTGATTGAGCTTTGAAACAGAGGAGGTGAGTATGTCGAGCAGTACTCACGAGCGAATGGAGTTTCCTCCATTAGAAGTAATGATGTTTAGGGATCACATTCTAACCTTCAAACAATTGGAAGGTAAACAGATTCATGATGCATGGGCAAGATTTAAACAACTCCTAGTTCAATGCCCAACTCATGAAATTCCCGACATAGTCCTTCTAGATTGCTTTTACAGAAGTCTTGGTCCCAGAAATAAGACATTGGCTGACCAACTCATTTCGGGTGGTATTACACAATAGCCCTACGTGATAGTAGTCCACCTGCTTGATCAAATGGCTGAAACAAACCAAGAAGTAGAGAAGGACTTCGTGTTGGCTGCACTGATGACTCAGATGCATGAGTTGGCCAAAAAGATGGTGGACATTGAAGTCCAATGCAACAGGAAGGACAAATACATCCCTCCTCATGAGCAAAAAAGGGCTAAGGACAATGAGGGTAAACGTGTCGAAGGAATGCTCTCAATCATTCTCCACAAGGTAAATGAGCATGATAGAGTGCTGGAAGAAATGAAGGAGAACATCGAAGTGATGAAACAGAGGATTGGTTCTCATTCTAGATCCATCCATTTGCTCGAAAACCTTTTGGGTCATGTGATGCCTCAGCTCCACCCGTCGCAAAACAGGGGGTTGCCAAGTGATGCTATGGCTAACCCCAAGAATTGAGTATGAATGTGGACTTGCGTCGTTCCATGACATTTACTAAGGTGCTTCTTGGGAGGCAACCCAAGGTTTTATCGCTTTAAATTGTTATTTTAGAATCATGATGTGTTGATTGTGCAAGTTAAAGTGTGGCAAATGTTTGAAGAGTACAATTTAGTGAGTTAAAGTCTAGTCGGCGCATCGCCAAATAGGTCAGCGCGGCTGACCTAATCCGCCGTTTGACTCAAGAAAATTTTAAAGTGGAGTCTGTAAAACTTGGTGAACTCAAGAAATTATTGGTGAATCACCGATCAAGTCGGTGATCCCAATCTTGTCCACCGTTTGGACCCCCTCATAAATTAAGGGTCCTGTAAAACTCGGCGAGGTAAGTGATCACTCGGCGTGTCACCAAGTGGTCGGCAATCACGACAAATGTCGCGGACCTAGGTGAAATCTAGACGGTTTATTCAAGTGCCAAAGGTTTAAATTTTGAATTCTTTCATTTTTCATCTGCCCAATCTCGCACCTATCTAGTATTTTCGATATTTATGCACTCTATAAGTATATTAGTTGATCGATTGGTGCTTAAATTTGGATTACATTGCAGCCTAGCTTTCCAGTCCTTATTAATCGACAACTAAGGTTAGTTTTCCAAACCCCGAGTTTAGTTTATTTGAATTTGTACTCATTTGCAATGATCTTATTGTATTTTCTTGTGCTGGGCCTCTCTGATAGGACTAGATTATTTAAATACCTGATTTAATTTGATAAACTTGCCCGTAATGCTTATGGTACCATTTTTTTGTGTTCTATGCGTTGAAATTGGTTAAATTTCGTGGGGTTGTACTTGCTTCTTGTTTAGTATGTTTGGCTGAGTCTGAGTAGCCCGTATTTGTGCTAAATGACATAAAGTATGCAATGATAGAGTGGGTGACTCCACTCTTAAGGGAAAAAGTTGTCAAATGGCCAAATTTGGTAAAATCGAGAGAAGTCCAAGTATCCCGGGGTGATGGGTGTTACGAGTATAAGCTTAATTTAACTAGTGCATGCTTTGATTTTGTTTTTGGGGGTTGCGGGGTTTAATTTGAGAAGATGGATTTAAAGTAGGCACGTTGGATCATTTGGAGAGCAGGGCCGAGCTCGCCGAACCACTCGGTGGTTTGCCAAAATTTCCCATCTCACTTTTAATTTCGTGCTTTACTTGATGATTGGTTCTGTAACTTTCGGCGAGAAGCCTGAGGTCGCTGAGCGCACTCGGCAACTCACTGAAAGTCTTCTTGATCGCCTTTTGTCTGCATCACTGAGCCCTATTTACACAGTAACTTTCAGCGACTGAAACCTTGCTCACCGAATATTGTCGGTGACTCACCAAATATTGTCGGCGACTCGCCGAAAGTACTTTCCCATAGCCAATATTGTTGCAACTTTTAAGCCACTTCTATCAGCGAGCCTGACCTAGCTCGCCAAAGCGATTTGGTGAGTCACCGACCGATTCGGTGAGTCCTTCTGTAACTGTGCTTCTATGAATTTGATTAAGTTAGTTTTAAATTTTTCCCAATGTTTTGCAGACATGGCTAGATCTAAAGTTGTAGGAAGAAATAATCCACCCCGAGAAAAAGTAAAGGGGATTACACTAAATGAGGATGCAGCTATATCCAAGGGCAAAGCTACAAAACTTTCCACGACAGGTGCGAAAAGCAAAGGGAAAGGCAAAGAACCTGCATCACCGGAGGCAAGTTCTAATAGGGATAGAAATTATGATACTTACCTAACCACCTCTGAGAGTGAGAGTGAGCATTAGGATCCTCAAACTTTAGTGTCTAATGATGATGAGCTTGTAGCAGCGCAGAGGGTAGAATCACGATCTAAAAAGATGCATGATCCGTTTAGGATCAGAACCCCTCAGCCTACCACTTCCTCTCCTCAAGTTCCAGAATAGGCTATAGTCCTAGAACCTCCTGTATAAGGCCCCCTTCCAAAGTCAATGAACATATTAAAGACTGAGGGGCTAACGATCCTAGAGAAGAAGCGTTTGTCCACGGATGGAGTGATCAACAAGTACCCAAAAATAATGGATTGCCTGAAATTTCACAAGTTTCATATCTTCACGAAGCCCCATGGCTCTTATATTCCAAACTGGGTCAGAGAATTCTACGGTGCATACAGTGCATTGATACCCCAAAGGAAGAAGCTAACAACAACTTTCAAAGGAGTTGATTACGTGGTTGTCAGAGGCCGAAAGGTAAAGGGTGATAGTGCTACTATCAACACAGTCTTGGGTATGTCCACGAGTATTAATGATCACTGGCAGCACTTGATCAGAATAGAGAAGCTGGAAAAGATGAAGAAGTGATTAGCCCTACTGATTTTAGACGGTACTCCGAAGTGGTTGGTGGAAGGGGCTCTGATTGGAAAGAAAGATCTGAACGTAGCTGCAAGATTCTGGTTCGACTTTATTAGCAGCACAATTATGCCATCCCAGAACGATTTGATCCTTCATATTGCTAAGGCAGCCTGTCTGGGTTACATCATAAAGGAAACTAGAATAAATTTGGGGATGTCATTGCTTCAGAGATTCTTATGCGTGCAAAGCAGCGCCAGACCTCACTTCTCATCCCTGTTTTGATCACCAAGTTATGTAGAAGGGCTCGGGTACCTATAGATGTCAAGAAAGATGTGGAAGTGATTCCCACATCCTCTACCGATATCTGGAGGTTCAAGGCAGAATATTTAAAGGATTAAGCTGAAAAGAAGAAAAAGACCACCCCGGTGGATACTTCCCCGGTTGTGGACACAGACTCCATACCTGCAGAGGCATCTTTGCCTACTTCGGCCCATGGGCCTTCAGGTACCTCTACTACTACTCCTTTCGATATTCCTAGTTGTTCTGCTACTGCACTGCCCCCTAGATCTGTTGCTGCTGATGTCTCCTAGACACCAATCACCCAGGCTTCATTACTTTGGATGGGGCAACTTGCCTATTCTGCTGCCAAACTCGAGGCCTCCGTTCCAAGCATGATTCAGACTACCCTAACTGATGTTGTGGCACCATTGAATGCTACCATTGATGCCCTTACGTCTAGGATAGCGGTGTGTGAGCGTGACCAAGGGGCCACCAAAAAGGTGATGGATTCAAAGGCTGATATTGTTGCGTCGAGGAGTGATGTAGACTATTTGATGTCCACAGACATGTCTATGGTTTTCGGGATGGTGGAGATCCCAGATGTACCAGTTATGCCCCCAGTTACCACTGGAGATGGAAGTAGAGTTGAGGAGACTGTTGATCCCGAATCTGAGGTGGAGACGGATGAGGAGATGCTAGAGGAAGTTGAAGAAGCTTCAAATGAAGGCCTCGATGAAGCTGAGGAGGCCATGATAGCGGCAACTGTGCAAGCTTCATTGGCGGACACATCATTGGTCGGTCCTAGTGCTATTACTTTTCCTGCTGAGGTGACTCCGGGTATTGAGACTCAAGACCAGACAGATGCACCGGGCATTAATGCCCAGACAAATAGAGCGATTGCTTAGGCAGGATCCCCTCTTTACCTCCCTCTCTGTCTTACTTTATTTTACTTTCGGATATTTTCGTTTGCATTTGAGGACAAATATTTTTTTGTTGTGGTGGGGTGAGGCCCACCTTTGTGCATATTAGTTTTGTTTATATATTGGGTTTTGAGCTAAATTTGTGTTATACACTATTTTTTGTGGAAGGTTTGAGCTTGTGGCTCCTTGCTTTTTTAACTGTAAATGATTTTTGACCTTTATGAAAAAAAATTACCTCCTCTTGCATGTGCTGAATGTGGTTGTTCTCTTACAAATTTGAGTATCGATTTAGATCAATACCGATGACTCAAATAGTGCTCATAATCGAACATAAATGAATACGTGGCTACGACAAGGCCAATTGAAGTTGCATAGACAATATGTGAACTCTTTGCATCTTGGTATGACTAGATAATTATAGAATCGAGTCTCTTGTGATGAGCATTGCACACTAGCGAAAGTGTGGAGTCTTGTTTTACATTGGTGTCAATGACTTCTGTGATGATCTTACCGTGAACCATGCATGATGACACCTAGAATTTGGCCCGTTGGTCCGGTTGATTTAGTGATGCAATTTCTTGAGATGATCTTAGGAAACTTTAAAGACTGTGAACCAATTTGAAATTATACCTTTTTTGTGGCTTACCTTGTGAGTGTGTGAACCTCTTTTGAGCACCATTTAAACCTTAACCTTTTCTTGGAAGAAACTTTATACTATTGCTACCTTTTATTGACCCATTACCAATAATCCTCATGATTTGTGGTTTGTTTGAATAGTCAACTTAGGCCAAAAGTCTAAGTTGGGGGTGTGGTTGAAAGAGAAGGCAAATAAAGTAAATGCAAACAAGTCCCTTATGCCCATGTTTTGAGAAATATGGAACCCTTCCATATCTAAAAAAAAAAAAATTGAACAAGAAAAAGTTGTGAAATGAAGTTGTGGAAATACAAAGAAAATGGGGTTCCCAATAACGCATTGAAGAGGAATAAAAGGTGACTTTTGAGCTTGAATGAAATGGATAAAGAGAAGGAAAAAAGGTGTTGTTCACATCACATTTCATGAGGAATTTTTAGCCTATAAGCCTAATTCACCATACCATTGCACTCAGCCCCGTTTCAAGCCTTGACAAGACCTTGTTTATCTTGAATGAGCTGAAGCAAAAGTCAATTGGAAAATAACGGTAAACCTAAAGGTGAAATCATGCATTGTGTTTATCTTTTTAAGTGTGAGTGTTGATCTTGATTCCGGAACTTTAATTGATTGAACCACTGAATGAATATGGAATAATTCTTTTTGTGATAGCATTTGAATACCTTTGTTGAGCCTGAACTTGTATTTGAAGCAAGTATAGTGAGCTTGAGATTCTTTGGTAATGGTGAGTCACAACTTGAATCTTTGAGTGCACAATTGATCCTTGCACAACTAAGTTGAGACTTTTTGTGTGCATTCATGATTGAGTCTTGTGTAGCACTGTTTGAGACATCCTTTTTGAACTGCTGAACTTGAGTTTTACTTGAGGACAGGCAAATTTTTTTTTGATAGATTTAGTGTCCTCAAATGCATATTTTGTCTCAATAATTGATGTAAATCCTTAAGTTTCAGGTATTTAAGTTGAGAGACAAAGCGTGGATGCTATCACGCAAAAAAGGAACAAGGCGGCTGGAAGAACGAAGAAATGAAGGCTTGAGGATTGCCTAATGCATTAGGAGAGTCGTCGAATGGCCTTACCTCACCCAAATTTCGTGTGTGCTGAGCCCTAAAGGAAAAGATCAAGTTGGCGATGGAATGGAGTAGTCGGCACGTCGCTGAATAGTTCCGCGAAGCAACACCATATCGTGCAATGATTCAGAACGTGAAGATGATGAAGGCAAAATCTAAAAGGCGATGAACCAGACCAAACGGCCGATCGCCGAGTGCATCAGCGATCCCGACTAACTGCGCTGAGTGGTCCTTCGTAGCAAAAATTTTCAAAAACTATAAATACCCATTTAAATTTGTAGCTTAGTATCAAGTTATAGCTAATTATTACTTATTTTTAGAATATTTTCAGTTTGAGTTCTTAGAGTTTTTGGGAAACATTTTCTTGAGCTTTGAAGGTTTTCATCTCCAAGAGATTGGAAGTGGGCATTAAAGAATCTTCATCATTGACGTGTTTAAAGACATTTTCTATCATACCCATTTGATGGAAACACTTTTTGGTATCAATTTCTATCTCTTTTTCATGTCTAGCTAAAACCCCATTTGTTGGGGTGTGATTATGTGAATATGGGTTAAATTTACTGTTGGGTATTGCTCATTGTTAGTCTATTTTCTGTTAAATGTTATTTCGTTTTGTAGTTTTGTTTGAACTTAATGGAAATGTAGTTGCAAATATGATTTCATCTTAGTATTTTTGGCTTGCTCGAGAGAGAGGTTTTAAAACCGAAACTACTAAATCGATAGCCTGTGGTTATTGGGTCATCGTGGGTTCAGCTAGAGAGAGTGAATCCTAGACTTTCTCCCACACATTCATCTCGAGAGAGTTAGTGGGCTAAGTCGAAGGATGTTCTTAATTGTTGCAACTCGGTGTTCGAGAGAAACTGAGTTGATTTAGGGTAAGTTGTTCGAGAGAAAATTTACCCCCACTAAAGTCTAGCTTAGTTACAAATGTTCAGCAATTTACTATAAATAACATTTACCTAGTGGTTTATTTTATCCCATATTCCTATCACATTCCAAGAATCCCATCTCCCTATCTTGCATCTTTATATTTTTACTGTTTTTTTTTATTGGTTGAATACAAACCCCCATTGATAATTGACATTCGTGACACTTTTTGATTCAATATGTTTGTTTTCGCTAATGTTTATACCTATGATTGATTAGAACTTAGTTTTACTTTTTTATTTAATTCTCGATTACTAACTGCTACCTTGGGACTAAACCCCAACCGATTCGATTGGGTTATATTACTACACGTGATCGTTGACACTTGAATTAGAAGTTGTTTTTTTTTATTACGTCAAACATCACTAGTTTGTCTCATCTGTCAAGTAAGGAAGGCAATGCTGCTATGCTGGTAGGAGATATTGACATAGCAAACCTGATGATCTATGTTCAGCAGGTTGAGGAGAACAAGTTGATGGATAGAGAAGAGTGTCGAAACAAGAAGGCTAAGACATCAGGGAATGAGTCCGGGTAGCAAAAGAGTAATGTGAAACGGTCTTCTTTCGAACATAAGAAAAATGGACCTGCTCCATCATCTGCTAGTGCACCAACAATGAACAGAGGTGAGTTCGATAATCAAAATCCACAAAATTTTAGAGCTAGACATGGGCAGTCTCAAGGTAGTGTGGCACAAGGAGGTTATGGGACTCCTGCATGTGCTAAATGTTGTAGGACCCACTCAAGATTGTGTCGTTATGGCTCCACTGGTTGCTTCAAGTGTTGCCAGAATGGTCACTTCATGAAAGAGTTCCTTAAGAACAGACAAGGTAATGGTAATGGGGATAATATAGTCCAATCTTCTTCAGTTGCTCCACCAGACAAATAAGCATCTAGAGGAGCTACTTCAGGCGCAGGCAAAGGAGCAAATTGTCTGTATGTTATTACTAGTCGCCAAGAGCAAGAGGATTCGCCAGATGTTTTCACTGGTATGATCAAAGTCTTTAATTTTGAAGTTTATGCGTTGCTAGATCTAGTAGAGAGTCTATCTTTTGTGACTCCTTATGTTGCGATGAATTTTGATGTTCTTCCTGAGAAACTTCTTGAGCCCTTTCAGTGTTTCTATAATTGTTGGTGAGTCTATTCTAGTTGAGAGAGTCTATCATGATTGTACCATTTCCATCAATCAAAAGAGCACCATGGCTGACTTAATTGAGTTAGATATGGTTAATTTTGATGTCATTCTAAGTATGGGCTGACTTCATCCTTTTAGGCCTCAGTCGATTGTAGAACTCAAGTTGTTAAGTTCTAGTTTCCTAATGAGCTAGTTATAGACTGGGGAAGTAGTTCAGCATTGCCTAAGGGTCGTTTCATTGCATACCTTAAGGCAAGAAATTTAGTTTCCAAGGGGTGTGGCTATCACTTAGTCCGAGTTAATGACTCTAGTGTTGAGGCACCTTCTATTCAGTCAGTTCCAGTAGTAAGTGAGTTTCCTGAAGTCCCTCCTGAGAGAAAAATAGACTTCAATATACATAATCTTCCCGATTCTCGTCTTAGCTATGTTCTACCATATAGAATTGCACCAACAGAGTTGAAAGATTTAAAAGAGTAGTTGAAAGATATCCTTAAGAAGGGTTTTATACGACCAAGTGTCTCACCTTGGGGCGCTCCAGTCTTATTCGTGAGAAAGAAAGGTGGTTCTTTTAGAATGTGCATAGATTACTGTCATTTGAACAAGGTTACTATCAAGAATAAGTATCCTCTTCTAAGAATTGATGATCTCTTCGATCAAATTCAGGGTGACACTTGTTTTTCTAAGATAGACCTCAGATTAGGCTATCATCAATTGAGAGTAACAGAAAGTGATATCCCTAAGACAACATTCAGGACCCGTTATGGTCATTTTGAGTTTTTGGTCATGTCGTTTGGTTTGACTAATACTCTTGTAGCATTCATGGACCTTATGAGCAGAGTATTCAAGCCTTATTTAGATATGTTTGTTATCATATTCATTGATGACATTCTAATCTATTCGAGGAATGAGAAAGATCATGCTAGTAATCTCAGATTAGTTCTCCAAACTCTAAAGGATAGAGAGTTGTATGCAAAGTTCTCTATGTGTGAGTTCTGGTTTGAGTCTGTGGCATTCACAGGTCACATTGTGTCCCGGGATGGAATTCGAGTTGACACTCAGAAGAAAGAGGCACTGCAACTAGTCCCACATTTCAAATAGATATTAGGAGTTTCTTGGGGTTGGCTAGATATTATAAAAGGTTCATCGAGGGGTTCTCATCTATTTCATCCTCTTTGACCAAGTTGACTCAGAAAGCAGTTAAGTTTCAATGGTCTGAAGCCTGTGAGAAAAGCTTTCAGTAATTGAAAAAACGGTTGACTACTACCCCAATATTGACCTTACCAGAGGGTACGCAAGGTTTTGTTGTGTATTGTGATGTGTCCAGGGTTGGACTTGGTTGTGTATTGATGGAAAATGGTAAATTTATAGCTTATGCCTCCAAACAACTTAAGGTTGATAAGAAGAATTACCCAACCCATGATCTAGAGTTGGTTGTTGTAGTATTCGCTTTGAAAATATGGAATCACTATCTTTATGGTGTTCATGTAGACGTGTTCACTGATCACAAGAGTCTTCAACGTGTGATTAGTCAAAAAGAGCTTAATCTCAGACAGAGAAGGTGGTTGGAGTTACTCAAGGATTATGACATGAGTATTCTCGATCACCTAGGTAAGGCTAACGTTGGTGTTGATGCCTTGAGGTGGTTTCCTATGGGTAGTACTTCCCATGTTGATGAGGACAAGAAAGAGTTAGCAAAAGGTGTGCATAGACTTGCACTATTAGGAGTTCGACTAATGAATTCCAGCGAAGGAGGAGTAGTGGTGATGAGTGGGGCAGAATCATCATTAGTGTCTGAAGTGAAAGAGAAACAAGACCATGATACTATTTTGCTTGAAGTAAAGGCAAATGTTCATAAGCAAAAAGAGATGACTTTTGAATAAGGGGGAGATGGTGTATTTAGTTATCAAGGTGGTTGTGTTTACCAAGAGTGGATGAACTCCAAGAGAGGATCACGGGGAAAGCTCATAAATCCAGATATTCTATCCATCTGGGTTCCACAAATATGTATCGCGATTTGAGAGAAGTCTATTGATGGAGTAGTATGAAAAAGAAAATTGCAGAGTTCACTGCTAAGTGCCCGAATTGTCAACAAGTTAAGGTATAGCACGAAAGGCCCGATGGTATGGCTCAGAATATAGAGATTCCAGAATGGAATTGAGAGTAATCAATATGGATTTCATTACTGGCCTACAGTGGTCTTGCAGGAAACATGATTCTATTTGGGTGATTGTAGATCAAATGACAAAATCAGCCCACTTTTTGCCTGCAAAGACTACCCATTCAGCAGTGGACTATGCCAAATGATATCTTCAAGAGGTAGTTGGACTTCATGGATTCCAAGTGTCGATTATTTCAAATAGAGGTGCAGAATTTACTTCACAATTCTGGAAGTCTTTCCAGAAAGATTTGGGTTAGAAAGTGAACTTGAGTACTGCTTTTCATCCTCAGACTAATGGTCAAGAAGAGCGCACAATTCAGACTTTAGAAGATATGTTGAAGTCTTGTGTGATTGATTTTAAAGGTAATTGGGATGATCACTTACCTCTCATAGAGTTCGCTTTTCACAATAGTTACCATGCTAACATCTAGATGGCTCCTTATGAAGCTTTTTATGGGAGAAGATGCAAATCTCCTATTGGATGGGTTGAGGTTGGTGAAGCGGGGTTGATAGGACCAGACTTAGTTCATCAATCTATGGAGAAAGTGAAATTTATTCAAGAAGGGTTGAAAACAGCGCAGAGTCATTAGAAATCCTACACCGATGTTAGGAGAAGAGACTTACAGTTTGAAGTAGATGATTGGGTATACTTGAATGTTTCACCCATGAAGGGTGTTATTAAGATTTGGTAATAAAGGGAAGCTTAGTCCTCGGTATATTGGTCCTTACAGAATATCCAAGAGGATTGGTAATGTAGCTTATGAATTGGAGCTAGCGTAAGAGTTAGCAGAAGTTCATTTGGTATTTCACATTTCCATGTTGAAGAAGTATATGGGCGATCCTTCACTGATTATACCGACTGAAGATATTGGTATTAAGGATAGCTTATCTTTTGAGGAGATTCCTGTTCAAATTTTAGACCGCCACGTTCACAAGTTGAGAACCAAGGAGGTAGCATCACTCAAGGTCTTATGGAGAAAGCAATTTGTTGAGGGAGCCACTTGGGAAGCGAAGGAATATATGAAGAAGAGATATCCACATCTCTTCGAATCCGGTGAAATCCCAAATTAAGGTACTAATCCTTTCTTGGTAGTTATTTTAAGTTGGCTTGTTGTATTATGTATTGCTTGTTGGGTGCTTGAGTTGAATGTTAGATGTTACACTCTTAGTATACTTAGAGTATTCTCATTCGAGGACAAATGTTTCCAAGGGGGAGATATTGTAACATCCTTCATTAGAAAGAATTAGAATTTGCAAGAAACTATTTTTGGAAAGAATAAATTTGGAAATTTTGGCAAGTTATGCTAAGTATGATTTTTGGGTCAACTTCAAACAACCATAACTTTTAGTACATTAGGAGTTAGGTGGCCCATAAGATATCTAATAAACGGTCTTTGAATTATATTTCCAACTCCACCGAATTTGCTAATTTTTGAGCTCGTATGAGGGAGGTATGATCAATTGAAAATCTCCCTGTCATTTAAGGAAAGTTACCCGGATTTAAGAGAGGTACTTTGGTCTTTTCCTTACCTAATTAACTTAAAACGTATTTTTGTAATATATAGGGGTCTAAACTGATTTGGATCAGTTTTGCAAATCCAAATTTACGCTAGGGTTTTGAGAGAAGTTCAAGGAGAGGAGAATAGGAGAAAAAGTCAAGCGTTCATCAAGTTCTTGAAGATTTTCGTTGCGAATTTCACCAAGGGTTTGATCCCTAACAGGTATGTTAGTTTACATAGCATTGGGTTCATTCACCCACGCGTCAACCATGATTCATTCAGCATAATTTTGTTCATGAAAGTAAAAGATTTGAGTTCTTGATGAGTTTTGTTGAAGTTTCCTTCATAATCTTGATTGTTGAGGGTTTGATGAGTTCTTGAGATAATCTTATGATTTTTACAGTTTTTTTTAGTATATTCTTGTACACTAATGTTGGGTAATTAAATCTAAGTGATTGGGGGAAGGAACCGTTTGATTCTAGGTGAATTGGGGTTAGAAACCAAGTAACGAAATTCGTCAAATTTTTTGGAAAAAAGGGTGGGGATCCCCGCCACTCCGTGCGCCTCACATCAGTGTCTGTAGTTTGGGCTTTGGCGAGCCGGGCTACTCAGTGCACCCAATCCCAGACTTTGTAGTTCAGGATTTGGCGCTCTGTGCCACTCAGTACGCCAGGGTCGCCATGTCCTCAACCCTTTCCCACTTCTTTCCATTTGAGTTTCCTCAAATCATACCAAAGCTTTCTAGTTGATTTCTACACTCTAATGTACGTCTAAACATCATGAGATCATCCCTAACAGGAGATAGTAATCCTTGAATGCATATTAAAATTCAAGTTAGAGCTAATAGTCAAGTATTGAGAGTTCTTCGTGTCTTTTCAAAAACTCTTTCACAATTGTTTTTAAAAAAAATTAAGACTTAAGCATTGAGTTTGAGAAAATGTAGAGCTGAGTTCATTTTCTTCAAAATGATATATGGGAACTAACTATTCCCAAGAGTAAATGTTTTCACATTTAAGATGAGAGGTAAGATCGATTTCCAAAAGAGTTTTCATGAGCAGTTCAGAGTACCATCTCTTTTAAGAGATAGAATTTGAGTTATAATCTCAAACCATAGAAAAGTTATGTTTTAAACGTATGATCTAGTTACATTTTGGGAGTATTATTGAGCACCAATATGGGGACAAGTTGAGATAACTCAAAGTCACCATAAACCATGTAGCCAACATTGGTAGAAAGGGTCATACTTTTTCAATGATTCCTTAGTGCTTTTTCGCATAGACTAGTGGATCCACATAGTAGTAGGTTTAATACGCCGACAAAGTATAGGACGTCCCTTGTAGCGTGACACAAGAATTTGTATCATCACATACATCATAATGATGGTTGTCGGTTAGAGAATCTCTCATAGAGTCTGTTATATTTTCATATACAAAGCTAAGTTACTATTGTGTTTTTCAATATAATGTGTTGTTAGCTATATATTTTAAAGCTTTTGTTTATGTTGCATCCTTATTACTTCTTTATATTTATATGAGATGAGTTGAGTTGATACGAGGTCAGTTTCTTATGTTCCCTTACAAGCTTATGTCTTGTTTTAGAATTCCCCTCATATGCTCGTACATTCTATGTACTGACGCCATTTGGCCAGCATATTTTATGATGCAGATACAAGTAACCAGGATCAACATCCAGCAGTTTGTTGATCCGGTTGAGTTGCAGAGTTGTTGGTGAGCCTCCTTACTTTCAGAGGATCCCCTTTTAATTGTTTTTTCATTGTAGTTTGTTAGGATGTCGTGGGTCTTGTTCCAACATCCATCTCAGTTATTAGAGGCTTTATAGGCATTTAGATATTATTATTTTATGAGTCTTTCATTTTCATTCAGTTATGTTGAGACTTGAGTTGCCACTTTGGCTAGTTGAATGTTTATTTATAAAACAATCTAAGTTATCATATCTACAACAAATTTGATGTTTAGCCACGAAAAGTATAGCTACGATAAAAAATTCGTCACCAATTATACATTTTTTGTGACAAAACTTACATTTCGCCCTCAAATGCATGATTCACATATTTTTAGTGACAAAAAATAAAGTTCGTAGCAAATGTTTTGTCTACAAATCTTTCCCACCAAAAAATTAAAATGGCGCCAATTATTAGGTAAATTTAGCCACAAAGTTAAGGATATTAGTGACAATCAGTTTTGTCACTAATTTTGTTGACAACTTGTGACGAACCACAAATGCATGACTCACATACATTTAGTGACAAAAATAATTTTGTAACAAATGTTTTGTTTACAAACTTTTCCCGCCAAAAATTCTAATTGGCGCCAATTATAAGGCAATATTAGTTTAAGTTTAGATACGAAAATATTTTGTCACAAAAAGTATATATTTAAATTAGTGACATAATAATATTTGTAATGAAATGGTGTAAACTTTAGTCATTAATTGTATATCATTTGTGACATTCACTTTTGTCACTAATAATATAAACAGTTAATGACTATCATCTTTTTGTCTCCGTTTATCTACAATATTATTTAGCTACGTTAAAACGTTTGTCGCAAATTATTTTCTCTTTGTGACAAAATTAATTTTCGTCTTAAATGAATATGTTATGCACTTTAAATGGCTAAAAAAATTTTTTTACAAAAGTTTCGTCATCTACAAACTTTTTCCACTATTAAAAATACTGTGAATACCGGCCTCCAATGAAAGTCAATAATTTCTTACCTTCAGATGTCGGTATTTTAAAAAACAATTATTTTTTTCTTAAGAAAATCATACCCAAGAAGTTGGTTTTGGCTACACACAAAAAAACCAAACCCACACTGACCTCTGGAGGTCAATATTTTTTCTTAAAATAGATATAAAAAACGATCTCTTATAGTCGATATTTGATTAACAAATAAAGAATAATATTAATTATTACCTTGGTTAGATATAAAAGGAAAAAAAATATTTTTAATAAACTTAAATCAAATTATGTTTCGGAGGACGGTAATGTGTAAAATAAAATTAAATATTACAATATCCACTTACAAAAGTCGGTAATATTAAATTCATGTAATTAATTTTATTTTCATTAAATATTCATATAGTGACCACCGGAGGTCAATAGTTTTATTTTTTATTTAAAATCGACTTCTAGTGATCGGTACTAGATTATAAAATTAATAATACAATGTAATTTTATGTCAATAAAAATACAAAAAAACTAAAAATTAATAATTTTCAATTAATTTTAAATAAATCATTGACCGGAAGACGAATTTATGTAAAATAAAAAACAAAAACAATAAAAAATATCGATCTCCGAAAGTTGGTATTATTTAATTTAACCTAATTAATTTTTCTTAATTAAAATTTAATGTGAACTGACCTCCGGAAGTTGGAACATTTTGTTTTATTAAAAAATTGAGTCCGTGGAGTAGACAAAAATATAATGATAAATTTTACTTGGAATATGGAATAACATCGATATTAATTAATAGGTAATTATATATATATATACATATATATATATATATATATATATCTATATATGTAAACTAATGTAAAAAAAATTATCAGTCTATCGTCAAATCATGAACTTTTATCTCGTTTAATAATGTAGTGGCAAAGAGCCAACCGATGATTCATCTGAGTATAAAATGTGAGGCGATACTCATAGAAATGTCATAATAAATCAAACTTTATTTATGTTAACGATTCATCAGAACTTTGAATGTCTTGTCTCCCTTAGTGATATACACAACAGAACATCGATAATTCATTGGTTTTAGAAGGTAATACCTATATGTTGACACCCAATTTTGACAGACCTACAACCCTTTTTGAATTGATATTCGATTTAAAATGTATTGTAAAACCTATTTCTTTGACTCTTTGTTTAAATTTATATTTTATTTTTATCTAAATAATTATATACACTAACATTCATAATTTTCAAAATTATTATTATTATTAATATTAATATTAATATTAATATTATTATTATTATTATTATTATTATTATTATTATTATTATTATTAGTTGTTAAATATTTGAAATAATTAATTTGCTTATCTATTTAGCGTGTATTAATAGATTTAAGTATGTTTATTTCATATGCAAATTTTTATTATGTATAGTGTGTTATTATTTAAATTGCAATTCACTTAGTTTTTCTCCAAATTATTTAAATTATAGCATTTTCCTCCAAAATATTTAATTTTTAGCCTATTATATTCTAATGCATTTCAATTATGGAATGAATGTCAAGATAAAATATTGATTTCGTGTTTGAAGAAAAAAAATTAATGACCGTACATTTTATTTTCTACCTCTTTTTTAGATTTTGATAATATTCTACTGCTATATTTTTAAAAGTGAAAACTTATGTTAGATGCTTATAATAACAACACTTATTTAGTATAGATGTGTTTCCCCCCTGCATTTTTTGCACGTATGACTACTAAGAACAAAAATGTCTTCAGTTGATAGTTTGGTCCAATAGCCCCTACCGTCAATAATTTGGTTCAAAAATGCTTTTATTGTTACTTAATGGGTCAAAAATATCATTTTTCAAATAAATATATTATTTCTTTTATTTTTAAACACATTATTTTTCTAATTGTGATTTTTTTTATTAGGAAATATTAATCTACTACAATTTCTAATTTATTATTATTATTAAGAAGTAATATTTTATATTTTGATTGAATACAATTGATATATATAATACATTTGACAGAGAAGATGAATGCATAGTGTATTCGTTGTATCAAGTTTTATCACAAATACAATTAATACAATTATATTTTATCAATTGTATTAACAAACACAATTAGTATCGACAAAGACAATTGTCAAAATATAAATTGGCATAACACAATTAGAACATAATACGTATACAGTTAATAAATAATACAAATACGATTGATATGAAATACAAATATATTTGATACATCATACAAAATACAATATCATATCAGCAGTTCAAATTCATTAACCCATACCTTTTTATTTTAACCCTAAAAGACCCAACTCTAATTCATTCTCCTCTTTGTCATGAGAACAACGCCGCAGACCCCTTGGGTCGTTTTCATTTTTCGGCGAAAATCGCCACCTCCTCCATCTTTGTCCAGCAGGCTCCTGAGAAACCCCGAGCCGCCTGCTCGCCGCCTGCTCGCCGCCTCTCCTCGAAACCCCAAGTCCCTCTTCTTCCCCTCCTTTCTCTCTTCTCCAGTGAAGATGGAAGCAAGCGAGGACCAAGTGAGCTCCTCATCTCCTTTGCTTCGGCAAGAACAGCCCCGAGTCACCAGCGAGACCCTTCTCCTCTCCTTTGCTTCGGCAAGAGTGGCCAACAGTCGCTGGCAAATTGGACCAACAACATCATCAACCGGAGCGCTGCTCTAACCAGCAAACCCTAGCGTCGTTCCTCACATTTTACAGTGAGGACGGCAAAGACGAGCACCAATAGAGTCTGGTCAACACACGGTTTGAGATTTCGAGATGGATCTTAACAGATTCGTGGGTTAGTTTCTTTAATAGTTATCTCATTTCTCAAATGGCCTTTTGCTTTCCGATTAGAAGTCTTATTGCATGTTTAGATTGTTGAAGTCATGAAATTTGTGAATCTCGTCTTAAGCATGAACTGTTGTGATTTATGATAGCCTAAATTTGTTCATTGGCTCTAGCATTTTGCAGTAGCACCACTTTGATTCAATCACAAATAGAGCTACTGATTTTTTAGTGTATTTGAGTAAGATTTGATATGTCAATGGATTGCTTTGCTTAATTTAATTGATCATTCTTTGTGGTTACTTTCGCCTTAATTTATTTGAACCACAAATTATCCATTTATGTTACTACTTGATTTGAACTGATTTTACTTCTTTCTTTGAATTTATTTGCTTCGCCTGATTCTCTACAATATTATTACATATTGACCTGTATTAATTTATTTCCTTACCTTAACTGAATTTTGTCAGATGTTGTGTTTCTGGTTATGGTAAATTGCCACAATTTTGATATTTTATTGAAGTGAAAGTTTAAAAGATCAAAGCTTTCATTTATGTTAAACTTTAACCATACTGCTCCTAATTGTAATCTTGAAAACTCTATTGGCACGTCAAGATGATATTTTGAAACAAGTGCAGCAGTTTATGAGCTCATCCAGATCAAGGTTA
This sequence comes from Solanum okadae, assembly GCA_036553675.1. NCBI lineage: Eukaryota > Viridiplantae > Streptophyta > Magnoliopsida > Solanales > Solanaceae > Solanum > Solanum okadae. Next base: position 15,969,306 of record CM071683.1, read on the forward strand.
GCCATAGTATACTTTAAACTATAATAATTTCATTACAGCTTGTTTAATTAAACAGAAATAGTTTGTAGCATTTAACACCTAATATATAACTATGTTTCATTTTCATGATACAGTGATCAATGAACCTTATCAAGTTATCCCTTCAGGTACAATAATAACTACATTGCTTTGTTCTCGTTAATTTAATTTAGAACCTCTGCTATTTATTTATCCTGTTAGAGTAGAGGTTGGACGCAAATCACCAAAAAGCGAATTGTCGAACCGAACCTATGTTCTACGCATGAGATATTTCAATTGTGTTTGTTTGCTCTGTTTTCATATTAATTTTCCTCTTCTTGAGCATGTAATTTGTTGTTTACTGTTAGTTCAATTCATGTACTGTTAGCTTTCTTGTTCAAGAATAATTGTGGAATCATCTGTTAGTTGAATTGTGTTATGTTAGCTTTCCTCTTCAATTGTGTTTGTTTGCTCTGTTTTCATATTAGGTTTCCTCTTCCTGAACATGTAATTTGTTGTTTACTGGTAGTTCAATTCATGAGTACTGTTAGCTTTCTTGTTCTAGAATAATTGTGTTTCAATTGTGTTCTGTTATCTTTCCCCTTCAAGGAAAAACATTATGTATGTACTCTTGAATCTAATTTACGCAGAAAGTGTATGAGTGATCATATTCCCTCAATTACACATTTAAAATTCAACACAGGTTGTATGAGTGATCTAATTGTTTATGTTTCTTTGATGCTTAAATTACCCTATATATGAAATAAAATATTAATTATTTGTTTACACAGGTTGTGTAAGATGGAAATCAGGACCAACTATTAAAGAAGTGCTTTTGCAATGATATTTTGAGAAGCAACCTCAATTTTATTACTTCGTTTCTTTTTAATGTTTAGTATATCTAAGTTACATTTTTCAAGTTGGACCAATTTTGTTGATGTTAATTTCTCTTTAAGGCGTATGTAATGAGATATCATCTCATGAATGTTATTTTGGTTGTTCCTAATTAATATATGATGGTGTTTTTAAAAGATTTTCTTATTGTTATCTTACTTCTTTTAGTATGTTATTAGCTAGTTTTAGTTTGTATAAATGCTCTTTCCATTGAAGTTACATATATAATTTATATATGATTTGGTAATTTTCAAATTAACAGAAACCTAAATAACTAAATCGAATCGTAAATACTATAGCTACAAATTAAAATGTCATCAAATATTTGTTATTAGTGACATAACATTTTTTCGTTGGTAAAAGTAGTTTTTTTAGTGATGATGTGATAATTTTTAGCTAAAAAATGGCAAGAAAGTAGCGCTGTCACTAATTTATACTTTAGTGACAAAAAGATAATGTGTATGTGAAAAGTAGTTTTTAGTGACGAAATAATATTTGTTCAATGACGAAATAGATAGATGATTGGAGACAAAACAAATCATCACTAATTCAAATAAATAGTTAGTGACGCCATCATTCACGTCACCATTATAACTTCTTTAGTGACGAAAAACAGCTATTACCTACAAAAAAAATATAATTCTATGACAATCAAGTTTGTCCTGAATACTATTCATTTGGGGGCGAAAAATAGTTTCGTAGTCAATTCATTCTAATTTGTGACAAAACACTAATTCGTCTCAATATACATTTAGTGACCCATGCTTTAGGGACGAATGCTTGACGAATTTTTTTTGTCACAAAATTCCTTTTGTGACGAAATATGAACTTAAAGTGACAAAATATTTCGTCTCAAATAATCGAATTTGTTGTAGTTGCATGCATTGAGTTACAATTTAATTTTAAAGTGCTTTTATTATGAGTAAGTCTTCCACTAACAGTTAAGTTAGGCCAAGGGTTCGCTTGGGGCCATCAATGATTCTCGAGTGAAGTCAACCAAGCTTCCAAAAGGATTTATGGAAACGCTAGTGCTACACGATACTCTAGCAGGGATCCTCATCTACATGGATGACATGTACAAGCAGGATATTTCCTAGAACCTCAGTTTGACCCAAAGCTCGAGATGAGGCTCAATTTTAGCCAAGATAGGGGCATAGGGTGTTAAGACCCCACATGCGCATTATGCTAATGCGGCTCCCTACCTATTTGTTCAACCAGCTCTTACTTTTTCCCGAACTAAGACAACTAGGCTAGCTATGTCTTTTAAGGAGTAGAGGATGTTTAGGAATCTATAGGGTTGGGTCTTGTCTTGGTTACAAGTGTTGCGAGAAAGGATTCCCACGAGTTTCTCATGAGGTGTAAGGAAAGGTTGCATAAACTTTGGTTAGTGGAGTCCTATTTGGTAGATTACACTATTTTTCATCTAGATAGGTCAGCAAAGCAGTGGTGGAGGTCCTACCTTGATTGAAGACAAGTCGAGTCACCTTTGATTACATTAGTTTAGTTCTTGAGGGCTTTCTTTGAGAAGTGTGTACCTCAAAGCTCGAGAGAGCGATTGGGGATGAGTTTATAGACTTGAATAATTGATCATTGTTAGTTGCATTGAATGAGACCTGATTCCATGGGTGGGCTAGACATGCAACTATGCTTATGATGATAGAACATGAAACACACTCCATTGAGGGGATCCATCACGAGGCCTTTGGAACCATCAACAAAAGACCCCTCTCTTAGTATAATTTTAGCAGGTCTTAGTCTTGTCGTAGAGGGTTTAAGGGCAGAGGTTAACTAAGGCAGCTTCAGCTTGGTAGTCTGGTTCATGAAGCTTATCAGCTATAAATGGTGGCACTACTATGAGTTCTATTAGTCTGTTGGTTAAAACTTCTAAGGGCTCACAATCAGGGTATCATGGATGAGATGACCATACAACTCTAGGCAAGTCTTCTTAGTAGGTCACTTTTGTTAAGGGATTTTATGAGCCTGGTGAGTTTGGGCACAATCTAGAGTGTGATGTAGGGAACCCACCTTTCAAATAGAAGAGTCAGTAGAGTTTATAGGTTCAGACCCCTAAGGCTCTAGTGTAATTGACAAGATTTGGGGCTCAACGTTGCTGGGGTAGTCCATAGGTAGGCATGTTTGGTGGTTGAGGTGGAGATTTCCATATTCTTTTAAAAGGAAGCAACAGACGTAGTCACCAGATGTTTTTATCACAAGTATGCTCTCTGTCTCCAATCAGCCTGCATATGTTTTATTTGATTTTGGTCTACATTTTTAGTTGTGTCTTCTTAATATGCTATGACATTGGAGTTATCTTGTGAGCCGATGCTTATGCCTATGCATTAACTTACCCATTAGATGATTTTTTAGTAGTATATAGATCTGATGTAGTGAAAAACTTTATGTATGATACATAGGTTGGTCGTATTGTGTTAGATATGGTTGATTTCGACATGATTCTATGCATGGACTAGTTGTCTCATTATCATATGGGCTTGGGTAGCTTCTCCAAGTCTGTTACTTTGTGCATGCCTAATATTCCCTCTCTTGTGTTGAACAGTATTTTCAAGCATATGCCAAGAAGTGTTATCTCTTTTCTAATGGTGCGACGATTAATAGAGAAGGGGTCTCTACCTTATATTGCTTATCTCTGTAATACTAGTGCCAAACATCCTTCCCATAAGATCATTCTTGTGGTTTTACTGTTTGCTTATGCTTTTCCTATCGATCTACTTGGTCTTCTTCTTGATTGTGATATTTTATTTATGTATTGACATTGAGCCAGACACAGAAGTTTTTATTCTACCATACCAGATGGATCTAGTTGAGTTGAGGGAGATTAAGGAGCAAATCCAGGACCTCTTTGTCAAGGGGTTCATTATACTGAGTGTATCTCTTTAGGGTTATCCTGCCCTATACATGAATAAGAAGGATGCTACCTTGTGTAGGTACATTGACTACGTACATGTGGACAAGGTGAACATCAAGATACATACCGCAGATTGATGACTTATCTGACCAACTTCAGAATGCAGTGTAACACCCCGTAAATTCTATGACTTAAGTTAGAGCCTCACCTTATGAATAATGACTTAAAAATAGTCAAAATGATGTTTATAAACCTAAAGTAATGCAATTGACTTGGTTTGGAAGAATAAAAGTCTAAACGTCAAGAAACGATCACGACGTCCGAAAACTAGAGAAGAATGTGTTCTACTATGTCCTTAGGTTTTGGGCAGGTTTGGGAGTGTCGTATGATGGTATAATCTCGTAAAAAGGTTTAAATTAGGTAAATACATGTTTAGGGTCCAAATGTACGGGTACGACCCCCCCAAGGACCACCCTAGGGGTCCTTGAGGAGAACCCAATACTTGGACCCAAAAGTTGTCAAAACTGCAGCAAACGACGAAACCAAGACTCCCTGCCAGTAGACTGGTCTACGGACCATAAGTCATGGTCGTAAACCCATACTTGTTCATGGGAGACTTGGCCCCCAAAAGCGAGCCTCAGTACCAAACGACAGATGACAAGTGTAGTCAGTAACTCCACCTACGGTCCGTACGTGGATGGTCGTAAGTCCTGGCAGTTTTTAAGTTTTAGTTTTTAGTTTAGGGGTTGTAGTTTTAGTTAGTTATTTAATTAAGGTTTAAGAGGGGTGGTTAGTTAAATAATTACCATTCTAAACCTAACTATAAGACCCTAACCCTAAGACTTTAACTCACACAACTGAACTCACAAGTCAAACTCATTCTTCCTCAAAACTCTCTCAACTAAGAACCCCATTGAAGAAGAAGACCAAGGTTCATCTAGGGCAGCAAGGTTTCGATTTTTTTCCATCAATTCTCAAGGAATTAACTAAGGTATGGTTGCTTATCACTCTTGGGATTCCTTTCCACAAGAGGCTCCTTCAAGATAAATTTCAAAATCTCCAAATTTCTAGGTTTCAATCCAGAACCATGGGTCTTCTTTCTAAAGTAAAATTCATGTCATAAACTGACTTTGATTGATGTTATATGAACCATTATGGATGAATTTATGTTGTATTGGTGTTTTCTTGAAGGATTCCCATGAGACCCATGTTTCTCCTTCTTTTACTAATTCTAACCCTAGTTTGTGTTGACTATTGATTGAAGGCTATGAGTTGAATGTGATGTTATGTAATTCATGTTTGTATGATGATTCTACCCTAGGTTATGTATAATTTCTACGAAATTAGGGTTGAGTCTTTGAATGAAGCCTTGAAGGCTATGAAGGGAATATGTCAATTGCTTATATTGATGTTGATTATGTTATTACTTCATGAATTACCTTATATTATGTATTGGTTATGAATTGATGGGTAATTGAAGTATGAATGTCTTATGAAGGGCAAGAAGGTATGAAGGTTGGTTCTTCTTTGAACTCAAGTATGAAAGGTGAATTATTTAGATTGTAATGATGCTATACATAATGTGTTGTTGTGGTGTTGATGACCTAGTTTCCTCATCCTTAACCCTCTACACTTGAATTAGCTATGAAGTATGTATGTATGTTATGGTATGATATCTATATGATTGAAAGGTAGTTCTCATGATTATAATGTAATGTAAAGTGAAAGGTTTACTCACTTGCTGAGTGTTTCTAAAGTGAAAGGATTGTTACTCACTTATGAACACATATGAGCTATTATGGCAAGATGTCTACATAAGAGTCTAGTAAAGGCTAATGTGAACTTATGTGATGACTAAAGATGATTACAAAAGGGAATTAGATGCTTAGCACCGAAGGGCATGTAAATGAGATGGGGGGGGGGTCTCACGTTTAGTAAGTTCGACTCCCCACGTGGGTTTTCTCACGTTTAGCAAGTCCGAATTACCCACGGTATGTGTTGTCTCATGAGATTGAAACCCCCACGTTTAGTAAGTTAGGGTTCTAGAAGCAATCTCCTTGACCCTTAACTATGTGCCCACATAGGACTCTAGCTTAGTGGATCCACCTAGATAGCTATGTACGAATGGTTACACCTTAGGCAAGTGTTAACCCTCTCTTTTCGTTGTGGAATAGAACATCGGATTCCATGTAGATTTCATGGTCTATGTCGGTTATTGCAATATTTCCAAAATTTAAAAGTAAATTAAGGTTTGAAAGGTGTGAACTCTTACTAGGGCTTTCTTAAGGGATTCTACATAGTGTAAGGGAGGGTATGGGACTTCCCTTGCACATTGCACTTGTGGGATCCTAAGGGATGGTTGTAGTAGTGTTATCTTATGATTATGATGGTTATGACTTATGTATGTTGAAGCTATGTGATGTATGATCATTATGATTATGGTAAGTTATGATGAAATATGATCTTATGAAGGCATGTATGAAGTAGGTTGCTTAATATGATACTCGGCTTTGAATAGGGTTATGGGGTTCTATTCTTTGCATTGCACTAGTATTGGTTGGGTTGTCTACATGTTGGGATGATATTATGTTGGTTTGGACTATGATGCTTACTTTGTGTGGATATTGGATTTACTTGGTAAAAAGCATGTTTTGACTAAATGTCCTTTTATGCATGTTTCAATGGTTTTTATGCATAGTAGCCATACTTAGTACATGTGTTGTACTACCATATTTTCTCCCTTTTCCCCAAACTTTTAGGTTCGGGCCGTTGAGGATTCAAGCTTACTTCTCAAGACACTTGGAGTTGCTTCCCCAAGTTGGTGAGTCCTCAAGTCCGAGGACAAGACCCTATGATCTAGCTTTTATGTTTAGTTCTTTGCTTATGTGAAAGACATTGTTGTACTTTCCTATTTCAAGACTTCTTATTGATGTAAGGGCTAAGTCCCATTTTCGATACTCCTATGTCTAGATGATACATTGTGACGAAGTTAGATTCTATTTTTCATATATGAAGTAAAGTTGAACTTCCAAAGTAAAAGTTTTAAATTTTCCGTGATTTTATTTTATGATACATGCTATGACGAATGCTAAGGGCTTGTATAAGACCACTTCGAGGTCGAATACGCCGGTAACGACTAATGGGTGTTCTCGGGTCGTTACATGCAGTGACCTTCTCAAAGATAGATTTGAGAGCAGGCTATGATTAATAACGTTTCAAAGACACTTCATCCAATTTTAAGAGTCAACTATCGTAAATAATAACCCAACGAAATGAGTTGGGGTCGAATCTCAAAAGGAGTGGTACGTGTTTAAGATTCAATAGCAAAGTACGAATATGTTCAAGTCAATCATAGGGATATATATTATTGAAGAAAAACATAATTCAAATTAGGGGGCGACACGATTGTGAAATAACCAAAGGGTTTTGGTTTTAACTATCAGCTACACCAACAACAAATAACAAGAAATAGACAATAATGAGACGGGTTCTTGGGATGTGATTCGATTATAGGCTAACAAATGGTTAGTAAATAGTTGTAAATCAGTGAATAAGCTAGACTTTAGTGGGGATAAACTTTCTCTCGAACAGTTTACTCCTAATCAATTTGGATTCTCTCGAACACCAAGCTAGCAATTAAAAATAGCCTACGCTTTAGTCCATTCACTCTCTCGAGCTGAATATGTGGAAAAGGATTTAGGATTCACTCTCTCGAGCTGAACCCATGACAACCCAATACACACAGACCATCAATTCAGTAATCTTGGTTTTAAAACCTCTGTCTCAAGCAAGCCAAAATAACGAAGGTAGAACTGCATTTGCAACTACAATCCTTTCATTTTAACAACAATTACTGATTGAAATCACTTCTAAACATCATTTAAACTATCAATTAGCAATACCCATAAGCTAAATCAGCCCATAATCACACCCCAAGAATTAGGATTTTAGCTAGACATCATAAAAAGATAGAAATCGTTACCAAATTGTTTTTCCATCAACTAGGTAACATTAATTTCGTCATTATAAAGGTCCAAATTGAAGAATCTCAAAGACCCACTTCTAATTTCTCAGAAATGGAAAACTTTAACTCTTCAAAGCTAAGGAAATTTTGTCTCAAACTCTAATGAATGTTCACAATAAAATTTGATTGATGAAAGGATCAAAGATATAATTCTTGAAAAATTATTTATAGTAGCCAAAAATATGATGCGAAGGACCAATCGGCACAGTAAGTCGAGATCACCGATCAACTCGGCGATCCGCCCTTTGGTTAGTTCCATTGCCTTTTTGCTTTTGCCTTCACCATCCTCGAGTTTTGTAACTTTGGGCGATCCAACACTGCATTGCGGAACCACTCGACGACACGTTGACAACTTCTTTCTCTTGCCGACTTGATTTAATCCTTTGGGGCTTGGCACACTGGAACTTTAGGCGAGATATTAGCCATTCGGCGACTCGCCGAATGGATTAGGCGATCAACAAGACTTCTTTTTTAGTTCTTTTAGCTGCCTTGATCCTTTTTGCCAATTAGTGTCCATGTTTTGTTCCTCACTCCAAATACCTAGAAATCAAGGATTTTACATCAGTTATTGGCACAGAATAAGCATTTGAGGACACTAAATCTATCCAAATAAATCCCTAAATGAGTCCAATTCGTGGACTCATCAACACCCCCAACTTAAAATTTTGTTTGTCCTCAAGTAAAACTCAAAATGAGCAGTTCAAAAAGGATGTCTCAAACAGTGCTACACAAAACTCAATCATGAATGCACACAAAAAGACTCAACTTACTCATGCAAGGATCAATTGTGCACTCAATAATTCAAGTTGTGACTCACCATTATAAAAAATTCTCAAGTTCACAATACTTGCTTTAAATGCAAGGTCAAGCTCAACAAAGGTACTCACATGCTTTCACACAAAAAATGATTCCATATTCACACACAATGGTTCAACAATTTAAAGCTTCGGAATCACCATCAACACTCACACTCACAAAGATGAACACATGCATGACTCCACACATAGATTTGCCCTTATTTTACAACCAACACTTGTTTTAACTCATCAAGATCACAAAGGTCTTTTCAAGGCTTGTAACAGAATTGAGTGTAAAGGTATGGTCATTTAGGCTCAGTGGCTGCTATCCTGATTTAAAGTTGTGTAAACAACACTTCCTTCCATTTTCTTCATCATTCTCATTCATGCTCAAAAGTCACCCCATTATTCATTTTCCATGTAATACCGGACACCCCATTTTCTTTGCACTTTCACAACTTTATTTTTAAAAAATCATTCTTTTTCTTTTTCATTTTTCTTTTCTTTTTCTCTTTTTTTTATATGGAGGGGTCCATCTTTTTCAAAACCATGGGTCAAAGGGGACTTCTTTGCATTTCTTGATTTACCTTCTCTTTTCACCACACCCTCAACTTAGGCTTTTGACCTAAGTTGGCTATTCGAACAAACCAAAAATCATGAGGATTATGGGTAATGGATAAAGAAAGGTCACAATTTCATCAAGTTTCTTCCAAGAAAAGTCTAAGGCTCAAAGGGTGTTCAAGCAAAGGTCACACACTCACGAGGTTGGCAACAAAAGAGGTATAATGTCAAGTTGTTTCACATTCTTCAATGTTGCCTAAGATCATTTAAAGAGATTGCATCACTTAGTCAACCGGACCAACGGGGTAAATTCTTGGTGTCAACACACATGGTTCACAGTAAGCTCATCACACAAGGTATTGGCACCAATACGAACAAGACTCCACACTTTCACTAGTGTGCAATGTTCATCACAAGAGACTCATTCAAAAACCAGCTAGTCACAACGAGATGCGAAAAGTTCACATATTGTCTCTGCAACTTCATTTGGCCTCATCGTAGCCGCACATTCATTCTTGTTCGATTATGAGCACTATTAAAGTCATCTTTTTTCATCAAGACCGATACTCAAATTTGCAAGTGAACAGCTACATTCAAGAAAAATCAAGAGGTGGCACAAGATTTTTCGAAGGGTCAAAAAATCATTTACAATTAAAATAAGGAGCCACAAGCTCAACCATCCACAAAAATAGTGCTAAACACAATTTATAGTTCAAAAACTCAATATATAAACAGAATAATACTTATAAAAGGTGGGCCTCACCCCACCACAAATAAAATCATTTGTCCTCAAATGCAAAAAAAAATATCCAAAAGTTAACTAAAAGTAAGACAGAGATGGAGGTAAAAATGGATCTTGTCTAAATAGTCACTCCGTTTTTGGGGCATCAGTGTCTGGGGTCACATCAACAGTACCACCAGCTCCACTAGAGTCAGCCACAGGCATATCTGCCAAAGAAGTCTGCATAGCTGCATCTACCATGTCCTCATCAGTCTCTATAAGGCCCTCATAAGAGACTTCCTCAGCAACCCCAAGCATCTCCTTATCCGTCTCCACCTCAAACTTAGGATCAACGGCCTCCTCAACTCTAACATCATCTGTAGTGGTAGCCAGAGGCATCTCCACCATCCCAAAAATTATAGACAGGTCGCTGGACTTCAGCTGGTCCATATCTCTCCTCAACGTAGCAATAACGATCTTTAGAGTCGTCACCTCCTCGGTGGCCCCTTGGCCAAGCTCGCACACTACTATCCTAGCCGTAAGGACATCAATGGTAGCACTCAAGGGTGTCACAGCATCAGCAAAGGCTATCTGGATCATGCCCGCAATGGAGCCCTCATGTCTGGCAGCAGGGCGATCAACAGAATGGGCTAGCTACCTAATTCGCAGTAATGAAGCCTGAGTGAGTGGGGGCCGAGAGGTAGCAACAACAGTTGTACCAGATTTGGGGAAATGGAGTAGTAAAGGAACTGGGAGTATCAGAAGGGACAATACTAGAAGTACCTGAAGGCCTAGGGGCCGGAGTAAGCAAAGATGCCTCTGCAGGAATCAAATCAATGTCCACCTCCGGAGATGTATTCACCAGAGCTTCTCTCCTCCTGTCAGCCTCCTCTTGAGTATACTCGAGCCTCAATACGTCGGATGTTAGTGGAGGATGAAGGGGTAACCTCAAAGTCTCTAGTAGCATCCCGAGGAACTCCAGCACACCGGCACAACTCTGTGATCAGCACCGGGAATGGAAGGGAGTTCATCCTCTTCTTGACCCTCATGGCCATCTCTTGTTCTATGAGGAGTCCCAGGTTGATGCTCTTCCGAGATATAATCGACCCAAGGAAGGTTGCCTTAAGGTGGCAGAGGATTGACTCATTCTGAAATGGCATGATGATGCTGCTAATAAAGACAAATCAGAACCGAGTAGCAATAATTCATATCCCTCTTCTCGATGGGGACCCCTGCCTCGATCCACCTTGGGGTAGTATCAAAAATCAGCTGAGCAAGCCAACCCTTCAAGTCATCCAAGGACTGAGTAGTAGGCAAGCCCTCATATGCCATTGTAGCTCCTAGACCCTTGTGAAGTACAGTATTAATGGACTCGCTACTGCACCTGACTTACTCTCCCCAGACCATGACCGACTTAACCGGTCTGAATGCCCTGGCCTTCTTCTTCCCCTTTTGCACCAACTCTCTGTATGCTGTATAGAACTCCTGAACCCATGTAGGAATGTAGGGGCCTCGGGGTCTAGTGAACTGATCAAATCGGTGGAAATGGAAGGTGTCCCTCACTGTGGAATATCTGCCCTCTAGGCCCTCCGTGGACAACAACTTCTCCTCGAGGATACTCCGTAACCCATCAACTTTTAATCTATTAAGGAGTCTGGCAGGATGAACTACTGGTGGCAATGGAACCACAGTAGGTGTCAGAATTGGCATAGTATCTGCCGGAGAAGAAGTTGCTGGAACTCTAGCAGAGTCAGGATGAAATCTAGCACGGATGTCTACTCTTCGGGATTGTAAGGGCTGGTCGTCTTCCGTCTCAGATAACATAGCTTGGGAGTTACGGGGCTCTCCCTCAATGCCGAAGTTGCTCACCGGAGTCTGAGATACGGGCCCCTTGCCCCTGCCTTTTCCTCCTTTTTTTGGAGGGTTGGCTCCTTCTTCTTTTATAGTTATACCCCGTGAACTTTTACGGGACAGCATATCAATGTTGGTTCTTGCCATATCTGCAAAACATCAGAAAAAGTTAGAAATAATTCAAGCAAAAGCACAGAAGAGAGGAGATGCAGACAGACTCGCCGATCACTTTGGCGAGTTGGTGGATCACTTTGACGAGCCAGATCGGGCTCGCCGAAAGAATTGGCTTAAAAATTGAAAGAAAAAAGACATGTCGGTGATGGCAAGGGCTTTTCGGAAAATCGCCGACAATATTCGGTAAGCAAGGACTTGCCATCCGAAAGTTACAATGCATTTTAAGGATTAGGGGCGCAGACAAAGACGATTAAGAAAGACATTCGGCGAGTCGCCGAGTGCACTCGGCGAACTCAGGCTTTTCGCCAAAAGTTACAGAACCTAACTCAAGATTAAGCATGAATTTAAAGATGATAAAGGGTGATTTGGCGAACCGCCGAGTGGCTCGGGGAGCTCGACCCAGCTCGCCAAACGACCCAACGTGCCTACTTTCAACCCAACTTCCCAAATTAAACCCCGCATCCCCCGAGAACAAAATCAAACTATGCACTGTATCAATTAAACTAAGACCCATACTACCCATGCCCCCAGGATATTCAGATTTCTCCCAATTTGGCCAAATTATTCCATTTGACGACTTTTGCCCTTACGAAAGACGTCAACCGCTCCATCATTGGAAAAATTACATCATTTGGCACAAATGCGGGTCACTCAGACTTCACCCGACTAGACCTAACAACATGCAAGCACAACCCCATAATTTTAATCATTTTTAAGCACAAAAAAAAAGGAATTTAACATTAAAGGCAGTACGAGCAAAATATTCGAATTAAAATAGGCATACACACATAAAATCACTATCAGAGAGGCCCATTACACATCACTAAGATAAAAGTCATTGCAAAAGAGTAAAAATTGCTAAATATATATTCAAGGTTCGTTTAACCAACCTTTGAAGCTGAATAAACAAGTTGTAAAGCTAGGCGGCAACAATATCCAACTCCGAACACAAATTTGACTACTAAAGTGCGGTAAAAACGCAAAAAATATAGAATACAATAGTGCGGGTGTGAGTTTGGTCAGTTGAAAAGTGAGAAAATGTAAAATATTTTTGAACTTTTTAACTTATGGCCTTTAAAAACCATCCAGTTCTTGCCCTTTTGGCGACATAAGTTTTGCTCACCGACCTACTCGACGAGATGCCGAGTGGACACTTACCTCGCCAAGTTTTATAGGACCACCAGTTAATATGGGGGTCCAAACGGCGGACTAAGTCGTGATCGCCGTGCTGGTCGGCGATTCGCCGATATGCTCTTGGGCTCGCTGAGTTTTACAAACTATAATTTCAAAATGTCTTGAGTCCAACGGTGGTCAACATTGGGCTCGCCGACCTCTTCGGCGAGTCGCCGACAGGACTTTTAGCTCGCCAACCTGCACTTACTTTTCAAACATATTCTACATTTCAACCTACAAAATCAACACAGGATTACTTATAAAACAGAAATAAAGCGATAAACACTTAGGTTGCCTCCCAAGAAGCACCTTAGTTAACATTATGGTACGACGTAAGTCCTCTCTTAAATTCCATTTGTGGGATTTTTCTAATTTTCATAAGGCAACCCTTCTACTGGCTCTGGGTAGAGACAAGACAGAACTTGTTGCATTTGGAACTCTAGTAGCTGAATGAACATGGAATGAGAAATTGTCATCTAATTCAGCATTAAGACATTCTCTCTTATCTCCTTCAACACTCTGTCGTGCACTTCGACTTTTTGTAGGCTGAGTGACAGGATCTATTTAATTTGCCCACCCTCTTGCTTCTTCGTCTTTCGATGCTCATGAGGGGGGATGTACATGTCCTTCTTTTTGGACACTACCTCCAATTCCATGACTTTCTTGGCCAAGACATCCAGTTGAGTCAACAATGTGGCCAATTCTTGTTCTATTTGTTTCTCATTATTGATCTTCGCAATGAGATCAAGGAGTTACGTTGTTATTGCATAAGGTAGTCAGATGAGATCACCTGGAGAAATTTGGTCAGCCACTATTCTATTATTGGGGCCAAGACCCCTGTAGAAGCATTTCAGAAGCATCTTATATGGAATTCCAATAGTTGGGCACTGTTGCAATAGGGCCTTGAATCTTTGCCACAACTCATGAATTGAATCACCCTTCAATTGTCTAAAACTTAGCATGTTATCCCTAAGAATCATCATCCTCAAAGGAGAGAGGTCCATTGGTCTACCGTTTCTACAAAACTTGCTCTTTTATTCTGTGCTAAACAAGCAATACGAAAACCAAAACTGAAAAATAAGTCGATTCAACTATAACTAACAAGAACAAAATTCAACTTAACTAAAGAATCTTAACCAACACCACTCCCCGTCAGCGTCACCATTTTAATTAATAACATTTCAAAGACGCTTTATCCAATTCTAAGCGTCTATGACCATAAATCAGTATTGTAGCCCAACTAAATAAATTGGAGTCAAATCCCACATGAATTGGAACATGTTTAAGATTCAATAGCAAAGTATGAATATGTTCAAGTCAATCATAGGGATAGACATTATTGAAGAAAAAACATAATTCAAATTAAGGGGGTGACACGAGTGTCAAATAATGGGGTGGGCGGGTTTGGTTTTAACTGTCACCTACACTATACTAAATAACAAGAAATAAACAATAATGAAACGGGTTCTTGGGATGTGATTCGATTATAGGCTAATATAGACAAATGGGTAATTGCAACTGTTAGCAAATAGCAATAAATCAGTGAATAAGCTAAACTTTAGTGGGGATAAACTTTCTCTCGAACAATTTACCCCGAATCAAGTTGGTTTCTCTCGAACACCAACAAGCAAGCAATTAAGAATAGCCTACGCTTTCGTCCATTCACTCTCTCGAGCTGAATGTGTGGAAAAGGATTTAGCATTCACTCTCTCGAGATGAACCCATGACAACCCAATACCCACAGACCATCAATTCAGTAATCTTGGTTTTAAAACCTCTCTCTCTCGAGCAAGCCAAAAATACGAAAGTAGAACTTCATTTGCAACTACAATCCTTTAATTTTAACCATAATTACTTATTGAAACCACTTCTAAGCATCATTTAAACTATCAATTAGCAATACCCATAAGCTAAATCAGCCCATAATCACATAATCACACCCCAAGAATTGAGGTTTTAGCTAGACATCATAAAATGATAGAAATCGTTACCAAATTGTTTTTCCATCAACTGGGTAAGATTAATTTCGTCTTTACAAAGGTTCAAATTGAAGAATCTCAAAGACCCACTTCCAATTTCTCAAAAATGGAAAACTTCAATTCTTCAAAGCTATGGAAATTTTGTCTCAAACTCTAATGAATGTTCAAAATAAAATTTGATTGATGAAAAGATCAACGATATAATGTTTGAAAAATTATTTATAGTCGCCAAAAATATATTGCGAAGGACCAATTAAAGCAGTAAGTTGGGATCGCTGATCAACTCGACGATCCGCCCTTTGGTTAGTTCCATCGCCTTTTGGATTTGGCCTTCAATATCCTCGAGTTCTGTAACTTTGGGCAATCCAACACTGCATCGCGGAACCACTCGGTGACACGCCAACAGATCCTTTCTCTCACCAATTTGATTTTATCCTTCAGGGATTGGCACAATAGAAATATAGGTGAGATATTAGCCATTCGGTGACTCTCCCAATGGTTTAGGTGATCAACAAGCCTTCTTGTCTTCGTTCTTTTAGATTCCTTGATCCTCTTTTCCAATTAGTGTTCATGCTTTGTTCCTCACTCCAAATACCTGGAAATTAAGGATTTTACATCAGTTATTGGCACAAAATAAGCATTTGAGGACACTAAGTCTATCCAAATAAAGCCCTAAATGAATCCAATTCGTGGACTCATCAACACCCCTAACATAAACTTTTGCTTGTCTTCAAGTAAAACTCAAGTTGAGCAGTTCAAAAAAGATGTCTCAAACAGTGCTACACACGACTCAATCATGAATGCACACAAAAAGACTCAACTTACTCATGCAAGGATCAATTGTGCACTCAAAGATTCAAGTTGTGACTCCCCATTATCAAAGATTCTCAAGTTCACAATACTTGTTTCAAATGCAAGTTCAAGATAAACAAAGGTACTCAAATGCCCTCACACAAAAAATGATTCCATATTCACACACAATGGTTCAACAATTTAAAGCATTGAATTCACCATCAACACTCACACTCACAAAGATGAACACATGCATGACTTCACCCATAGGTTTGCCCTTATTTTCCAACCAACACTTGTTTCAGCTCACTCAAGATCACAAATGTCTTTCCAAGGTCTGTAACGGGACTGAGTGTAAAGGTATAGTTATTTAGGCTCAGTGGCTTCTATCCTGATGAAATGTGGTATGAACAACACTTCCTTCCCTTTTCTTCAACGTTCTCATTCATGCTCAAAAGTCACCCATTATTCACTTTCCATGAAATACCGGACACCCCATTTTCTTGCACTTCCACAACTTTATTTCAAACTTTTTCATTCTTTTTCTTTTCTTTTTCTCTTTTTTTTGTATGGAGGGGTTTCATCTTTTTCAAAACCATGGGTCAAAGGGGTTTTCTTTGCATTTCTTGATTTACCTTCTATTTTCATTACACACCCAACTTAGGCTTTTGGCCTAAGTTTGCTTTTTAAACAAACTACAAATCATGAGGATTATGGGTAATGAATAAAAAAAGGTCACAATTTCATCAAGTTTCTTCCATGAAAATTCTAAGGCACATAGGGTATTCGAGCAAAGGTCACACACTCATGAGGTTGGCCACAAAATAGGTTTAATGTCAGATTGTTACATTCTTCAAAGTTGCCTAAGATCATTTCAAGACATTGCATCACTTAGTCAACTGGATCAACGGGGTAAATTCTAGGTGTCATCACACATGGTTCACGGTAAGCTCATCACACAAGGCATTGGAACCAATATCAAACAAGACTCCACATTTTCGCTAGTGTGCAATGTCCATCACAAGAGACTCATTCGATAACCGGCTAGTCATAATGAGATGCAAAAAGTTCACATATTGTCTATGAAACTTCATTTGACCTCATCATAGCCACACATTCATTTTTGTTCATTTATGAGTACTATTCAAGTCATCTTTTTTCATCAAGACCGATACTCAAATTTGCAAGTGACAACCACATTCAAACACAATCAAGGGGTGGTACAAAATTTTTGGAAGGGTCCATAAATCATTCACAATTAAAACAAGGAGCCTTCAACTCTACCATCCACAAAAATAGTGCTAAACACAATTTACAGTTCAAAAACTCAATATATAAACAGAACAATACTCATAAAAGGTGGGCCTCACCCCACCACAAGACAAAAGCAATTTGTCCTTAAATGTAAGAAAATATCCAAAAGTCAATAAAAATAAGACAGAGAGGGAGGTAAAAATGGATGATGTCTAAACAGTCACTCCGTCTGTCAAGGAATCAGTGCTCGGGGTCACATCAATAGAACCACCAGCTCCACTAGGGTCAGCCACAGGCGTATCTACCAAAGAACATTGCACATCTACATCTACCATGGCCTCTTCAGTCTCTATAAGGCCCTCGTAAGTGACTTCCTCAGCAACCCCAAGCATCTCCTCATCTGTCACTGCCTCAAACTCAGGATTAGCAGCTTCCTCAACTCTAACATCATCTCTGGTGGTGGCTGGAGGCATGTCTGGCTCAACTGGTACATCTGGAATCTCCACTGTCCCAAAAATCATAGACATATCGCTAGACTTCAGCTGGTCTACATCTCTCCTCAACGCAGAAATAACGACCTTTAGAGTCGTCACCTCCTCGATGGCCCCTTGGCTACGCTCGCACACCACTATCCTAGCTGCAAGGGAATCAATGGTAGCACTCAAGGGTGTCACAACATCAGCAAGGGTTGTCTGGATCATGCCCGGAATGGAGGCCTCAAGTCTGGCGGCATGGCGATCAGTAGAATTGGCTAGCTGCCCTATCCGCAGTAATGAAGCTTGAGTGAGTGGGGGCCGGGAGGTAGAAGCAACAGTACCAAATCTGGGGGGAATAGAGCAGTAGAGGAACTGGGAGTATCAGAAGGGACATCACTAGAAGTACCTGAAGGCCTAGGGGCTGGAGTAGGCAAAGATGCCTATGCAGGTATCGAATCAATGTTCACCTCCGGAGATGTTTTCACCAGAGTTGCTCTCCTCTTGTCGGCCTCCTCCCGAGTGTACTCAGCCACAATACACCGGATGTCAGTGGAGGATGAAGGGGTAACCTCAAAGTCTCTAGTAGTATCCCGAGAAACTCCAGTACACCAGCACAACACTGTGATCAGCACCGGGAATGGAAGGGAGGTCTGCCTCTGTTTGGGCCTCATTCCCATCTCTTGCTCTATGAGGAGTCCCAGGTTAATGCTCCTTCGGGATATGATCAACCCAAGGCAGGTTGCCTTAGGGTGGCGGAGGATTAACTCATTCTGGGATAGCATAATGGTGCTGCTAATAAAGCCAAACCAGAACCGAGCAATAATAATTCAGATCCTTCTTCTCGATTGGGACCCTTAACTCGATCCACCTCAGGGTGGTATTAGAAATCAACGGAGCAAGCCAACCCTTCAAGTCATCCAAGGACTGAGTAGTAGAAAAGCCATCATATGCCACTGCAGCTCTTAGACCCCTATTAAGTGCAATATTAATTTACTCGTTACTACACCTTACTTCCTTTCCCCAGACCATTCCCGACTTAATCGGTTGAATGCACTGGCCTTCTTCTTCCCCTTTTGCACCAGCTCTCTCTAAGTTGTATAGAACTCCCGAACCCATGTAGGAATGTAGGGGCCTCGGGGCCTGGTGAACTGATCAAACTAGTGGAAATGAAGGGTGTCGCTCACTACGGAATATATGCCCTCTAGGCCTTCCGTGGACAACAACTTCCGCTCGAGGATAGTCTGCAACCCATCATCTTTAAATCTATTAAGGAGTTGGGGAGGAGGAACTACTGGTGGCAATGGAGCCATAGGAGGTGTCGGAGCTGGCATTGTATCTTCCAGAGAAGAGGCTGCTGGGACTCTAGCTGAGTCGGGATTAAATCTAGCACGGATCTGTAATCTTTGGGATTGTAAGGGCTGGTCGTCTTCTGCTCAGATAACATAGCTTGGGAGTTATGGGCCTTCCCTCACTGTCGGAGTTGCTCACCGGAGTCTGAGATACGGGCCCCTTGCCAATGCTTTTTCCTCCCTTTTTAGGAGGGTTGGCTCCTCCTTCATTTATAGTTATATGCCATGCACTTTTACGGGGCAGCATATCAATGTTGGTTCTTGCCATATTTGTAAAACATCAGAAAAAGTTAGAAATAATTCAAGCAAAAGCACAGAAGAAAAGAGTTGCAGATAAACTCACTGTTCGGTTCGGCGAGTCACCGAATTACTTTGGCGAGCTAGATCGGGCTCGCCGAAAGGATTGGCTAAAAAATTCCAAGAAAAAAGGCATGTCGGCGATGGGAAGGGCCTTTCGGCGAATTGCCGACAACATTTGGCGAGCAAGGACTAGCCCGCCGAAAGTTATAATGCATTTTAAGGATTACAGTCGCAAACAAAGGCGATCAAGAAAGACATTCTGTGAGTCGTCAAGTGCACTCGGCGAACTAAGGCTTCTCGCTGAAAGTTACAAAAACCTAACTCAATATTAAGCATGAATTTAAAGGCGATAAGGGGTGATTCAGCGAACTGTCGAATGCTTCGGCAAGCTCGACCTAGCTCGCCAAACGACCCAACATGCCTACTTTCAACCTAACTTCCCAAATTAAACCCCGCAGCCCTCGAGAACAAAATCAAACTATGCACTATATCAATTAAACTAAGACCTATACTACCCATGCCCCTGGGATATTCAGACTTTTCCTGGTTTGGCCAAATTATTCCATTTGATGACTTTTACCCTTAAGAATGACATCAACTGCTCCATCATTGGAAAAATTACGGCATTTGGCACAAATGCGGGTTACTCAGACTTTACCCGACTAGACCCAACAACATGCAAGCACAACCGCACAATTTTAATCATTTTTAAGCACAAAAAATAGGGAATTTAACATTAAAGGCATTACGGGTAAGATACTCGAATTAAAATAGGCATACACGCATACAATCACTATAAGAGAGGCCCAATACACATCACTAAGATAAGAGTCATTGTAAAAGAGTAAAAATCGCTAAATATATATTCAGGGTTTGGAAAACCAACCTTTGAAACCGAATAAACAAGTTGTAAAGCTAGGCGGCAATGATATCCAACTCTAAACACAAATTTGACGACTAAAGTGCGGTGAAAACGCAAAAATATAGAATACTATAGTGCGTGTGTGAGTTTGGTAAGTTTAAAAGTGAGGGAATATGATAGATTTTTGAACTTTTGAACTTATGGCGTTTAAAAATCGTCCAGTTCTCCCCCTTTTGGCGACATAAGGTTTGCTCACCGACCCACTCGGTGACATGCCTAGTGGGCACTTACCTCGTCGAGTTTTATAAGACCTCCAGTTAATGTGGGGGTCCAAACAGCAGACTAAGTTGTGATCGCCGACCTGGTCGGCGATTCGCCAATATGCTCCTAGCCTCGCTGAGTTATACAGACTCCAATTTCAAAATGTCTTGAGTCCAACGGCGGTCAAAGTCGGGTTCGCCGACCTCTTCAACGAGTCACCGACTGGACTTTTAGCTCGCCAACCTGCACTTTTCAAACACATTTTACACTTCAACCTACAAAATCAATGCAATATTATTTATAAAACAAAAATAAAGCGATATACACTTGGGTTGACTCCCAAGAAGCGCCTTAGTTAACATCGTGGCACGCAAGTCCCCACTTAAATTCCATTTGTGGGGTTTGCCTCATTTTCATAAGATAACCCTTCTTCTGGCTCTGGGTAGAGACAAGACAACACTTGGTCCATTTGGGACTCTACAAGATGAATGAACATGGAATGAGAGGTTGTCATCTGATTCAGCATTAAGACATTCTCTCTTATCTCCTTCAACACTCTGTCGTGCTCTTCAACTTTGTGTAGAATGAGTGAGAGGACCTCTTCAATTTGCCCACCCTCTTGCTTCTTCGTCCTTCGACGCTCGTGAGGGGGGATGTACCTGTCCTTATTTTTGGACACTACCTCCAATTCCATGACTTTATTGGCCAAGACATCCAGCTGAGTCAACAATGTGGCCAATTCTTGGTCTTTTTGTGTCTCCTTGTTGGTCTTGGCCATGAGATCAAGGAGTTGAGTTGCTATTGCATAATGTTGTCGGATGAGACCACCTGGAAAAATTTGGTCAGCCGATATTCTATTTTCGGGTCCAAGACCCCTGTAGAAGCATTCCAGAAGCATCTTATCTGGAATTCCATGAGTTGGGAACTGCTACTATAGGGCCTTGAATCTTTGCCAGAACTCATGAATTGACTCACCCTCCAATTGTCTGAAACATAGGATGTTATCCTGAAGAATCATCATCCTTAAAGGAGAGAGGTCCATTGGTTCACCGTTTCTACAAGACTTGCTCCTTTATTATGTGCTAAACAAGCAACACGAAAACCAAAACTGAAAATAAGTCGATTCAACTATAACTAACAAGAACAAAATTCAACTTAACTAAAGAATCTTAACCAACACCACTCCCCGGCAGCATCGCCATTTTAATTAATAACGTTTCAAAGACAGTTCATCCAATTTTAAGCGTCTATGACCGTAAATCAGTATTATAGCCCAACTAAATAAGTTGGAGTCGAATCCCACAGGAATCAGTACATGTTTAAGATTCAATAGCAAAGTATGAATATGTTCAAGTCAATCATAGGGATAGACATTATTGAAGAAAAACATAATTCAAATTAAGGGGGTGACACGAGTGTCAAATAATGGGGTGGGCGGGTTTCGTTTTAACTATCACCTACACCATACTAAATAACAAAAAATAAACAATAATGAAATGGGTTCTTGGGATGTGATTCCATTATAGGCTAATATAGACGAATGGGTAATTGCAACTGTTAGTAAATAGTTGTAAATCAGTGAATAAGCTAAACATTAGTGGGGATAAACTTTCTCTCGAACACCAACAAGCAAGCAATTAAGAATAGCCTACGCCTTAGTCCATTCACTCTCTCGAGCTGAATGTGTGGAAAAGGCTTTCGAATTTACTCTCTTGAGCTGAACCAATAACAACCCAATACCCACAGACCATCAATTCAGTAATCTTGATTTTAAAACCTCTCTCTCGAAGAGGCCAAAAATACGAAGGTAGAACTGTGTTTGCAACTACAATCCTTTAATTTTGACCACAATTACTGATTGAATTCACTTTTAAACAGCATTTAAACTATCAATTAGCAATACCATAAGCTAAATCAGCCCATAATCACATAATCACACCCCAAGAATTGGGGTTTTAGCTAGACATCATAAAAAGATAGAAATCGTTACCAAATTATGTTTCGATCAACTAGGTAAGATTAATTTCGTGTTTACAAAGGTCTAAATTGAAGAATCTCAAAGACCCACTACCAATTTCTCAAAACTGGAAAACATCAATTGTTCAAAGCTAAGGAAATTTAATCTCAAACTCTAATGAATGTTAAGAATAAAATTTGATTGATGAAAAGATCAAAGATATAATGTTTGAAAAAGTATTTATAGTCGCCAAAAATATACTGCGAAGGACCAATTGACGCAGTAAGTCGGGATCGCTGATCAACTTGACGATCCGCCCTTTGGTAAGTTCCATCACCTTTTTTCTTTGGCTTTCATCATCCTTGAGTTCTATAACTTTGGGCGATCCAACACAGGATAACGGAACCACTCGGCAACACACTGAATGCTCATTTCTCTCGCCGACTTAATTTTATCCTTCAGGGCTTAGCACACTAGAGCTTTAGGCGAGATATTAGTCATTCGGTGACTCGCCCAATGGATTAGGCAATCAACATGCCTTCTTTTCTTTGTTCTTTTAGATGCCTTGTTCCTTTTAGCCAATTAGTATCCATGTTTTGTTCCTCACTCCTAATACCTGGAAATCAAGGATTTTACATCAGTTATTGGCACAAAATAAGCATTTGAGGAGTGTAAATCTAGCCAAATAAAGCCCTAAATAAGTCCAATTCGTGGACTCATCAGGCTACCACTAGTTCAGAAATAGAGCGGCAGACATGCCTAAGACTTTCTTTAGGACTCATTACGGCTACTATGATTTCTTAGTCATATCTTTTCGATTGACTAATATCCTAGCAGTGTGTATGGAGTTAATGAACCACTATTTTGACTCTTTCGTGATACTGTTAATCGATGACTTATTGATCTACTATAGTTAGGGAAGAGCATGAGCAACATCTGAGGACTGTACTCCACACATTGAGAGATCAGAGGTTGTATATCAAATTTAGTAAGTGTGAGGTTTGGCATGAGTCTGTAGCATTGATAGGACATATGGTTTCCCAGGATGGATTCAATGAAGATTGATAAAGTCCATGGTTGGGCTAGACCTTCTTTTCCTATTAAGGTTCACAGTATTTTCATGTTCGCTCTTCCTTTCATAGGGTTCCTAAAATTCCCAAATCTTGTAAAGTTAGATTCCCTAATCAAATTAGGTTTTAATTCAATTTTCATTGGTTCATTTCAATGTTGATCCAATTGATTGATATATGTATTTTTATCCATGAATTTAAGTAATTGCATGCTTTTAAGTAGAATCACCCACGAACCCATGCATAACTGATGTTTTATAGACTATGATGATAAAATGTGGGTTTTTGAACTATGAAAGATGAATTTGTGAACATATGCACGTTCATTATTAAATTGATGAAACTGATTTAATTTGCTTTGAGAGTGAGGCATCAATGTTGTTGTTGTTGTCTTTTCGAAAGGATTTCTCACATACTACCCAATACATGAATGTGAAAGGTTTTTCTCACATAAAGAATTCTCACTTGGTTTATATGTCGGTTAATGGCTACTTCCCACAATAATGAACTAAGGTTACTTCTAGAAGTATCTCACATTTGTTCTTAAGATGATGTTTACTTGCATTGACCATGATCATGATTATGTTTTATAACCGTTTTCTTATGGTTTAAGTTGGTTATTCCATGTCGTCCTTTATAGCATGATTATACAACTCTTTAGCATTGCTATTATACCTGGTACATGTTATGTACTAGCACATAAGAGCCTACATTGTTTCACTAATTTAGGGTCTGACGCTCCTATTCCACATTCTCGTGGCTAGTGACCACCTTAGTAGCTTTTGAGGATTTGTGAGTCCTCATGTTCTGAGGACCAAACCTTTTATTTCTTTTTGTCTTTACTTTTTGAATATTGTATGTGATGTATGAGTTATGTCCCAATCACTCATTGATGTAATATATGGTTTGAGACTATGTTAGACTTCCTTTACTTTTTGACAATTCTTTGATATAAAGTTGTCTTTGAACTCTGTTTAAATTCTATAATCTTGTATGATGCATGCTAAGTGGCTTGTGTAGGGACAGTCGGGGTCCTATACGCCATGTCACATCTAGGGTGTGCCTTGGTTCATGAATCAAATACTGGGACCAAAATTCATTTCGTTACTACCTCGACGATGTTAGTCAAGCTCGCTAAGCTGATTCGATGGATCACCATGTTATTCCTAGCTTGCCTTTCTCTTGCATTAGGCTTCTAGTTTTTGAACCTTAGTTGGCGAACTCATTTGACTCATCTTTTCACCTTCAGCGAATCGCTGAATACCACCTTTATTAACCCTTTAAGCCTTTAATTTTCCTCCAATAATTGTCACCTTTGATTAAGGTAACCATGTTCACCCTTTGCATTTGGCGAGTCTCCATTTGTATTTAAGTCCATCGACTTGCATCAATTATTCAAGTTTTGATCATTTTCACTTTGGGCGAGGTCGTACTAGTTGGGTTATTCACCCTTTTTGTTAAGCGATCAACATTGTGGAGCTTACACTTCTTTCTATGGTTTTCTCCTTTCTTCAAAATATTTATTCTTGCCTTTTCTGTTCGCCTTCATAGCAACAAATCATCAAAGTATATTTAGAATAGGACATAATTAGGCAATGAGAACACTAATTGTTGAACTAAATAGGTCTCAAATAAGTGTAAATCTACCACTCATCAAGCTTGGATTAGCGGAAGTTCCAAGTTAGTACACTTGTGCTATGATGGTTGTTTACCCGAATGTCTATGTGATATGGATTTTGTTTTTGAAGACTCCATTGCGTTGATGTATAAGCATATTCATTGCATGATTGCATCTAATTTTTGAATGAAAAACGGCTATTAAGATACTTTTGGTTACACTTCGCCTTCTACTGATATTATCTCAAAGGGAGTGGGATTACTAATGTTTGACTAAATTTACTTACGAAAACTTGGTTGTTTTGAAAATGTAGCATTTTTGGCTTTTAAGTCATATGTTGACAAGCTTCGTCCGCCCGTAGACTGAATTCAAGGTCTTACTATTATTAAAAACAAAAGCATGTTTTGTAATAGTTTCAGGGGTCCATCGGATCGCCAACGAGAAAATTTTCAATTTTATTGCATTCGTTTATAAGTTGAGGCAAGTTCTAGTCTGTTTTGGGGCTCCACAAGATAGCCAATAACATGATTATGAAACTTATTACATTACACATGCATTGCATCTTGTTGTGTGATTGACTGTATATGTTCTTTGAATGTGTGATAGAACTGTTGTGGCTTTCCTTATCGGTAATTTTTATTACTTTTAGCCCTTATATTAGACTCCTGTTAGAACTATTGTGTTGCTTATTTATATATATATGATCTTTCTGGGCTCGGTCAACCTATGATGCCTACCAAGTATTTCTCACTGAGCGTTGGATCTTCCTTGGACGTCAAAGACTTGGATCGTTGTTATCTCCTGGCATTTAGAGACTTTTTACTTTCCTTAATTTCTATTGATATGTAGTTTATATTATTATTAGTCAATTCTCTTGTAC
Organism: Solanum okadae; assembly: GCA_036553675.1. Taxonomy (NCBI): domain Eukaryota; kingdom Viridiplantae; phylum Streptophyta; class Magnoliopsida; order Solanales; family Solanaceae; genus Solanum; species Solanum okadae. The sequence continues at coordinate 15,995,162 of CM071683.1, forward strand.
AAATAGATTTTCTATTAATAGTAGCTCCTCTATAGGGGACACCAGGTCTGGGGTTGGTTCTTGTGTAGTTTGTCAACTCGAACACTTTTGGGCCTCTTTTGTACATTTTGTATCATATGACAAATTTATGATTTGCATATTGTCTACATTCTATTTCATGTCTCCTCTTATTCTTATTATTTCTATTAAACTATCATCTTCTGTATTTTGTCATTTGGGTTTAGGTTTACCTATTAGTGGGTTATAGTAGGCACCATCATTACCAAATATTGGGTTGTGATAGAGATAGGAATATGCATTTGTAGGCACCATCATTACCAAATATTGGGTTGTGATAGAAATAGGAATATCCATTTCCACTTCTTTTTTTTTTGCTAGTATCATTATTTGAATTGTCAATGTGATTCAGTGATTTTTATTGTTAGTGATAACAAGGTTCTTAAACAATGAGATTGACCAGGGAAGAGTTGGAAGATGTGAAATGCAAGTATTGATCATATGTACATGAACTCAACAACAATTAAGTATTGTGTAGTATATACATTGTTGACTTCTAAGTAATGAAAGTATTTATGTCATTTGGCTGGAGATTGATTTTGTAGGTTAAATACTATTGGATGCTTCTAATAGCTATATATATATAATAATAATAATAATAATAATAATAATAATTTTATAGAATATTATTGTGTTTAAATTTTTTAATCATTTTTTTCATTATATATATATATATATATATATATATATATATATATATATATATATATTAATTTTAGAGAATATTATTGTGTTTAAATTTTTTAATCATTTTTGTCGTTGTCTATATAGGTTTTTAATAATTACAAATTAGTGGTTGAAAATTTTCGTCCACAAAAAAAAGAGTATTTATATTGTGCACTAAATTTAATCTAGTTGCAAAATCAGACTTAACACGAATGGTTTAATAGGTACTAAAACTATCTTGCTGGCAAAATGATAACGCATCCACAAATAGGTACCGATATTATAGTGACAAGAATTACTATTAATATGTGTTATACCCCATTTTAACTCGAGGTCAAAACGTGTACAACATTTTAGTGATTTCTAAACAATTAAATTAAGAAGTCGCCATCTAATTATTTTAAAAGGTTAATTAGGATACCTAAATATTTAACTAAGTAATATTAAAATTGACTTCAATTAAATGGTCTACTAACTCAAAAAGATTCTAGATATTGTTATAGTTATCCTAAAGAGAAGGGGTTAAGACATCTTTTAAAATTGTCATCCTAATGTTGAAATCGGTAGGCAAGGAAAGCAATTTAGGGGAGTAAACAAAGTTGAGGCACTGATAAGAAGGAAGTATCCGCTAAAGTACGATGCTAGTAGTGACAGGAGAACATGATAAACCGATAATCTAGTTCATAATGATCTAATATGAATTTAATCAATTATGAATATGATATGAAGGAATAATTGAAAATAAAAAACCTGCATAACAACGAACATGACTACATACATGCATGATGAAATGATAAAAAACTATGAAACTTTAATCTTATATATACTTAAAGGTATAGAGATAATTGAATTAAGAAGAATCATATAGGAAAAAATATTTAATAAATCAGAAGATATATTAAACCAACAATGGTATGAAATACATGATCTAGACCTCGAGAGAATAGAATTATATGACTTAGAAATACATTCAGATTAAAATGAACTACGAATATTTACAATATTGGACAGAAGCTATGGAAAATATAAAACTGCTAGAACAATTAATGGAGAATAATTTATATATGTACCTAAGAACCCAAGATATGTTATATCTAGAGTACATCATAAATAATATTAAAGAAATAACAAGATTAAAACCTCTAGCAAAAGAATATTATAATAAAATCTTTACTGAAAATTAATATAAGAACGATGAAGTCCGCACCTCCAAAAAATAGTATCAGAGCTATTGATGAAAAGAAATATAAGAAGAAACATACTAGTAGAAAGTTAAGAAAAACAAGAAGAAAATTAAACAAATTATATCCAGAATATAAACAACTCAATATCACAAAAACTGATAACGACAAATTAGATCAATTAATAGATAATATATCTAAAATAGAATATAAATATATTCAATATTTAAAGATACAATGAATAACGAGAAGAACGAATATAGACAAAAACTTACTGAAATAATTATAGCAAAAAGACAAGAATTGAGACATAGGCAAAATAGACTTAACAGTAATATATTTGCAGGAATTTACAAAAAATCTATAGTAGCACAGAGAAAAACTATTTTATATCTACAGATACAAATAGAAAACTTAGAATATAAACTACAACACAAATTATAAATGAATAAAGAAGAATGTGCAACAGATGAAAAACATATGAAAACCATGACGGATTAAAAATAAAGATAATATTTTCTAATCTAGGAAGAAGATATAACAAAATAGTTGACAATCTAAGTTTAATGTTAGAAAAAGAAACGGTAAAACTAGAAGATAGTTTAACTGATATGATAAGAATAACAAAAGAAAATGAAGAAATAGATAGAAAAACGGAAATTAAAAAAATAAAACAACAAGCAAAAAAGGAAGTACAACAATTAGAAGAAGTAAAAAATACTAAAATAATAGAACTAGAAAAAGAGTTGGCAATATTGAAAGAAATGTATGAAATTAAACAAAAAGAAAAAGAACAAAAGACAAAATTAGCAAATGAGATAAATAAATTTAAAGAAAAATTGCAATTAGAAGAAGAACTAGAAGAAAATAACCAAGATAATCTACCTGAAATAAGAATTGATGAAATAAACGATGATGATCTAGATGAACAACATTCAGAAACAAGCGAAACATATACGGAACTCTTAGCAAACATAGATAATACAAAGAATTTAGAAGTAAATACAGGAGACATAGACATGGATGAAAAACCAAGTACATCGGGAATAAAAAACCCAAAAAATTTAAAATATTATAATGGACACCTATATGGGATAAAAAATCGAATAAAAAATGGACACCTAAACCAATAACTGAACAATATATTTTTTTAGATTTAGACTGTGTAGCAGATATAAATAAAACAATTCAATTATGGATGGGATATATATCAAAACAATTAATAGATAACAAAATAGGAATGACAGAAACACCAGGATATATAGAAAGAACACTTATAGGAACAGTAAAATTATGGATACAAAATTTATCAGATGAAAGCTTAAAAACTTTAAGAAGTAATAAAAAATTTGATGGTGAATTAGCTACTACAACTATGGAAATATTATATAAATACGAAGTAGCTATAAGAAATGAATTTAGTAGTATGACAACAGAAGTAGAAGAACAAAATAAAGAAAAAATCATAAACCGACATCTAATGACAAAATTAGCAATATGTAATATGTGTTATATAGATGAATATTATAATGACCCTAAAGGTCATTTTTGGAAATTTTCATAAAATGACCGTTTAACCCCTCCTGATAGTTGCCCCAAGTCCTAATTATTGTATTTTCGAAGTTGGTTTGAAGGAAAATTGATGAAAAGTTGAGTTTTTAAGAGTTAAAGTTTGGTTAAAAGTGTTATTTCGAGTCATTTGGAGTTTCGAGACTCGAATCGGATTTTCGTCGATTCTAGCAGTTTTCGAATGTCAAAACGGGTCTATGAGAATTTACGGAGTCAAATTTGGGCTTAAAACGAAGATTTGAGGTCCTAAGCTGATAAAATTGTGAAATTTTGATCAAGAGTTGACTTTGTTCAACAAACAAGGTTCCAGTGCTCGAAATTGAATTCCGAGAGCACCGTTGGATTCAGGGGGTGATTCTAAGTCTAGAATGAGTCTTGGTTGAATTTTTAGAGGCCCCGAGTGAGTTTCGAGTTTTTGAGCCTAAAGTTAGTTTCTTGACGCCTTATCGGGTACCGGGTCAAGGAGACCTCGAATTCAAATTCCGACGATTTCATTGAGTCCGAAATGTCATTTTCAAGCTAGTAGCATATTTGGTTTGTGTTCGGGAAGTGCCAAATGAGTTTTGGGTAAGCTTCTAAGCTTCTTGGATGCTTTGACACTATTTCAGCAAATTGTGAGAACTAAAGGGTTTATTATTAGTTTTAAAGGTCAAAAAAATATTCCGAAGGTTCTGAAATTTTGAGCATGAATTATAAGACTTATCTGCAAATTTTGGTGCATTTTCGCTAACCCGAGATTGGACTTTTATCGCAAATAAGAAATAATTGTTTACCGAGTAGAAATGATATTTGACTGGGCAAACGAGCATGAAATTGAGTTCCGATTGAACGAGCAGGTCCGTATCATTATTTAAGACATTTACAAAAAATAATCGGGTCATTTCACTATCGTATGAGGAAATTACGGCCTTTTTAGTGAAAGAGTAACTGTTGTTTTCTGGTGCATAACAGCCATGTACTGTTATAAAAATCTCAGACTATGTTCATTTGGTATTTTGAGCATATCGGGAGTTCTAGAGATCGGAATGGAGTGATTCTTATGGGTTTCTTCTTGAATTAATATGAGGGTTAATATTCAATCTTCAATTCGACATTTTCTCATAATTTCTTTATCTGTTTTTTTTTTCCTATCTGTAAATTTCTTGGGAAAAATTGGGGTTTTATCGATTTGGACTCCCTTTTTGATGAAAAAGGTATATTTACGATCTTTATGATATGGGAAAACTGATTTTAACATAAAATTATTGATTCATCGATTATTTTCGCCATATTAACCGCGTACAATTTCGACTTTCCCGGTAAAGTTAAAGTTTGATAAATTGAGAATTTCAAGATCGATCTTAGCTCCGTTTTTGATGAAATTTCATATTTGAACTTATCTAAGCATGGGTAAGATGTTTTTCAAGAAATATTTCGAGTCGGGGTTTCGGATCCTAATATTTTAGGCTTCTTCAAGAACATGGATTTTTCCTTCAAATTGAGTTTGTGAATTGATTTCAACTCCGTTTTCTAATTGGTTTTCACCATTAGCTTCCAAATACTTTAAGGATCATTTTACATAAAAAAATTTCCAGATTTGGGTATCGTTTTCCGGTATGGGACTTTTGGACCGTTTTGCCCTTTTTCCCTAAATTTCTTGATTTTGTTGTCATTGGACTCGAATTGTGATTGTGAATAATTGTTTGAATAGATTATCGTGATCCGGATTATACTCGGAAAGGAAAGGCTCAAGTCAAGTAACTTTTGGAGTTCGTTTTAAGGCAAGTGGCTTCCAAACTTTGTAAAACTCTTAGACTACGCATGACTACTTTCCTAATTGTGTTGGGGAGTAATGGGGATTGAGGATGGGTTTTATTTGTTGATTGAAATTGTTGTAAATGAAAGATGGGGAATAAAACGAGTTAAATGTGTTATATGTGACTTGAATTTGTTGAATAAGTCATGTGATAACTGATATTGAGGGGATAGAAGAGCATGAGTAGGCTATGATTGATACAGACATTGATGTTGAGACAGATGATGTTTAATACTATCATGTGGTCGTGATATGGTTGTGATTGCGAAAGGTGATGTGTAATACTATGATGTGGTCGTGATATGGTTGTGATTGAGACATGTGATGTGTAAAATATTATGATGTGGTCGTGATATGGTTGTGATTGAGACAGGTGATGTGTAATATTATGATATGGTCGTGATATGGTTGTGATTGAGACAGATGAAGTGTAATATTATGATGTGATCGTGATATGATCTAGATATGATCGTGATTGATGACATGTGCATATTCATTATTCATCCCATGTGTGAATTATCTATTGCATGAGTTCTGAGACACTGATATGAGGATGGATGGATATGAGACACAGTTGAGACTAGCTCCGGCTAGAGGTATATGAGATGGACTAGCTCCGGCTAGCGATTTGGATGCCGATGGGATCTGGTTTCGGCGGTGATACATGGTCCATGTGTGGCCCCTATGGGTTCTGATTTTAGTATTCAGCACGGACTGATTACGTCAACAGATGTGTATCTTAGGACAGACATACATCACGACTACATGACATCATTATTGCATTTTGCATCGCAATTGCCTTATCTTTGTCTGTGATGTGTGGATTATATCAGTTTACCCTTCTTATGTGGAATTTGATCTACTTGCTCTTATTTGTTAATCTGAGGTTGATGAGGATATACTGTTGGTTCTGGCTGTTGAATATGATCTGTTTAGTATAGGTTGGTTGGTTTGCTGTTAGATTGAAGTTTCGGTGGTTCGGTTGGGATTGAAAGGAGTTGTTTGTAGCTGCTAGTTTTGCTTAGTTTAGAGTTACTTGTGAGTATCTGTGGTTTACGGTACTCACCCTTGCTTCTACACAATTGTGTAGGTTGACAGCTCTCTCTCAAATTCAGCTTAGTATTTTCTTTAGCAGATTGAGCTTCGGGACATACTCGAGAGGTAGCGGTTCAATCCAGACGTGCCCTTGAGTTATCTTTACTTTCAGTTTTGTTCTATTCGAGAACTATACTCTGAGACTTGTATATTTTTATTCGAATTCTGTATTTAGAGGTTTGTACATGTGACAACCAAATTTTGGGTAGTGTTGAGTTTTAATTAAAGTCTTCCGGTTATTTATTATCTTTTATTCTCATATTTCTACTTCTCTATCGTTGTGGTTGGGTTAGGCTGATGTGTCCGGTGGGAAATGGATACGTGCCATCACATCCGGATTTGGGGTGTGACAAATGGTATCAGAGCCACAGGTTCATAGATCTCACGTGTACAAGCCAAGTCTAAGTAGAGTCTCGAGGATCGGTACGGAGACGTCTGTACTTATCTTCGAGAGGCTATGGTGACTTTTTAGGAAATATATTTATTACTTGATTCTCTATCGTGCGTCCTTGGTCCGATCTAATTCTTATCACTTCACTCCGTTCTCTCTCTCATTGTAATGACTCGTGGTTGGTCCTGCGTGGGTGCAAGTTTAGGTGTCATCGCGTGATTTTAGTGTTAGATCTGGTTTTGATGCGGAGGTGATAGGCTTGTGGAAAGTAAGTGTGATCCGACATAGAATTCTCTTCGAGACGAGTGAGTAAGGTTGTGGCCAAGTGATGTGTTTTTAGTTTATGGTATTGGAAGATGAACATTTATTAAGAGACTTCAGGAACGTCTTACTTCTCCGGTCATTTATTCAACAACGAGAATAGTGCTTGTGTGACTTATACGACGGAAGTGGCTAGACAATGAAGAATGGTGTAAGTAAGAGAATAACTATGTTGAGAGTGCTGCGACTTTGGAAACTACAGTTTGTGAAGTTCGTCATAAGGGAATGGATTGCGCAGTATATTATGATGATGAAGTTGCACAAACCAAAATCAGAAGTTCTACGGTGGTTTTATAGTGTGGGTGTATATCATTACAGGGTCATTGTACGGCGGCTACGATGGTACTCGTGTTATCTTGGTTAGGGTTATGGGCTATGTTGCTTCTGCCATCGATCGGGCTTACGAAATTGTGCATATCATTTTCGGCCGGAGACTGAAGTGCTTTGGTAATGTTTTGCAACTATTTAATGAGTGTAAATGAACAGGTTGTTTGAGTACGACCTTCTCAATGGATCTGATGTCTTCTAGTGGTGGATTTAGCGGTTGTTCATGATGTGGTACTAGTGATATATGGAAGCGGAGAAATCTGAGTTGTCAGCTGTTTTACCTAATCGGGGCAGAAGGTTGATGTTGCATTCTCGATTGAGAAATCAAGTGGTTGGTACTATGAACGTTTGAATTAAGCATTAATTATAAGGAAAGTTATAGTGGTGGATCGAGTGAATCGATCCTGTCTTGTTTCTAGGACAAGGTACGACCCTTGGGTGGTCATGATTATATTGGGAACTAATGACTTCATGATGAGTCAAAAGAAATGGGTAACAATAAGCCATGGATGAAGAAAGTTTTAACAAGTATACTCGTGTAAAGGCAATTAAGGATTTTAGCGAGAAGGTACGATTAAAAAGGAATCGGGTTGGTTTTGTCAAGATGTGGGTTGGCAAGGTAAGAGAAGATTGGTTGTATCAACATTTTAGCCATTGGAAGGACTTTTGCATGGTTTGAGTTGTAGCAGTTAAATACTTGTGATTGTAGAAGAGTTCGATGAAGTTTCATTTGAGAAGTTTGACTTAAGGTAAAAGGTAATATGCGGTGGATGTTTGGCCAAGAAACTATAATGATAAATGATTTACGGGAAGAACAAGAGTCTTGCGCGATGGATATAAGTTAAGAAATGTGAAGGAATAAGACATCACGTGTAGATCCTTAGTTTGAAGTTGAGGATTGTGTAAATTTCTGCTTTTATGTTAGATATGACAATGTAAGGTGGACTGGTTCATCACCAATGTATGACGTGTTATCAGCTACTTTCTGAACACTTGGTATTGGTGTTGGTGGTAAACATTCATGTATGAGAAATTCTGCAGTTTTTGAGTTGGTTTGAATTGTTCAGCTTATGGTAGGTGGCTTACGAGTGTCCAATCAGAAGGACTTATAGCTCTACATGGTTATTGAGGATTTTGAACTGGGTTGATAACTCTATTTATGGAATTATCCAGACTGTTGTAACGCGTTACATAGATCCTTGATGGTAAATAGAGGTTGTGTGCTCATAGTATACGGAATTATTGGAGTGACCAAGAACTGCTTCAAGTTTCAGCATGAGATATATGATGGTTTGAATAATAGTTGAAGCTGGGTAAGTAAAGGATCGCGTGTAATCGATATTGGTCGTGATTCAATAGTTCTATCTCAATGAAAAGGTACTATGACATTTGGAACTTGGATTATTAGCGATTGGGTGAGACCCATATCGATCGTGGAATGCTTCAATGGAAGGAGGAAGGACCATAATTCAAATTTTTGGAAGCAACGATGTGTTTCTAAGAATGACTGGATACTAGTGGCCGTCTGAGGGTAAAGTAACTGGCCGGTGTGACTATGATGTTCTGGTAGTATTGATATTGTTGGCTTTAATGGATTATTGTAAAGAGTATGAGAAAATGGATAAATTGAGTATGTCTATGATTGTTATGAGGCCGGACTGGCTGATTGTGAAGTCAGACGAATGGGAAGGTGTGTTATGGACATCATGGAAGGGATATCTTGGGTTGTTCAATTTCGGTTCTGTATATTCTTATGTGACCACCTACCTCATTTCAGACATGGTTTTCGATTATGATTCTCTGTCTATGTTCAGACGTGTTTTTACTTTTGTGGGTGGATTCCTAGTGGTGAATCGGATGGACCGATTCATGCTCTCTTGGCAAAATAGAATACTTGTGTGTGTGGGCCGATTCAGAGATAGTGGGTTCGATGTGGTATTGGGGTGGTGGAAGGTTTTCGGAAGTTCTACAAGTGTCATCTTGCTTTTGGAAAGGTATAGAGAGGCTACCGTATGTGGCTATAGTTTTTGGCTATTTTGGTATTTATCTTGCCCCTGTATGCATGGTTCAGCTAGGTGTGGTTCGATGCTTAGGTGGCCCGTGGGCCTAGTTCTTCCGTTGCTGGAGTTGTCTACAATTACGAATCCTACTTCAGTGTTTTGGTGGCATCCTTAGAGGTTTTATATGCTTGGATGGGTCGATCATCAGTTGGATACTTGATCATTTCTATCTGTGGGTTAGATAAGCGTGATTATTCCAAGATGGGTGCTCGATGGATATGCATCAGATTAGTATGACTAAGACTTGTGGAAATGTGGTAATGAGAATGGAAAAATTTTCTAGAGTCGGTGATGGTTCGTGTGTTGTGAGAGCTTGGTGACTGATTTAGGTTCATCCTTGATTTTTCTGTGGTTATTGATTCCGAAATTTCTCTCGTGGTTACATGGTTAGGGGTTTGTCATGGTAAATATGTTGTGGTTTTGAGATCTTAGATTCAGATTCAGTCTATGAGTTAGTCGGTGGTTTGAAATAACCCTTTGAGGGTTAAGTTGTCAAGATTGATTTGGGAATCCTTTTTTTTATATATGGATTTTTGGTGATAAGGTGTAAGAATGGGTTCGTTTGGAGTAGTAATTATTGAGTTCGGAAATTTCACCTCGGTGTTGATAGCGTCGAGTATTTTTTCCTTCTTCTACTTTATGTTTGAGGACGAACATGATTTTTTAGTGGTGAATAATGTAATGACCTTAAAGGTCATTTTTGGAAATTTTCATGAAATGACCGTTTTACCCCTCCCGATAGTTGCCCCAAGTCCTAATTATTGTATTTTCAAAGTTGGTTTGAAGGAAAATTGATGAAAAGTTGAGTTTTTAAAAGTTAAAGTTTGGTTAAAAGTGCTATTTCGAGTCATTTGGAGTTAGAATGTCGAAACGGGTCTATGAGAATTTATGGAGTCAAATTTGGAGTTAAAACGAAGATTTGAGGTCCTAAGTTGATAAAATTGTGAAATTTTGATCAAGAGTTGACTTTGGTCAACAAACGAGGTTCCGGTGCTCGAAATTGAATTCCGAGGGCACCGTTGGATTCAGGGGTGATTCTAAGTCTAGAATGAGTCTTGGTTGAATTTTTAGAGGCCCCGAGTGCGTTTCGAGTTTTTGAGCCTAAAGTTAGTTTCTTGACGCCTTATCGGATACCGGGTCAAGGAGACCTTGAATTCAAATTCCGACGATTTCATTGAGTCCGAAATGTCATTTTCAAGCTAGTAGCATATTTGGTTTGTGTTCGGGAAGTGCCAAATGAGTTTTGGGTGAGCTTCTAAGCTTCTTGGATGCTTTGACACTATTTCAGCAAATTGTGAGAACTAAAGGGTTCATTATTAGTTTTAAAGGTCGAAAAAATATTCCGAAGATTCTGAAATTTTGAGCATGAATTATAAGACTTATCTGTAAATTTTGGTGCATTTTCGCTAAACCGAGATTGGACTTTTATCGCAAATAAGAAATAATTGTTTACCGAGTAGAAATGATATTTGACTGGGCAAACGAGCATGAAATTGAGCTCTGATTAAACGAGCAGGTCCATATCATTATTTAAGACATTTACAAAAAAGAATCGGGTCATTTCACTATCGTATGAGGAAATTACGGCCTTTTTAGTGAAAGATTAACTGCTGTTTTCTGGTGCATAACAGCCATGTACTGTTATAACAATCTCAGATTGTGTTCATTTGGTATTTTGAGCATATCGGGAGTTCTAGAGATCAGAATGGAGTGATTCTTACGGGTTTCTTCTTGAATTATTATGAGGGTTAGTATTCAATCTTCAATTCGACATTTTCTCATAATTTCTTTATCTGGTTTTTTTTTTCTATTCGTAAATTTTTTGGGAAAAATTGAGGTTTTATCGATTTGGACACCCTTTTTGATGAAAAAGGTATGTTTACGATCCTTATGTTATGGGTAAATTGATTTTAACATAAAATTATTGATTCATCGATTATTTTCATCATATTAACCGCGTACAATTTGGAATTTCCCGGTAAATTTAAAGTTTGATAAATTGAGAATTTCAAGGTCGATCTTAGCTCCGTTTTTGATGAAATTTCATATTTGAACTTATCTAAGCATGGGTAAGATGTTTTTAGGCTTCTTCAAGAACATGGATTTTTCCTTCAAATTGAGTTTGTGAATTGATTTCAACTCCGTTTTCAAATTGGTTTTCACCATTAGCTTCCAAATACTTTAAGGATCATTTTACATAAAAATTTTCCAGATTTGGGTATCATTTTCCGGTATGGTACTTTTGGACCGTTTTGCCCTTTTTCCCTAAATTTCTTGATTTTGTTGTCATTGGACTCGAATTGTGATTGTGAATAATTGTTCGAATAAATTATCGTGATCCAGATTATACTCGGAAAGGAAAGGCTCAAGTCAAGTAACTTTTGGAGTTCGTTTTAAGGCAAGTTGGCTTCCAAACTTTGTAAAACTCTTAGACTACGCATGACTACTTTCCTAATTGTGTTGGGGAGTAATGGGGATTGAGGATGAGTTTTATTTGTTGATTAAAATTGTTGTAAATGAAAGATGGGGAATAAAAGGAGCTAAATGTGTTATATGTGACTTGAATTTGTTGAATAAGTCTTGTGATAACTGATATTGAGGGGATAGAAGAGCATGAGTAGGCTATGATTGATACAGGCATTGATGTTGAGACAGATGATGTTTAATACTATCATGTGGTCGTGATATGGTTGTGATTGCGAAAGGTGATGTGTAATACTATGATGTGGTCATGATATGGTTGTGATTGAGACATGTGATGTGTAAAATATTATGATGTGGTCGTGATATGGTTGTGATTGAGACAGGTGATGTGTAATATTATGATGTGGTCGTGATATGGTTGTGATTGAGACAGGTGATGTGTAATACTATGATGTGGTCGTGATATGGTTATGATTGAGACAGATGATGTGTAATACTATGATGTGATCGTGATATGATCGTGATTGATGACATATGCATATTCATTATTCATCCCGTGTGTGAACTATCTATTGCATTAGTTCTGAGACACTGATATGAGGATGGATGGATATGAGACATAGTTGAGACTAGCTCCGGCTAGAGGTATATGAGATTGACTAGCTCCGGCTAGCGATTTGGATGCCGATGGGATCTGGTTCCGGCGGTGATACATGGTCCATGTGTGGCTCCCATGGGTTCTGATTTTAGTATTCAGCGTGGACTGATTACGTCAACAGATGTGTATCATAGGACAGACATGCATCACGACTACATGACATCATTATTGCATTTTGCATCGCAATTGTCTTATCTTTGTCTGTGATGTGTGGATTGTATTGATTTACCCTTCTTATGTGGAATTTGATCTACTTGCTATTATTTGTTGATCTGAGGTTGATGAGGATATACTGTTTGTTCTGGCTGTTGAATATGATCTGTTTAGTATAGGTTGGTTGGTTTGCTGTTAGATTGAAGTTTCGGTGGTTCGGTTGGGATTGAAAGAAGTTGTTTGTAGCTGCTAGTTTTGCTTAGTTTAGAGTTACTTGCGAGTACATGTAGTTTTCGGTACTCACCCTTGCTTCTACACAATTGTGTAGGTTGACAACTCTCTCTCAGATTCGGCTTAGTATTTTCTTTAGCAGATTGAGCTTCGGGACATACTCGAGAGGTAGCGGTTCATTCCAGACGTGCCCATGAGTTATCTTTACTTTCAGTTTTGTTCTATTCGAGAACTATATTCTGAGACTTGTATACTTTTATTCGAATTATGTATTTAGAGGTTTGTACATGTGACAACCAAATTCTGGGTAGTGTTGAGTTTTAAATAAAGTCTTCTGCTTATTTATTATCTTTTATTCTCGTATTTCTACTTCTCTATCGTTGTGGTTGGGTTAGGCTTACGTGTCCGGTGGAAAATGGATACCATCACATCCGGATTTGGGGTGTGACAAATATACATGTGCATTTAGAGAATACTATTATAAAGGAACATATAGCATAGAAGAAAGTAAAGAAATAAGAAAATTATATTTTACCAAATTCTTTTAATTCAAAAGTATTAAAAAGTTGGAATGAAGCAGGATTAACATATACCTTAGGAGCTAGAATGAAATTCTTACAACGATGGTTTTTAGAACTGTGTGAAAAACATAAAGAAGAAATAAAAATGGAAAATATATTAGTAAAAAACCTAGCATGTTGCAAAAATAAAACAGCACCCAATTTGGTTGTACAGATAGGTATTATAAAAAAAAAAAAAAAAAAAACTATAAAAAATACAGATCAAAATATAAGTATAAAAGACCGAGGAGAAACTACTACGTAAAAAACTACAAAACCAAAAGACTATATAGACCTAAGAGAAAACTAACGGAATGTACTTGTTATAATTGTGGAAAATTATGACACATAGCTAAAGATTGCAAATTACCTAAAAATCCAAAGAAAAAACAAATATCAGAAATACTAGTAGACAACGAAAAATATATACCAATAGAGTATATAGATTATGAATTAGAAAGCGATGATAGTATATATGAATTATCAGAAAATGAAACAAATGAAATGGAAAATAATTCAGTTACAGATTCAGATCATGAATACTATATAAATGACTGAAAGAGATATACAAATAATAACTAAATAAAAACATCAAGATGAAGAATCTTTAGAACAAAAAATAATATTTGATAATAGTATATTTGAACAAATAAAAGGAAAAGAATTAGACCTAAGCGTAGAAAAAATATTCAAAATACCAACAATAAGAAATTGGTTTAAACGACAAAAAGAAGAATATTATGTAGTAAGTCAAAGAGAACATATCATAGATTGCAAATACACCAAAGGAAAGGCTAAAATACCAATAATAAACAAACGAATAATCAATAAAGAAATACAAGATATTAAGGCTAAAAATCCAATTAAATATGTACATTTAGGAGGAACAGAAATACTAATAAAAGCATGTTTTAGAGAAGGAATAGATACACCCATAGAAATATACTTAGCAGATGATAGAATTATACAACCCATAGAAAAAAGTATAAGAAGTGCAGTAAAAGGTAACCTCATATACCAAAAATTTAAATTTATAAGAAGTGTTAACTACTCAGTAGCAATATATGACAGAAACATAGATAAATCACTAGTATTATATTGGAAATGTCAGGGATAGAACTAGCCCCAGGAAGTAAAATATTTACAGCTAGATGTAAAAACTTATATGTTTTAACAACAAAACATAAAATAACAGCAAAAAATAAAATAAAATAAATAAAAATAGAAAATCCTTTTGAAAGGATAGTTACAGTCATAGATAATAATGATTATAGTTATAATGAGATTGATATAAAAGAAGATTTAGAAATAGTAAAAGAAAGATTAAACACATAAAAAAGAATAAATTATGAAATACCACAAATATCATCAAAAATGAGTACCTCAAGAAGAATAGATAATACTCCACTAAAATCAATGGAAGAAGAAATAAAACCATATCATTACTACATAACAAGAGTAATGGAACAACGAAAATGTTTAATATTAATAAATACAGGACAAGAAGAAAACTATATTACAAGAGAATTAGTAACAGAAGATGAAATAATAACCACTGAACAATTGTGCCCCGAACTACCAAAAGCATTAATAAATACCTAAGAAACTACAGAAAAAGAAACAATCATTGGAGGAGTACCAATAGTAATAAAGTTTAAAATATATCAAGGAGATAAAAACATCACTTTAGGAATAAAATGGTTAGAACAAGTAAAACCATATAATCTAGAAGACAAACAGTTAACAATAAATTATGAAAATAAAAGAGTAATAATAAAAAGAACTTTAGTATGATAAAAATATGAAAATATATATACTTGCAAAGATAATAATAGAGGGATATTACAACAGATATTATACACCAATGATAGATACAGGAGCATAAGCTAATATATGTAAATACAATTGTTTACCAGAAGATAAATGGGAAAAATTAAAAACACCGCTAGTAGTAACAAGATTTAATAATGAAGGAAGCATGATCACATATAAGGCCAAAAATATAAAAATACAAATATGGGATAAGATATTTATTAACTATAGAAGAAATGTATAACTTCGAACTTACAACAAAAGATATGCTATTAGGAATGCCATTTTTAGAAAAATTATACCCACATATAATAACAAAAACACACTGGTGGTTCACAACACCATGTAAACAAAAAATAGGAGTAGAAAGAGTGAATAACAAAAAATGAAAACAACAGAATGGATAAAAAGGTAGTGAGAAAATTACACAAAAATTAGAAAATATAAAAGAAGAAGACCCTAAAATAGAATTAATTATATTCTCTATAGATAAAGTAAAAATAATCCAAGATAAGTTAGAATTATTATATAGTGAAGATCCTTTACAAGGAAGGGAAAAACATAAAAGAAAAGTAAAAATTGAGCTAATTGATAATAATAGTATAATAACCCAAAAACCATTAAAATATAATTTTAATGATTTAACAGAATTTAAGATACATATAAGTGGATTACTAGAAAAAGGATATATACAAGAAAGCAATAGTAAGTATACAAGCCCAACATTTATATTAAATAACATAGTGAACAAAAAAGAGGAAAAAGTAGAATGGTTATTGATTATAGAAATTTAAATGCAAAAACTAAAACATATAATTATCCAATACCAAATAAAATATTAAAGATAAGACAAATACAAGGATATAATTACTTTAGTAAATTTGACTGCAAATCAGGATTTTACCACTTAAAGTTAGAAGAAGAATCTAAAAAACTTACAGCATTTACAGTACCACAAGGATTTTATGAATGGAATGTATTACCATTTGGATATAAAAATGCACCAGGTAGATATCAACACTTTATGGATAACTATTTTAAACAACTAGAAAATTGTATAGTATATATTGATGATATATTACTATATAATCCAAAACACAAGATGAACATATAAGATTATTAGAAAAATTTATACATATTATAGAATATTCAGGCATAAGTCTAAGTAAAAAAAAGCAGACATAATGAAAAAGCAAATAGAATTCTTAGGAATACAAATAGATAAAAATGGAATAAAAATGCAAACACATATAGTACAAAAAATAATTAACTCAAATGAACAACTAGATACAAAAAAGAAATTACAATCATTTCTAGGATTAGTGAATCAAGTAAGAGAATACATACCAAAATTAGCAGAAAATCTAAAACCATTACAACAAAAATTAAAGAAAGATATAGAATACCAGTTTGATGAAAAAGACCAAACACAAATACAAAAAATAAAACTATTATGTAAGAACCTACCTAAACTATATTTTTTGGATGAAAACAAAAAAATTACTTATATAGTAGAATCAGACGCCAGTGAGAAAAGTTATGAAGGAGTGTTAAAATACAGGTATGATAAAGAAAAAATAGAACACCATTGTAGATATTATTCAGGAACATTTACTAATACAGAAATAAGATGGGAAATAAATAGGAAAGAATTATATTCAGTGTATAAATGTTTACTATCATTTGAATCATATATTGTATATAACAAATTTATTATAAGGACAAATAACACACAAGTAAAATGGTGGCTAACAAGAAAAATACAGGATTCAGTAACTACAAAAGAAATGAGAAGATTGGTATTAAATATATTAAATTTTACATTCACAATTGAAGTAATAAAAACTGACAAGAATGTTATTGCAGATTACTTGTCAAGACAAAGCTACTCAAACTGAGAAAGAAAATACAATCGAAGAGATACTCAAAGCCATTACTACACTTTGTATCAAAGTGGACAGTATGGACAATGAGAAACAAAAGCTAAAGACTAATGAAGATAATCTAAAGTCTAAAGCTAGTACAAGTCAGCAGCATGACTATAAAAATGCGGAGCTAAGTCGATCGGAAGACTTCAAAAATCCAGAGCTAAGAGGTGATGTTGGGAAACACCTTAAAACCCATAATTATTGTTTAAATACAGTTGCAGGTACAAAGAAACCAGTTATTGAAAAACAACGGAATGCAAATTTGAATCAGTTATTTGAAAACCATTTACACAAAAAACAAAAAACCCATTAACCATAGAACCACAAACTTCAACGTATGCAGATAGCCTACAACATGAGAAAAAGGTATATAACCACATCACAAGGACATACATCGAAAATATATACAAAATACAGAGTTACCTAAACCTCAATCCCATATCTACCACTACAAAAGATCCAAACCAAGACTATACAACCCAGAAATTACAAGGATACAACAAGCTAATTGCATAGCCGAAAACCAATGCTAACCTAGTTAAAACATGTTATAATTATGGATTAATAAGTACTGCATATACCTACGATGGAGAAGAATTAAGCGGTATACCAGAATTATACAAAGCATTTATTATATACAAAAGAGTAACCAAAGGGAATTTATTTTATATAAAATTCTATATGGCAATAACAGAGATATTACATGAGGAGATAAAACCTTCGATTCAAGTTGTGAAGATAGGCCTGACCAAAGATATGATAATACCAGAAGATAGCGGAGAATAACCAGAAATACCAAAAATTGAGATACCCAGTTTTTATGCCAATAAGAGAATAATTGGTATATCAACTATAATACAAGAACTAGCCAATAATTATTTGAATGGAAATGCTATATGGAGTTACTATTCCAGAGATCAATTAATGATTTATGCTAACTCAAGGGAGCTAAGGAAATCAGATATGGCTGAAGTCCAGAAATGGATTTTATCATTATTAAAACCAGAAGTAAAACCTACAACAAGAGCATTAAAGGCAGGATTTATTTCGTCAGAACTATTAACCAGACATTGTAAGATAATTGGACACAAGTATCCTGACCATATATGTTCAAAATGTAATGGAGAAGATAATGTGATTCCTGATGTCCAGCTGGAATGATCATATAAGATAGAGACGGAAGAAAATAAAAAGAAGAAGACAAAGAAGATAAGAAGAAGAAAACAAAAAAGATAAAAGAAGATAGACACATGAAGATAGAGACGGAAGAAAATAAAAAGAAGAAGACAAAGAAGAAGAAGAAGACAAAGAAGATAAGAAGAAGAAAACAAAAAGATAAAAGAAGATAGATACATAAAGTAAAATGTGCATTATTATGTAAAGAAAGTCGTAAAGTGTGCAGTAGTCACATTATTGTAAAGAATAAGTATGTAAAAAAGTCATACAGTATACAGTAGACAGGTAAAAATGTCATAAAAAGTACAGTAGAAGTATTATTATAGAGAATAATATAGGATTAGAATTGTCTATTTAAAGGAATGTACATGTAACATAATAAGCAAGCCTTCAATAAACGAAGCAAGCTTTCATAAAAAACACTCTCAAATACTTAAGATATTCATACTTAATAGATAATGGAACAACTTTCAGATATCATGGATAAGCAAGAGGCAAAGGTATATTTGTCACGACCCGAGAGCACCCCCAAGTCGTAACATGCGTATTCGACCTCTCGGAGGTCTCATACAAGCCCTTAGCATTCATCACATTAGGTATGTAAAATAGTGCGGAATTTAAAAACTCTTTAAATAAAATCCCATAAGATTCAGAGGTCACTTTTAAAAACATCATTCAAAAGTACATAAGCGGAATACTAAGTCTCTTAGCCATCTTAGACATAATCGTGAAAACATACTAGGGACACGGCCCTATACAATCAAAAGAAGTCTATTAAGTCTATTACAAGAACCTTATCATAAAACTAGAATAGAAAAGTCTTGCCCTCGACATATGAGGACATACCGCAAAATCTAGGAAGAACTTCAAATCCCAAGTTTACTACAAAACCCACTCACTTGCCGGAACCTACACTTGTAGAAAATAGAGAAATATGGAATTAGCACAATTAAGTACTAAGTATGATGACCATGCAAAAACATGCTAAAAAAGGACATTTATTTGAAATATGTGCTTTCATGCCATTTTTGATAAAACCTTCATATCACAATTATAAGAGACACATTTCAAGTCATCATCCACATATAAGACAATACCCACATAATAGACATACTCAACTAGTACCAATGTACAATACATGAATATAATTGACAAGTAAGCCTTTTCATCATTTCATGACCTCTACCTCAAGTTACCCAAAGCCACACTTAAGTGAAACATGAAGTTACCGCCCATACAATCTCTTTATATACACCTAAGTGTTCCTAAGGGTTACCATAGATAAGGAATGTACCATTACAATATAACATGCTAAGTCAAAATTCTTTAATGAACCACTTTAGGAGACATTTAGCATTTAGGGGACTTCCACTTAATAGTCATTTAGACTTAGGGAACTCACTTTAGCATCTTCTAGGCCTACTCGTGCAATGTGTAGATAGCATCCCATACTACCACCTACACTTTGTAGAACCTATCCAATAACTAGAGTGCATATCCCACATGATGGGAATAGGCATAACCGACATAGACCATACTAGCTAGGCATGGAATCCGGAGTCTACCCTACTCCGTGGAAGGTGTTCTACTTGCCAAAGGTAGAACTAATAATCAACCCATGTAGGCACATGGTTTAGGGGATGTCCAAGGATGTTCATTGTGCCCTAGTCTCATACTCAAGTAGGGCCACCATCCTAACCACATCCACTCGGTGCTAGCCTTGTTTCCCATAGAGTATTTTCATTCACATATGTATTAGAGAGGGTTCCTTTTCTAGTTCAACCAACTCATAGTATCTCTTCCCAAGAAAGGCCCCATTTCTTAGTTATGGCCAATCAAGGTTCATAAGGATAACTCATTTGACTTTCTTAGATAAGGCTTTTCATGCCGTTCCGGCTCCATCCATCTCTAAGTCTATCATTTCACTCAAGAAGAAGGTCATTACCCCTAGGGTTCACCACTTCAAGGTTTCACATTTATTTAGGAAAGCTAGACTTATGAAAGGGCACCATTTCTTAGTTCTGCCGATTCAAGTCTTGGCCTAGAATTCCTCTTTTAGCATTTATAGGAAGAGCTCCATTACTAAGTCATAGCCCAACCAAACATTCATATATAAAATCAAGCTTTCATGACACAAGACAAGATACTCAAGTCTAGCATATGAGCTACATCATCATCTTACAAAGACTCATCATAGTCCATCATCACCACATATCATCATTTCAAGAGAAACATGCTTTCTCATTAGCATACTAGCACTTTATACAATATCACATTAATACCATTAGAACATCTTCATATTATAGCTTCACACAAACTTTACATATAGCTTCATATAGGACTTTACATATAGCCTCATTCATATATAATAATATAACAATACAATAACACTTTGTACAAGATCACCTTATAACCATAAGAATACCTTCACCTATTTACCTTCACATAGTACTATAACACTTCATAACTTGATAACACTTTAATTCAATAAGAAATGCCTTCAAGGCCATATTCATAATACAATCCATAATTAAACACCTCCACCATAAGTGGATCAAACCAAGCAAGAACAATTATGTCAATAATATGAGATTAAGCCAACTTACCATCCTCCAAAGCCATCCTCAACATTAATCAATAGATATAGAAAATCATAAACATCAACAATACAATCTATTCTAAGCATAAATTCATCAATACCCAATCATTATCAACAAACCCATTTCGTAAGTCAAATATAGAAATTTGTGAAATCAAGGGTTCATGAGATTTTTCACTTGAAAACATCAATTTAATATCAACAATATCACAATCCATCATTTAAAACCATTTAATGCAAGAACCCTTGAGTAGAGTAAGAAATAGAAGTTTTTCATAACTTTTGAGAATTTGAAAAACCTTTGAAATTGGTTCTAAAGCGAAAACTAGCTTTAGATAAAGAGCCACCATACCTTAGTATTGAGAAAACCCACGAAAATTTGATGCAAGAAACCTTCAATTCGAAACCCTAGCTCCAACTTGACCTCTTCCTTGAGTTAGAGAGAAATATTTGAGAGAGGGAATGATTTGGAAATTCTAAGAGGAGAATGAAGTTATAACCCTCATTTAAATGATCCACAATCAGCCTAACACAATAATATAACCTCAAAAGAAAAGATTTGTGAAAAGACCAAAATGCCCTTAAATTTCCGGACGGACTCCTTGCCAACTGCCCAACTTTCAAAGGGCATAACTCGCTCATACGAACTCGAAATCGAGCAAACTCGGTGGCGTTGGAAAGATCGTTCCAAGGGCTTTCCAAAAATAACTGGAACTACTCCTGGATCATCCTGAGCTAGGATTTATGACTGCTCAAAGTTGGCCAAAAACTCACTGATTTCCACACTTGGCAGAATTTCCAGATTTTGAACTTAGCCAATTTCCAGATTCTGAACTGTTTTTTTTTTCCAAAAGTGACTACTTCCAATTTATGCTTAAACTTTAAAAATTCATACGTTAGGCTGTAGTTTCACCTATCTATTTTTAGGGTCGCTACAATATTGTTCAACAAATATGCAGAACTAATTTCATATATTCCTGAATATCATATATATGATTGAATAAATTTATGTTAGTTATTATGTATTAGAATTATTTGAGTCATGATTTATAGTTTATTAGCACACTGGAAACATGGAGAAAACTTCTATACTATGCCATCCTAATGTTGAAACCGGTAGGCAAGGAAAGCCATTTAGGGGAGTAAACAAAGTTGAAGCGCTGATAAGAAGGAAGTATCCGCTAAAGTACGATGCTAGTAGTGACAGGAGAACATGATAAATAGATAATCTAGTTCATAATGGTCTAATATGAATTTACTCAATTATGAATATGATAGGAAGGAATAATTGAAAATAAAAAACCTGCATAACAACGAACATGACTACATACATGCATGATGAAATGATAAAAAACTATGAAACTTTAATCTTATATATACTAAAAGGTATAGAGATAATTGAATTAAGAAGAATCATATGGGAAAAAATATTTAATAAATCAGAAGATATATTAAACGAACAATGGTATGAAATACATGATCTAGACCTCGAGAGAATAGAATTATATGACTTAGAAATAGATTCAGATTAAAATGAACTATGAATATTAACAATATTGGACAGAAGATATGGAAAATATAAAACTGCTAGAACAATAATGGAGAATAATTTATATATGTACCTAAGAACCCAAGATATGTTATATCTAGAGTACATCATAAATAATATTAAAGAAATAACAAGATTAAAACCTCTAGCAAAAGAATATTATAATAAAATCTTTACTGAATATTAATATAAGAACGATGAAGTTCGCACCTCCGAAAAATACTTAACGGAAAAGAGTCAAATATACCCCTGTACTATTAGAAATAGTTTATATATACCATTCGTTATACTTTCGGGTCATATATACCCCTCCCGTTGTACTTTGGTACATATATATCCCTAATTTTAACAGAATAACACATGTTAGCTTAAAAATCAAATAACCCATCCCCAATTTTAATTACCCAATTCCTTTGAAACCCACCCATTTCCTACTGACCCACCTTCAAAGAAACCCATTTCCTTAAGTTTATCTTTTTTATCTAAAATTTCCATTAAAATCAAGCCTCAACCACCGTGAAAGCTCACTGTGAAACTCAAGGAAGAAGTGAAAAGCTAATACCATCTAGACTGAATCCTCAACTTTCGGCAACCAACACCAGCAAGAGCATCCCGCAATATAAAATGGGAAACTTTTCGTAACACAAATGATGCAAATACCTTTTAAGGAAAGTCGATATTGAAGCTTATAGAGAGAAATTACAGTCGAAGGAGATGGTGTGGAGATTTAGCATCTGGTGTGTTGAAATTATATTTTTTTACTTATGGAGTACTCCCTTGGCACTACTAATATTAATCAAATTACTTTATCCTAGTTAAAAAATAAAAATGGAAGCAATGCTTCTCACTTCCTCCTTTAGTTTCACAGTGAGCTTTTGTGGCTGATTTTAATGGAGGTTTCACTTCCTCCTTTAGTTTCACAGTGAGCTTTTGTGACTGATTTTAATGGAGGTTTTAGATAAAGAAGTTGACTTGTGCAATTGGATTTGGTTGAAGGTGGGTCACCTGGAAAATGGGTTTTAAATGGGTGGGTTTCAAAGAAATTGGGTAATTAAAATTGGGGATGAGTTATTTGATTTTAAGCTGACATGTGTCATTCTATTAAAATTAGGGGTATATATGTACCAAAGTATGACGGGAGGGGTATATATGACCAGAAAGTATAATGAAGGTTATATATAAACTATTTCTAATAGTGCAGGGATATATTTGACCTTTTTTCGTATACTTAACAAAGAAACTAATAACCATATTTTATTAAAAATATGTTTCTGCCTAAAAAAAAAATAGACAAACATGAGCTGCAAATTAAGAGAACAGCAAATGAACAATTAACTAATAACCAAAACTGATTTCATGTCAAAGGAAACATAAAATACATTTTTAAACTCTACTTTCAGATTTCAGTATAGCTAAACAATACAAAAATCATTCCTGAATCACACAAACTTCTCAGAGCATTCATAACATTATAATCGCAATGATAAAACAGAGCTAAAAGGGGCGGATATTACCTGTTGCGGGGCAGTGAATGGGGCCTTGCGGTCTCGATCTTAGATCTACTCGCTAACTCGGATGACCACCGTTAATGGTCGAAACGAACACACAAACTATTGCTATGACTGGAAAGCCAAAGAATGTGGTAAAAATACGAAAATTGAAGAGATGGTTTAGAGGAGAAATAACTAAAAATTATAGAGGTGAAGGGGCGGCCAGAGCTTGAAAAAAAATCCTCCTGAAATAAGATCTGAATGTAAGTATTTATAGGGGAAAATTAGGGTTCTTTATTGTATTGAGAGGGAATAGAACTTTGAAATTTGAAAATGGTCAAAAAGTCTTCAAATTCGAACGTTTGAAGCTTAGGAAAAACTTTTCAGATTTCACGTGATTGAAAATATTACATCACGAAAATAAGGTAGCTAAACTCTGCTCTATGGTTAAAAACAGTGGATTTTTGTTGAAAAAGAGGTAAAAGAAAGAAAGAAAGAGGAAGAGGCAGAGGTGATCTACTGCTGCTAATGTGGGGTTTAAAAATGAATTGGGCTGGTGCTAAATTTTCTTTTATGGGCTTATCTGAAAGTTCCGTTTGGGCTATATTTTGGAGTGGATTTGGGCTCCTTTTTGGGCTGTTTTGATGTAATATAAGAACTGAAATGTTTAGTCTGATTTAAAGATTTTGGGCCGAATGTCTTAGCCTTTTCCTTTCTAGCTTTTAAATTATTTTGGGCTTCTTACTTTATAACTAATACAAAATATGTTATAAGATGACAACTAATAATTTACATAATAAAAATATCAAATTATAATTTACGCTAATATAAAATATACAAATATAAAATAAGGATTTATAATTAGTTTAACAAGTACGAAACTTGAAATAAAATGGCGAAAATAGATTATTTAAGGAAAAGAGATAGAAAAAGTGATATTAGTAATTTCGATAATAAAACAAATAATTTTAGAAGATACATAGTCGTAGTAGTAAAATAGTTGTGAAAAAAGATAATTTTATATATTATTAATTTAGAAGCTCGAAAATAATGAATTAGAAGAAAAGAGAGTCAAAATTGGGTGTCAACATTATGTGATGTTATTGGCGAGATAAATCTTGTTAGTTTTAGATTGGGATTTTGTTGTGACTATGTCAACACTAAACCCTTTATTTCTGTAGTGACTTTGCAAAATGTGTGTTGTAAAAATATTTGTGTGTCATATAATATCAATACAACGTCTACCTAGGGGTGGGCATGGTATGGTATATACCGAATACCACACCGAAACCGTAATTTTTTATACCGCAGTACGAATATTATGGCATTTAGTATGGTATTAGAATGACTTTTAAATTTTTTTGGTATTCGGTATGGTATTTGATATTTATAAAATACATACCGAAATACAGTATACTATCTGTAATTTTATAGTAATATATGCAATAGATCATTCACTAACATGTATACTCTAACTCTGCATAGTGGTATATGTCATGTTAGAGTCTACATGTCAATGAATGATTTTTGTGGTGTAAAATTCTATAAAGCTGTGCATAAATTTAGATAATGTTATTTAACTTTGCATCTATGACTACTCTCGATTGTTATTGAAATGTTCTTTTTATGAAATTATTTAACAAAAGTAGTTGTTGATCTAATATGATTGAGACTTGTGCTTTTGAATTTCTCATATTCATGTTGATCATCATATTGGTCTTGAAAAAATACTTAATAAAGGACAAAGAGAATGGTTCAAACTTATTTGCTAAATAAATTGTATGGAGAGTTATAAATTTATTTAAGTCGATGTCAAAAAATTATAGTTACCGAATACCATACCGTAAAATACCGACACCGAAATTGAATATACCGAACCATAACGACCTATTTTGGTATGTTAATTGTATAATACTCTAGATACCGAATATCGAAGTTACGGTATCAAAATTTTTAAATACCGTACCATATTGTACAGTGCCCAACCGTACGTCTACCACAACAGTACAATATACCAAACCACCAACTATTATTCATGCTATGACTCATTCTTCTAATAACATCACCACACCCAAGAATGTATTTGATTATCTTACCATTAACTCTACGGAATCACGTCCCACAACTTATAACAAAGCCGAAAAGAGTGCATACTAGTGAGAAGCTATAAAACATGAGTTTGATCCCTTAATGACAAATGCAACATTGGAGCTCGTACCACCGTCAATTTCACAAATTGTTTTTGACTGCAAAATGGCTTTATTATATAAAAACCAAACTAGATGTAAGTGTGGATAGGTATAAAGCTTTGTTTGTTGCAAAAGGTTTTACACAATGTTAGGGTGTAAATTATCACTCTACCTTTATCCCGTTGGCTAAACTTGTTACAGTGATTAGTGGTAGATTTACACTTATTTGAGGCTGATTAAGTTAAAAAATTGTTGTCCTCAAAGCCTAATTATGTCCTATTCTAATGTTAATATAATGATTTTCAGCTATGAAGGCTATGGAACAAGGCAATGATGAATGTTTGAAAGAATGACAAAAAACATGAACAAAGTGTAAACCTCACATTGTTGATCGCCTAACAAGAAGTGCGGATCGCCTAATGGGCAAGACCTCACTCAAATTGATAGTGCTCAACATTTAAAATAATTAAGGTAGGTCAGCGAACTCAAAGGGAAATGGTGACTCGCTGAATGCAAACAACAAACATGTTTCACCATTGCAAAAGGTGACAAGACTTGTATAAAAGTTGAAGGCTTAAAAAGCAAACAAAGGTGGTAATCGGTGATCCTCAAATGTGAAAGGCAGACTCGAATAAGCTGGCCGACTAAGGTTGAAACACCTGAAGCCTAAAGCAAGAGAAAGGCGAGCTAAGGATCAAACAAAAATTTGCCGAATGTGCTCAACGAGCCCGTCTAACATCGCTGAAACGGTCATGCAGTGAATTTTGGGCAACATTTGAGGAAATTATAAATAGTCCAAAGGAGAGAGAAAGAAGGGTTCAAATTTTTTAGAGAGTTCTCAATCCTTTAGAGAGATAAATACTTTACTTTGTGAATAATAATTTTAGTTTTGGAGTTTTCAACTTTCCTCGTGATATTGACAATTTGAATGTGAATTCAAAGTGGGTATTGCTTGTAATTGCTTGATTTCATGTTACGCATATGTGTTTTAATGCAATATATAATTTCATTACACTTTGTGATTGGTGGCTAAAACCCCAAAGTCTAGGGGTGCAATTATGGGGTTGGGTATTGATTTAATGTAGTGGGTATTGTTTTATACTCTCTTTTGTTTTCTTTTTCATCCATGGATTTGGGGTAATAAGCATGGGGTTTATTTATGGGTTAAGGTTGCAAACTTAATTCCTACTTCTGATCTCAGATTGATGCTCGAAAGAAATTGATTGGAGTGGGTAATTAGTTATATTCTTGCAATTTAGGTTTGGTGTTTATAATTTTCTTGAAAAAGAGATTATGTGCCAGATTTATTTGCCTTATTTCTGCATCTAAAGAAAGAATAATGTAAGGTATTGGGTTTTTTAGTTATTCACATAGATGAGAGTGAAAGGAGATTCTATGAACTGATACTGTGAGATCGAAAGAAGATTAGTCTCATTATAGATGACCCAGCCTATCCATGAATATTTAGCACTATAGAGCATTACCATTATCCGTATGCGATATCAATTTCTGATCCCCGAACCCCTAGATTAATTGCTATTTATTTTAATCGATGAAATTTTAGTTTAATTGTGAATATTGATAACAAAACCTTTTTGGTATATTTGGTGGAATCATCACCCAATTTTTTTTATTGCTACAAAGGAATAATTTACTTTACAAATTTCTTGATTGAATTATCTGTGATATATCACTCTCTATCGTGTTCGACCCTAACTCTTAGTAAGGTATTTTTATTGACTATGACCGCTTACCCTTTGGATTTATTTTTTAGAGTAGTTTGAGCATTATAAAAAATGGGCGAGAATTCCATTTAAGAAATTAGTTTGTAAATTTGTTTAGTTGTAGTCGATTGTTTCTTGGTGTTGTTGTTTGTTGATTTGCATGTCTGAAACATGACTGACCAATGTAGTGAAAATGATAGTC
Organism: Solanum okadae; assembly: GCA_036553675.1. Classification (NCBI taxonomy): domain Eukaryota; kingdom Viridiplantae; phylum Streptophyta; class Magnoliopsida; order Solanales; family Solanaceae; genus Solanum; species Solanum okadae. The sequence continues at coordinate 16,023,319 of CM071683.1, forward strand.
ACTATGGTCAAAAAGACAAAATGGGTGATCTAAATGACTTGCCAATGAATGTCATTTATACCCGAGAGCCATCCGCTTACCTCCCAAAACAGGGAGGGCAGTTTTCCATGTAATCTGAACAACGGTATAAGTTCTCAAATTAAGAGGAATGCTTGGAGTTTTATTTATGAAGAGCCCTATAAACATGTTCGGAATTTTTTGGATCTGTGTGGGCCGTTTGTGGTAAAAATCAACTCACAAGATTCCATAAGTTTGAGGTTATTCTCGTTATCGTTTACCTGTGAAGCTACTAGGTGGTTGACGGAATTGCCAAACAATTCTATCAATTCTTCAGAGGAGTTCTGAAAGCCTTCTTGGAGAGATCCCCTCCCCCCCTCTCCCATAGAAATGTTAAAGCATAGGGACCGGATCAAAAACTTTAAGAGAATTAAAGGTGGACCTCTACATGAGCCATCGTTGCGGTTCCTGAAATTACTCTTGAAATGCCAACACATGGTGTCCCAGACCATTTGTTGTTGCAATACTTCTATTGTAACCATAATTAAATAAAAAAAGGTATGGCTGATCAACTTTCCTAAGGTGGGATGATACGACAATAATATAAGGTAGAATCGTTGTTGCTCTATAAAATGACAAAAGTGAACCGAGCATGACATACTATAGAGGATAAAGTGTCTTCTCTACAACTGAGCATGAGCAATGAAAAAATAAAGAAAGAGTTTGAGCGAGATAAGAACATGACCAAAATGATGACTCCAATCGGTTTATTGTTCAAGAATGTCATGGAAAGCGGATTGAAATCAGTGGAAGCAGTTGGAAAAAATAGTAGGCAGTGCCCAGATGTTTCAAAGTTTTAGGCATTATACAATGAGAAAGTACAATATTTGCGAAACTAAATGGGGGTTCTCACCTAAACTGTAACGACCCGGGAGCACCCCCAAGTCGTAACATGCGTACTCGACCTCTCGGAGGTCTAATACAAGCCTTTTAGCATTCATTCATCGCATTCGGTAATAAAAACCGTAAGGAATTTAAACACTTTTTAAAACAAATTGATAATACTCATAAAATCTTTCAAATGTAACGAAGTAGAATTTCTAAGTCTCATGTACCATTTTAGACACGAATAGAACATCTTAGGGGCACGCCCTTTTACAACAAAATATAAGTCTTATACAATGTCTAAGTGGAAATGCTAGAAAGGTAACAACTATGTCCTCGAATATATGAGGACATACCAAGCTTCTTGAGAAGAGTCAATATCCCAAGCTTCCTCAAAAGATCTCTTCACTTTCCACTACCTACACTTGTAACAATAGAGAAATATGGAATTAGTAAAATAAGTACTAAGTATGATGACCATGCAAGAAAACATGCACAACGGACATTTACAAGGAATGTATGCTTTTAAGACCTTCTTTAACAAACCTTTACAACCACAAGCATAAACCCACATTTCAAGTCACCATTCACAAATAAGTCTATATTCACATCATTTACAACTCAATTAACACAAGTGAACAATACTTCAAAAAAGATAGCAAAGTAAGTCGTTCATTATTATTTAAGCCTCTATCTCAAGTCACCCTAAGCCACACTTAAGTGAATAATGAAGTGACCGCCCATACAACCTCTTCATATACACCTAAGTGTTCCTAAGAGTTACCATAGACAAGGTTTTTATCATTACATTATAACATACTAAGTCAACATTCTTTATAGAACCATTTAGGAGACACACAAGCATATAGGGACAATCACATAATAGCCCTAACGCTTAGGGAACTCACTTTAGTATCTTCTAAGCCTACTCGTTCCATGTGTAGATAGCATCCCATACTACTACCTACACATTGTAGAACCTATCCAATATTAGAGTGCACATCCCATATGATGGAAAGAGGCCTTAACCGACATAGACCATACTAGAAAGGTATGGAATACATAGTCTATCCTACTCCGTGGAGGTTGTTATACTTGCCAAGGGTAGAACTAAAAGCAACCCATGTTGGCACATGGTTTAAGAGATGTCCAAGGATGTTCATTGTGCCTAATCTCATGCTCAACTAGGCCACCATCCTAACCACATCCACTCGGTGCTTAGCCTTGGTTTCCATAGAGTATTCAATCACATATGTACTAGAGACGGTTCCTTTTCTAGTTCAACCAGCTCATAGTACCTCTTCCCAAGAAAGGCCCCATTTCTTAGTCATAGCCAATCTAGGTTCATAAGGATAGCTCATTAGACCTTCTTAGATAAGGATTCTCATGTCGTTCCGGCTCCATCTATCTCTAAGTCTATCATTTCACTCAAGAAGGGAACATCACCCCAAGGCCCATCCTTCAAGGTTATACATTTACTTAGGAAAGCTAGACTCATGAAAAGGCACTATGCTTAAGTCTTACCAATTCAAGTCTTGGCCTAGAATTCCTCTTTTAGCATTTATAGGAAGAGCTCAATTAGTAAGTCATAGCCCAACCAAACATTCATATACTCATATACATAATCAAGCTTTCATGACACAAGACAAGATACTCAAGTCTAGCGTATGAGCTACAACATCATCTTATAGAGACTTATCATAGTCCATCATCACCACATATCACCATTTCAAGAGAAACATGCTTTCACATTAGCATAATAACACTTTATACAATATCACATTAATACCATTAGAACATCTTAACATTATAGCTTCAAACAAACTTTACATGTACTTTCATATAGGACTTTACATATAGCCTCATATGTGTATAATAATACAACAATGTAATATTACTCATATAATGCCCTTCGTGGCCTCAATTCACAATAATGCAATATTCCCACATTATACAACAACTTCACCAATGCCTTCATGGCTACAATTCACAATGATACCACACAAGAATAAGATATAACACTTCCACCAAAGGTGTATCCAACCTACCAACAACAATCAATTCAATAAAGAGAGTTCAAGCCTTCTTACCATAGTCCAAAGCCATAGCCAAAATCACCAATACTTCACCCATAAGGCTTACCACCCTTAATTCATCCATTATCAACAATTAATCATAAATAAACATTAAACAACACAAGAGATATCAATACCATTCACTTTACACATAATTCCATCAACTTTGAATTTATAGAAATAGACCCACTTCATAGCAAATTTTAGGGTTTTGTAGAAGACAAGGGTTTATGGAGTATTTCATTCAAAAACCACAAACAAATATCAATTAATCCATACCCAAACGTTTCAAATCATTTTCATGCAAGAACCCTTGATAGAATTCAAAAACAAGCTTTTAGTCACTTTTTGAAAACACGGTAAAATCCTTTGAAATTGACTCTATGATGAAGATGAGTCTTAGATGAAGAGTCACAATACCTCAATTGATGAAATCTCAACAAAATTTGGTGAAAGGGAACACTCAATTGAAACCCTAGATCTCCACCTTCTTCTTCCTTGAACTTGAGAGAACTTTAGAGAGAGAAAGAACTTTGGGGTTTTGATTTTGGAAGAATGAATTCAAAAACACTTCTTAAATGTTTTAATACCTTTAAAATACTTAAAAACACTTAAAATAATAATAACCCAAAGTACCCAAACTACCCCTCACTTAGTTGGACCTTTTTAAACAAGTCCAACTTGAGTTTTATTTTCGCACATTTCGTCGGAAACAAGTTCGCGACGCGGAGGTCTTCCCACAAGTTTTCTGGAAATTAAATTCGAGACAGTAGAGTCTGCGGTGTCTCCGTGACGCGGAGCCACTTTTTGGTCATTGGTGGAGCAGGTCCGCGACGCGGAGCCACTCCCTCCAAGAACAACTTCAAGCTGCCTTGGCAGCTTGCTTGGCCAAGGGTTGGGGTCCTCGTCGGGGACCCTTAGGGTGGTCCCGGGGAGTCGTACCCAAACTGTTTGACCCTAAAAACATTTATTAAGACACTAGGGTCACCTCCACTAATTTTAGACTCCATAAAACATGTAAAAGCATGAACAACATACTAGAACACACCAACACGTAAACGACTAGTTTTCGAACGTCTTGGTCGTCCCTTGACGTTTCACTTCCAAACTCTTTAAAACTGACTAAAAAGGCTATTCTTCATTATTTTAACAAGTTATTAATGCATAGGATCCATGTAAGGCTCTACTTTATCCTATTTCATTTTGAGGGGTGTTACAATATCCCCCACTTGGGAACATTCGTCCTCTAATGACACTTTAAAACATTAAGGGTAATGACTCAAGACTAGCAACCCACGATAATCATAGAATATCAATATGAAAGAACTCATCAAGGAGGAAACATCAACTCCACATAACAAGCCATTACAACACAACTTCATTCAAATTTATGGAAGTAGGAATCACACCTATAACTCAACATGCCTCAAACCCCCTTCTTTTTTTTTTTTCCATTTCTCATTTATTTGGAGGAACTTCCTTCTCCATAGCACCTCACACTCATAACAACATCAAAGAACACAATATGCAATTATCTTATTAAAACACAATCATGCTACATCAAGAATACACTTAAGCATGCTCAACTAATCAACTCTAACAACTTTTAACAACTCACCAATTTATGCATATAAGGAGAACAACGATCATGAAACTGATTTTCTCATTTAAATCAAGAACTCAATTTAAAGCATGCATCATTATAAGGAGAAATATAGAAACTCATTTTTTTCACACAAGACTCCAAAAACCATGCATCATGCTTCTACAATTCTATGACTCAAACTCGATTAGGAATAGAAGAAGGAGACAAGAATATCCAAACTCACCTCAACTATTCATTCAACATACCATCCCCCACTTATGAGAAACCCATCTAAACCAACACAAAAGGATTCAAACACAAAACTAGAAATTATGACTTACCGGCACCTTCATCCGGATTTGCTTCCTTGTTAGCTTAGAGAGCATAGAAACGATTCCTTGCTTGACCATCAACACTAGGACCACTATAAGGAGCTTGCCTAGCATTCCTTCCTTTAGCCACAATATTAGGACAATCTCTCACCTTGTGATCATTTTTCCCACAACCATAGCAACCACTAGTGCCGGATAGACACTTACCAAAATGCTTCTTTCCAAAAGTGGAACAAGTAGGCTTAGCAATTTGAGAACCACCACCTCCTTCATGGTTAACCTTGGGAGCACTTGATAAATCTTGATTTGGAGCCCTCTTCTTAAACCTAGGTTGTCCTTGATCCTCATACCTACCCCTTTTCAAATCTTTCCTCACCCTAGTCATCTTGGACTCCTCAATAGATTGAGCATACACAACAAGCCTAGAGATGTTCATGTCACCATGGAGAATTGTCGTACGACACTCTTCTTTCACCAAGTCGAATACACCGGTAACAAACCTACTCATCTCCTCTCTAGAGTTAGACACCAAAGATGGAGCATACCTAGACAACATAGAGAACTTCCACTACAAGAAAAATCTTTATTTAAGACCAATATTTAGGGACGAGTTAATAATCCCGTCTCTAAAAGTACATATATTGGGGTGAGATTTTATTTCGGTCTTAAATTCCATATGTTATTGTGAAGGTCCCAAATCCGGGATCTAGAAAAAGTAGTAGCTGGTCCCAAATTAAAATTTAGGGGTCTTGAGAAATATATTAAAAGGCGGGAACTAATGAAAAGTTAAAAAAAGTCATCTATTTTCACCAAAATTAGGCGCCTAAAATTTCATTACTGATTAAAATTCTAAAAGGAAAAGAAGAAAAAAGATGCTTCAGTTTGTTTCTCAAAAGATATCGTGAAATTAAACAACCCTAGCTATCAACGATCATCCCTAACATCTCTTTCTTTACAACGATCTCTGTTAGCTCTCAACTAAAAATCTGTGTTTTCTCAAAATAGGGAAAGCACAGGTTGATCTGCCTAGCTAGCAGCAAACGTAACCCAGGTCTCATCGATTAGTATTTCATATGTGTTTTCTCAGAACTGAGAAAGCAGAGATCTGCCTAGCAGTGATTTCACTCAATCTATATCTTCTGTTCACTTGGATCTCAGGTATGCCTCTACTTCTACGAGTTGATTTGATTTTTTCTGTAAAATCGATTTGTTGTTTGTTTTGTTCGAGTTGTCACTCTTCTTGTTTGAGTTCTTGTTCTCTAAGACTAGATGCTGATCGTTTCTTAAAGAAGATTCAGTTTTGTAGTGTGATATGATCCAAAAAATGAAGGTGATAGATTAGTCCCTAAAGAAGTAAGTGTTCCTAAAGATTAAAAATAATGAACTAAACTTGAAAAGAGGCACTAACAACTCAAGCTAAAAAAATATTAAGAGAGAATATAGAGAGAGTTCTATTCAAATTGAGAAATATGTTATGAGTGACAAGTGAACTATTAACAGAGCAAGTGAGACAAGTGAGATTGTAGTATGTTACAACTGAATAAGTGAAAAAATGATAGTTTCGTTTACATATGAAACTGATGAAATATGTAAAACACAATAGAATTTATGCAAATGACCTCCTGTTCGTGGTGCTGCACATAGAATATTGAAAGAGTGATAGTTTCGTTTTGAGTCTGAAACTTGGAAAACTTGATAACTTTCAAGAAGATGCATTCTAATAGTTGTTTATAGCTTTCTTTCAATTCTTTTCTAATTGGTTCTCTAATTTTTGTCTACTTGTATATCAGCTATGATCCTCTTCTTTGAGTTTTTTTTTTCCTTCTCTAAATTTGATTTGTTGATTGTTTTCTTCTTACAGCATAGTGTATAGTGTGTGCCTAAAGAATCGATCATATTTTTACGATGAAACTAACTCGAGCTGATGAAAGATGAAGAAAGCAATAGAACTGATGCAAATTACTTCTTGTATATGATGTACATAGTAGGTAGAAACAACGATAGTTTCATTTAGGTTTCAAAACTTGGAAACTCAAGATTTTCAAGAAGATACGTTCTAATAGTTGCACCATATTTTTTTTTGTTCTTGTAAAACTAAATCACTAGCTCTTTTCTGTTTGTTCAACTTTCTGGTAAGCTTCCTCTTTTGGGAGCTGATTTTTTCTTCTTTTCTATATTTGATTTGTTCGAGTTACACTACTTGTTTTAATTACTCTTCTTCTCTAAGATTAGCTGGTCAATTTTTTTGAAGTATATTCAAGTTTATCGTGTGATAAGATCCCAAAAAGAAGGGGATCAGTCCTAAGAGAAATGACTGCTCCTAAAGAAACAAAAAGTGAGCTACTCTTGAACAGAGGCTCTCACAGGTCATGAGTTAAAAACAGTGTTCAGAGAGAAGATACAAGGATTTATATTCTACTAGAGAAATCTATTTTGAAAGTGGTTGCAGTTATGAAAATTGATCCTAATAAGTAACCACATGCAACTAATTCCTAAAAGATTTCTATCTAAATAAAATAAATTAGTAATTGCAAATGAACCATTGAATTGTTATCTATTATAAATGGATCATATCATAGTGTTTTGTGTGTGTCTAAGGAATCAATCATGCTTTTTTACAATCAAATTAACTCGAACTCACAAAAGATGTAAGAAGCAACAAAACAGATACAAATTACCTCATGTGGTGTTGTACATAGAAAGTCGAAATAATGATAGTTACATTTGTGTTACAATTTAGCAAACTAGAGATCTTTCAAGAGATACGTTCTTATAGTTGTACAATATTTTCGTCCATTCCTATCAAACTCCATCACCACAAATTTATGAAAAAAACTGTAAATAACAGATTGTAATTAACTGTTAGAAGGTTAAATATGTAGTTGAGTTCTTACAGTTATATTTCCTGTGGTTCTATATATAGAAGGTAGAAACAATGATAGTTCTCTTGGGGTTTGAAACTGGACAAACTCGAGATATTTCAAGAAAAAACGTTTGTATACTTGCATGCTACTTATGTGAAGAATAAGCGAATCGTTCAAGCTCTTAAAAATATTCTAAAGGGTGTAGAAAAGAAGGAATGGGAGTGGTTAGTTAAGGAATACTTTTGTTTCGAAAGTTTCCAGGTATATCTAGTGATCTAATAGTCTATATTATTAAAGCAAGCATTTCGCAGCTCATCGTGATATTTAGATGTGAAACTTTTTTTGAAGTTAATAAGCTTTCTTAGATATGAAAGTTTTACCTAACAATACAGGCGAGGAGCAATAGAAATGCAGAAAATCGAGCTAAGTTAAAGATGTTTCATCATATTGGTAGCAAACCTATTAGAGAGATTATTTATCAGCAGGTATTATCAAAAAATAATTTTTTTTGATGAAACTATTTAAGAAGTGTTATTTGACATGTTTTTCTCTATGTTCTAGATGTAATGGTGTCCCTACTTCCTGTGTTGACGCGATATGTGCAACCTCTATAGCATTTTTATATTCATTCAAAGGCTTTTGATTTACCTGAGTTGTCACAGTAGTTGCTTGCATGTGAGTTATGTGATCCTTTCCCTTCGACTTGTTGGAGGGATTATGCCCTGGTTCCACATCGTTCCTGATTTGGATATTTGATTGATCTCGAGCTTTGATCCTGAAAGAGAAATTCGAAGAAGAGTTTGAAGAACCTAATGGTGCCAAATGATTTGAGTGCTTATGAGTTCCCATCTGTTCTTCATTGTGACTTCTTGAGCCTTGCAGACCATTCACCATTTGGACCTGGTTGTGTTCAGGTCAGCTATCCTCCTTCCCATTCAATTAATTTTGAGATTTAGAACAACTATTTGCTTGTTCGATGAGTATCTCAGAGTTGTTGTCGAAGATTTAGAACAGCCATTCTTTTTCAAGATTACTCAAAATTTTAGTGAGATGTTCCCTGAGATACGGCGAATACTCCCCTGAGTTAGAATCTTGCTAAATCTCATCCGTTGTTGGTCTAACATCGACACACTTCAGCTGCGATCCACCGGTACTTCCTCAAATCTTTTCACTTTGTATTTTCTAAATTGGGACGATAGGGGCTCTTTGAAATTTATGTTGTGGGTGATCCCTGGAGAGAGCAATCACTTTCTCCATTCCTTTCTAATTGAATTAATCCACCTAAGGTTGATCGAGATAATTTTTCTTACCCATTCCAACTCTCCTTCTGAAATAGTTATCACCATCGCTTCAGTTTTTTGAATTTTCGAAGAGTTGGATGCTGAATTCATGGATGAAGTTTGTTGGATTTTACTCCCATTAAGATTAGGCTTCGAATGTGATCCATCTGCGGCTGGGAGAGCTCCAACGGTGGTGCGTGTGTCATTCTGATAAGCCTAGAGTGTGAGAAAAATCACCTTTATAGAGCATGTGGTTGTTCGATATATTGCATTCATAGTTGATCTCTGTTTTAAATATAACTGATCTTTTTTTTTCTGCACGTAAAGTGGCACACACATCTTTTTCCTTTGTTTTTTATTGATCTTTGTTTAAAATATAACTGTTCTTTTTATTTTTTTAAATTTTCTGCACATAAAGTGGTATACACATGTTTTTCCATTGTTTTTTGTTTTTGTACAACTGTGCGCGAACATTTTTTTCTTTTGCACAAATATTTATAATGATACTCCTTAGTGTAAATGTTTTGTGATAGAAAAATCATTATGAATGCACTATAGTGTTCTCTTATATTTGATACTATCACTGTAATACAATCTGATATATAGATAGTGCTTGTAATCTTTGTTGAAGTAGGGGGGAGGGAGGGGTTTCATTCATTCACAAGTACAAGAGAAAGTTATATCTTTTTTAGTTCCAATTTTCTTGCCCTTAGCTATCTGCAGGTGATATCGACATTTAGTTGTGCCAAGATCCAGGTTGCTTCATTTCATTGTTTTTAGTTAACTGATTTCTCATTATATTGTCATCCATATTAAGCTGTTTCATTGTGCACGTTTTTAGCTTTTAATTTATAATTAATTCCCTGCTACACAAATAACCTGGATGTTTCTCCTGAAACATTTATATCTTGCTTGTCCAATTCCTCCGCAACAACTTGTTTCCCTTGTGAATGAATTTGTGTTTTCGATATAGATTTTGATTCTTGGTTAATGAATCTCAAAGTTTTCTAAATCATTTTTTCTTACGTTCATGCAGATTATTGATATACTTGGGTAACCCTTGATGAATTTTTGATTTCTTTTGTGAAGATTGATGCTACAAGTTAAGATGAAAGTTTATAAGAAGCACAAGACCATTAATATTTTGCTAGGAAAGTTATGCCAAACTTGAAATTGTGGCCTCGCTCGGGATATTGTTAATTTGCTAAGCTTTTTTTTACGTTAAGAAAATGTTGAAACTAACAACATGGGATGCTAACTTATTTTTTATATTTATGTCAGCATTTTGTATGAAGATTTATCGTAGCAATCTTATATTTATTGACAAAGCTTATAATTTTTTTGTGATATAAAGATCCACAACCATTGATGGTCAACTAGAGACCAAAATTTTTGCTCGTCTCTAAAGGTTCATCTAGGACGAGATAGTTTCTCGTCTCTAAAAGGTTCATCTAGGATGAGACAACTTCCTGTCCCTAAAGGTTCATCTAGGACGAGGTGTCTCTTGTCGCGAAAAACAATTTAGGATGATGTAGTTGCTCATAAAAAAATGTAATCTAGGATGGGTTAATTGCTCGTCCCAAAAGAATATTCTAGGACAAGTTAGTTGCTAGTCGCTAAAGGGATTTAATGACCAGAAAATGACTAATTTTCCAAGAAGGAAATCATCTATTTGGGACGAGATAAGTAGTCTCTAAAGGTATTCTAGCGACTAGCTTTGTTGCTGTCTCTAAAGACATTTTACGACCAGCAAAAGGACCCCGTCCCAGTTGACCTTTCGTGAAGAAGCATTTAAGGACGGGTGGCGACCAGCCTTTTTCCGTCTTAATAGACTATTTTGGACCGGATTTTGACTTTCTAGGACCAGATTTCCCTTCCTTAGAGGCTGTTTTTCTTGTAGTGTTCAAAGCATACTCCTCCACACTCATATTACCGTGCCTAAGATTAATGAACTCCTCAATTTTGCACTCCCTCTTCTCTAGGGGAAAGTACTTACCCAAGAATGATTCCTTAAACTCCTCCCATTCTATAGGACCCACTTCCTTCCTGCCTATTTGCCTTCCATTGAGTGTACCAAATTTGGGCCACCTCCTTCAATTGGTATGAAGCCAATTCCGCTTTCTTTCTAGAAGATACTCCCATAGCATCCACAATTTTGTAAATCTCATCCAAGAATCCTTGGGGATCTTCTCCAATTCTAGAGCCCAAAAAGATAGGAGGATTCATCCTCACGAAGTCTCTCAACCTTGAGGCAGCCGTACTCTCATTAGCATTCACCCTAGGCCCCACATCTCTATTTGCTTGAGCCGTCATGGCTTGAGCTAGAGTTAGAAAAGCCGCCCTAATCTCTTCATTAGTCATGGCTAGGGAATCACCGGAACCTCATTATCTTGATTGCCTATGGGGACTTGGTCACCTTGAAGACCTTGGGGAGGAACTCCCCTATCCACATTCTCCTCCTCCGCTCTCCTAGGATTAGCCCACGTATTCATAACCTATAAACACAAGAGACAAATTAGGAAAGATACTCATAGACAAAACTCTAAGGCACGACGTCAAGATTAATGAAAGAAGTGAAACTTCTACCGTCCTATAGCCTCTCGCTCATAGATGTGTCGCGACTCACACCGATGAACAAGACTCTACTAGACGTGGCATATGAGACCTTGAAACCTAAGGGATAATTTCCAAAACCTTATGCTCTGATACCAAGTTTGTAACGACCCGGGAGCACCCCCAAGTAGTAACATGCGTACTCGACCTCTCGGAGGTCTAATACAAGCCTCTTAACATTCATTCATCGCATTCGGTAATAAAAACCGTAAGGAATTTAAACACTTTTTAAAACAAATTCATAATACTCATAAAATCTTTCAAATGTAACGAAGTAGAATTTCTAAGTCTCATGTACCATCTTAGACACGAATAGAACATTTTAGGGGCACACCCCTTTACAACAAAATATAAGTCTTATACAATGTCTAAGTGGAAATACTAGAAAGGTAACAACTATGTCCTCGAATATATGAGGACATACCAAGCTTCTTGAGAAGAGTCAATATCCCAAGCTTCCTCAAAAGATCTCTTCACTTTCCACCACCTACACTTGTAACAATAGAGATATATGGAATTAGTACAATAAGTACTAAGTATGATGAACATGCAAGAAAACATGCACAACGGACATTTACAAGGAATATATGCTTTTAAGACCTTCTTTAACAAACCTTTACAACCACAAGCATAAACCCACATTTCAACTCACCATTCACAAATAAGTCTATATTCACATCATTTACAACTCAAATAACATAAGTGAACAATACTTAAAAAAAGATAGCACAGTAAGTCATTCATTACTATTTAACCCTCTATCTCAAGTCACCATAAACCACACTTAAGTGAATAATGAAGTGACCGCCCATACAACCTCTTCATATACACCTAAGTGTTCCTAAGAGTTACCATAGACAAGGGTTTTATCATTACATTAAAACATACTAAGTAAACATTCTTTATAGAACCATTTAGGAGACACAAAAGCATATAGGGGACAATCACATAATAGCCCTAAGGCTTAGGGAACTCACTTTAGTATCTTCTAAGCCTACTCGTGCCATGTGTAGATAGCATCCCATACTACTACCTACACGTTGTAGAACATATCCAATATTAGAGTGCATATCCCATATGATGGAAATAGGCCTTAACCGACATAGACCATACTAGCAAGGTATGGAATCTAGAGTCTATCCTACTTGTTCTACTTTCCAAGGGTAGAACTAAAAGCAACCCATGTTGGCATATGGTTTAAGAGATGTCCAAGGATGTTCATTGTGCCTAATCTCATGCTCAACTAGGCCACCATCCTAACCACATCCACTCGGTGCTTAGCCTTGGTTTCCATAGAGTATTCAATCACATATGTACTAGAAAGGGTTCCTTTTCTAGTTCAACCAACTCATAGTACCTCTTCCCAAGAAAGGCCCCATTTCTTAGTCATAGCCAATCTAGGTTCATAAGGATAGCTCATTTTACTTTCTTAGAGAAGGATTCTCATGCCGTCTGGCTCCATCCATCTCTAAGTCTATCATTTCACTCAAGAAGGGAACATCACCCTAAGGCCTATCCTTCAAGGTTATACATTTACTTAGGACAGCTAGACTCTTGAAAAGGCACTATGCTTAAGTCTTACCAATTCAAGTCTTGGCCTAGAATTCCTCCTTTAGCATTTATAGGAAGAGCTCCATTACTAAGTCATAGCCGAACCAAACATTCATATACTCATATACATAATCAAGCTTTCATGACACAAGACAAGATACTCTAGTCTAGCATATGAGCTACAACATCATCTTATAGAGACTCATCATAGTCCATCATCACAACATATCACCATTTCAAGAGAAACATGCTTTCACATTAGCATAATAACACTTTATATAATATCACATTAATACCATTAGAACATCTTAACATTATAGCTTCAAACAAACTTTACATGTAGTTTCATATAGGACTTTACATATAGCCTCATATGTGTATAATAATACAACAATGTAATATTACTCATATAATGCCCTTCGTGGCCTCAATTCACAATAATGCAATATTCCCACATTATACAACAACTTCACCAATGCCTTCATGGCTACAATTCACAATGATACCACACAAGAATAAGATATAACACTTCCACCAAAGGTGTATCCAACCTACCAACAACAATCAATTCAATAAAGAGAGTTCAAGCCTTCTTACCATAGTCCAAAGCCATAGCCAAAATCACCAATACTTCACCCATAAGGCTTACCACCCTTAATTCATCCATTATCAACAATTAATCATAAATAAACATTAAACAACACAAGAGATATCAATACCATTCACTTTACACATAATTCCATCAACTTTGAATTTATAGAAATAGACCCACTTCATAGCAAATTTTAGGGTTTTGTAGAAGACAAGGGTTCATGGAGTATTTCATTCAAAAATCACAAACAAACATCAATTAATCCATACCCAAGCGTTTCAAATAATTTTCATGCAAGAACCCTTGATAGAATTCAAAAACAAGCTTTTAGTCACTTTTTGAAAACACGGTAAAATCCTTTGAAATTGACTCTAGGATGAAGATGAGTCCTAGATGAAGAGCCACCATACCTCAATTGATGAAAACTCAACGAAATTTGATGGAAGGGAACACTCAATTGAAACCCTAGCTCTCCACCTTCTTCTTCCTTGAACTTGAGAGAACTTTAGAGAGAGAAAGAACTTTGGGGTTTTTATTTTGGAAGAATGAATTCAAAAACACCTCTTAAATGTTTTAGTACCTTTAAAATACTTATAAACACTTAAAATAGTAATAACTCAAAGTACCCAAACTACCCCTCACTTAGTTGGACCTTTTTAAACAAGTACAACTTGAGTTTTATTTTCACAGATTTCATCGGGAAACAAGTTCGCGAAGCGGTTTTCTGGAAATTAAATTCGAGACAGTAAAGTCTGCGGTGTCTCCACGAGGTGGAGCCACCCTTTCTCCATTGATGGAGCAGGTCCGCGACGCGGAGCCACTCCCTCCAAGAACAACTTCAAGCTGCCTTGGCAGCTTGCTTGGCCAAGGGTTGGGGTCCTCCTCGGGGACCTTTAGGGTGGTCCCGGGGAGTCATACCCGAACATTTTGATCCTAAAAACATTTATTAAGACACTAGGGTCAGCTCCACTGATTTTAGACTCCATACGACACATAAAAACATGAACAACACACTCTACACCAACAGGTAAAAGACTAGTTTTCAAACGTCTTGGTCGTCCCTTGACGTTTCACTTCCAAGCTCTTTAAAGCTGACTAAAAAGGCTATTCTTCATTATTTTAACAAGTTATTAATGCATAGGACCCATGTGTGGCTTTACTTTATCCTACTTCATTTTGAGGGGCGTTACACAAACTACCAACGACAAGGTCAGAACAAGGAAAGAGATATGGTTGGATAGATTGGAGAGGTTGAAATTGGAGAGATAGGAACAAAGAATATTCCTCACTATGATCGTCCACAACCAGAAGAACCAGCTGGCCTGGAAAGAAACAAAACGAAGGACATGCTCACAATGATCTTCAACAAGGTAGAAGGATCCAACAAAGTGTAGAATGAATTGAAAAATGACTTCTCCACCTTATCTCAAACAGTGACCTCTCATTCAATGTCGATCAAACAGCCGGAGACACAAATGTGCCCAATTCTCCACCCATTTAAATCAAAGGAAAAAGGCAAAATTGCCTAGTGATACCATACTGAATCCTAAAAATGATTGTTGAGAAATTTAGAACTATGTCATGCCACAACATTAAATAAGGTGTTTCTTAGGAGGCAACCCACATTTTTACATTTGTATTGCTTTTAATAACGTGTGTTGTGAGCGCACATTGAATAGAAGTCAAAGTGTTGTGAAGAAAAAAAAATTCAATGCCAAAACCATATTGGCGATATGCTGAAGGCATTGTGTGGACTCATTCTTGTCTATCTTTTGAGCTAGGAAAAGTGAAAAATTATACTGTCAGCAAAGGTGATATGAGCTCGAAATGACAAACCGCCAAAGTACACTACATGTATGATTAACGTATTAGGATACTTCATCCAATACTAAGTGTCAACGATCGTTAAGTAGTAATATAACCCAACTAAGTGAGTTGGAGTTGAGTCCCAATGACGTGATTTGTAATTGAGAATCAATAGGCAAGTAAGAATATGATCAAGTCAATCATAGCTAAAAACATTTATGAATAAAAGCATGGTTCAAATTAGGGGTGACACAAGTGTCAAATATCAGGGCGGTTTGTTTGTAATATCAAGTACAACAACAAATAACACGAAAATAGCAAATATAGAGACGGGTTCTTGGGCTGTGATTGGATTATGGGCTAAGGTAAACAACCCGGTAATTGCAATTAATAGTGAATAGTTGTAAATCAGTCAATAAGCTAGACTTTAGTGGGGATAAACTTTCTCTCGAACAATTTACCCCGAATCAAGTTGGTTTCTCTCGAACACCAATAAGCAGCAATTAAGCACAGCCTTGGCTTTAGTCCATTCACTCTCTCGAGCTGAATATGTGGAAAAGGGTTTAGGATTCACTCTCTTGAGCTGAACTAATGACCATCTAATACCCACAGACCATCAAATCAATAATCTTGGTTTTAAAACCTCTCTCTCGAGCAAACCAAAACTACGAAGGTAGAGTTGCATTTTCAACTACAACTCTTTAGATTAAGCCACAATTACTGAATAAAATCACTTTTAAACAACATTTACACTATCAATTAACAATAACCAGCAGCTAAATCAACCAATAATCACAAAATCACACCCCAAAAATTATGGTTTTAGCTAGACATCATAAAAAGATTGAAATCGTTACCAAATTGTGTTTCCATCAACTAGGTAAGATTAATATCGTCTTTACAAAGGTCTAAGATGAAGAATCTTCAACACCCACTTCCAATTTCTTAGAAATGGAAATCTTCAAAGCTAAGGAAAATATTGTCTTCAAAAACTCAGTTCTAAGCTCTAAAATTTGAAAACTGAACAATAATGAAAACTATTGAATGCTAGATACTAAACTTAAGCATTTAAAAACGTATTTATAGTCGCCAAAAATTGTGTTGTGAAGGGCCAGTCGGTGCAATAAGTCGGGATCGCTGATCCACTCGGTGATCCGGCCTTTGGTCAATTCCATCGCCTATTTGCTTTGGCATTCAACATCTTCAAGTTTTTAAACTTTGGGCGATACGGCATTGCATCGCGGAACCGTTCGGTGACTCACCGACTGCTCCTTTCTATCGGCGACTTGATTTTCTCCTTCAGGGCTTGGCTCAATGGAACATTAGGCAAGACATTAGCCATTCGGCGACTCACCCAATGGATTAGGCGATCCTCAGACCTTCTTTTCTTCGTCCTTTCAGCTGCCTTATTCCTTTTTGCTCATTAGTGTCCATACTTTATTCCTTAATCCAAATACCTGAAATTCAAGAATTTATATCAGTTATTGGCACAAAATATGCATTTGAGGTCACTAAATATATTAAAATGAAGCCCTAATGAGTCCAAATTGTGGACTCATCAACATCCCCAACTTAAACTTTTGTTTGTCCTCAAGTAAAACTCAAGTTCAGCAGTTCAGAAAGGATACTCAAACAGTGCTACACAAGACTCAATCATGAATGCACACAAGAAGACTCAAGTTACTCATGCAAAGATCAATTGCGCACTCAAAGATTCAAGTTGTGACACAACATTATCAAAGAATCTCAAGCACACAATACTTGTTTCAAATGAAAGTTCAAGCTCAACAAAGGTACTCAAATGCCCTCACACAAAGCATGATTCCATATTCACACACAATGGTTCACAATTTAAAGCTCCTAAATCAAATGCAACATTCACACTCACAAAGATGAACACAATGCATTATTTTACCCATAGGTTTACCCGTTCTTCTCCGCCTCATCCTTCAAATATTCTTCCTCCATCCTCTGGATATCCGTAGAGGATGTAAGAATCACTTCCACATCCTTCTTCGCATCTATAGGTACCCCAGTATGTCTGCACAACTCTGTGATCAATGTCGGAAATGGGAGAGAAGTCTGGCGCTGTTTGGCCCTCATGACCATAGTTCCATCAATGATGCAATTGTTCTGCTAATAAAGCCAAACCAGAACCTTGCAACTACGGTCAGGTCTTTCTTTTCGATCGGAGCCCCTGCCTTCAACCACCTCTGAGTACCATCTGAAATCAGTGGGGCTAACCACTTCTTCATACTGTCCAGCATTTTTGTCCTAATCAGATGCTGGCAATCATCATCAATACGTGTACACGCCCACGACTGTATTGATAGCATCACTATCACACTTCACCTTCCGGCCTCTGACAACCACATAGTCAACCGACTTGAATTTAGCTGTCGACTTCTTCCATTGTGGTATCAATGCACTGTACACGCTGTCGAACTTCCTAACCCAGCTGGGAATATACGGGCCACGGGGTTTGGTGAAGATCTGGAATTTGTGAGATTTCAAGCAATCCATTATCTCCGGGTACCTGTCGATCACTCGATCTGTGGACAGACGCTTCTCCTCAATAATTGTCCTTAACCCCTCAGTCTTTAATCTGTTCATCTATTAGGAGGATGACCTTGTATAGGAGGTGCTAGAACTACAGCATGTGATGGCACTAGAGGAGGAGTAGTGGAGGGCTAAGGCTTTCTGATCCTAGACAGATCGTTCATCCTTTTTTATGGTAGCTCTGCCCTCTACGCTGCTATAAGCTCATCATCATCAGAATTTGCAATGTGGGGCTCCTAGTGCTCACCCTCACTTTTAGAATTAGTAAGGTGAGTGGTGTAGATGTCATCACTGTCGGAGCTGGCCTCTGGTTATGCTGGTGCTTTTCCTTTGCCTTTTGCTTTTCCATCAGATGTGGGAAGTTTGGTTGCTTTTGCCCTGGATGCAACTGCATCCTCATTTAGTGTTATCCCATTAGCCTTCTTTTGGGGTGTCATGTTTCTACCTGCAACCTTTGGTGTATCCATGTCTGCAAAACATCGGGAAAAAGTTAGTAACATTTCAATGAAAAGCACAGAAGAATAGTTGCAGAAAGACTCGCTTAAACGGTCGGCGAGCTAGATCGAGCTCGCCGAAAGGATTGACTCAAAATTCTCAAAAAAATTTGACATGTCAGCAATGGGCAGGACTTTTGAGGAATCACTGACAACATTCGGTGAGTAAGGATTATCCCGCTGAAAGTTACAGTGCAATTTAATCTACAACAGTGCAGACAAAGGGCGATCAAGAAGACTTTCGGTGAGTCGCCGAGTGCCTTCGACGACCTCAAGATTCTTGCCAAAAGTTACAGAGTCAAACTTCAAGTATAGCACGAAATTAAAGGCGAGATGGGGAACTTCGGTGAACCGTCGAGTGGTTCAGCGAGCTCGACCCAGCTCGCCAACGACCCAACGTGCCTACTTTCTACCCAACTTCTCAAATTCAACCACGCAACCCCCGAAAACAAATCAAAGCATGCACTAGTCAAATTAAATCAAGACCCATAACACCCATTACTCTGGGATACTCAAACTTCTCTCGGTTTTGCCAAATTTGGCCATTTGACGACTTTTGCCTTAAGAATGACGTCACCCGCTTTATCATTGGGAAAATTTCATCATTTGGCACAACTACAGATTACTTAGATATCACCTGACTAGATCCAACAACATGCAAGCACAAATCCACAAGATTTAATTCATTATAAGGCACAAAATTATGGGAATTCAATAATACAAGCAATACGGGCAAGATTATCAAATTAAAACATGCATTCAAACATTCTAATCCTATCAGAGAGGCCCAACACACTTTAACAAGATAAAATTATTGCAAATGAGTACAAAATGCCAAAAGTAAACTTTGGTTCGAAAAAACAACCTTAAATGCCGATTAATAAAGACTAAAATGCTAGGCGGCAAAGTAATCCCAATCCGAGCACAAACCAATGACTAAAATACTCTAAAATGCAAAAATATAGAAACCAATGTACGGGTGTGAGTTTAAGAAGTTCAAAAGTGAGGGAAAGTGAAAGAGTTGGAAGTTTAAATCTTTGGCCTTTTAAGAAACCGTCCAGTTCTCTCCCATTCAGCGACATTAATTGTGCTCACCGACCCACTCTGCGACACGCTGAGTGGTCACTTACCTCGCTGAGTTTTACAGGACCTCCAGTAAATCTAGGGGTCCAAACGGCGGACTAGATCGTGATCACCGAACCTGTCGGTGATTCGCCAATAATTTCCTGGGCTCACCGACCTCTTCGGTGATACGCCGAATGGACCTTTAGCTCTTCAACCTGCACTTCTCAACCACTTTCCACACTTTGATCTGCATATTTAACACACTATTATTTCAAACTTAAAAACAAATAAATAAAACTTGGGTTGCCTCCCAAGCAACGCCTTAGTAAACGTCGTGGCACGACGCAAGTCCACCTTAAAACCTCATTCTTGGGGTTGGCCATAGTGTCACTATGCAACCCCCCTTGCTGTCTTGGGTGTAGATGTGATGAGATATGACCCATTTGGATCTCCACCTACTTGATCAATACTGAATGAGAGGTAGCAGTCTGGCTAAGGGTCGACACATCTTCTTTCATTTCCTTTAAAATCTTGTGCGACCCCTCAACTTTGTTGAGGATACGATAAAGCATATCCTCAGACCAGCCACCTTCCGAATCCTTTGGCTTTTAGTGCTCATGGGGAGGAACATACCTATCCTTCTCTTTATCCTTCCAATTGGGATTTTGGTCCCTCCATTCTCGATCACGATCCTTCCAACCTTCATCCCGATTCCAACCTTGGTTACCACCCTACCTCGGGTAGTTTGAACGATAACCACCACCTTGGTTGGTTAGGAAACTCACCTCTTCATTATACAAGGCCTCAAGCTTAGACTCATCCAGAGTAGCACACCCGACACCCACGACAATAACACTTCGAGCACCAGCTCCCATGAAATTTTTAGACAAAATGTCAAGTTGTGTCATGATCTTGGCCATGTTCGGGTCGCTCTCTTGGTGTTTATCCATCTGCTCTTTGGTTAGTTTAAACGTGAGAGGGGAGACCTGGTCTTCACGAGTAACCATGCCCTGTTTATGGTAATCATACCATCCAAGAGTTGAGCCGCTATCACATAAGGTTTCTACATCAAACCTCCCGGAGAAAGTTGGTCAGCAACACCCTTATTTATCGAGTGAAGACTCCGGTAAAAATACTGCAGCAACACATTATCAGGCAAGCCATGGATTGGGCATTGAAGCACCAACTTCTTGAATCACAACAAAGTTTCATGAATTGGCTCGCCCTCTAGACACTTGAAGCTCTGAATGCTATCCTGAAGAGTCATCATCTTCGAGGGAGGGAAAAATCGCACTTGAAATGCGATGACCAACTCCTCCCAAGAAGTGATCGATTCACGTGGCAATTCAACCTGCAACTTACATGCCTCCAAATCGCACTTGAAATGCGGTGACCAACTCCTCTCAAGAAGTGATCAATTCATGTGGCAATTCAGCCAACCACTTACATGCCTCCCCCATCAGAGAGAACGGGAATAACCTCAACCGAACCGAATCTTGGGAGATGTTCTTGAAGGAGAATGATCCACTTACATCCATGAAGTTTCTAATATGCTCATAGGGATCCTCATGAGCCAAACCACTGAAATGCCCCTTTAATTGAAAGAGTTGCAACATAGTACTCATGATGTGGAACACCGCATTCCCTTCGGCCGGAGGCAAGCGAATGGCACCAATACCACCCATAAGATGGGAGTCATTAGCAATAGGCTCATTAACATTGTTGAGGTTTCCGATGTCATCTTGGATGCCATTGCTGCCATTCACACTCATACTTCCTGTTTTAACACACAAACAAGCAAAACAAAACTAAAATTAAGTAAGTTCAACTATAACTAACAAGAACAAAATCCAACTTCACTAAAAATTCTCAACTAGCACACCTCCCCGGCAGCGGTGCCATTTTGATTAACGTATCAGGACACTTCATCCAATACTAAGTGTCAACGATCGTTAAGTAGTAATATAACCCAACTAAGTGAGTTGGGGTCAAGTCCCAATGGAGTGGTTTGTAATTGAGAATCAATAGGTAAGTAAGAATATGTTGAAATCAATCATAGCTAAAAAAATTTACGAGTAACAACATGGTTCAAATTAGGGGTGACACAAGTGTCAAATATTAGGGGGTTTGTTTGTATTATCAACTACAACAGCAAATAACACGAAAACAGCAAATATGGAGACGGGTTCTTGGGATATGATGGATTATGGGCTAAGGTAAACAACTGGGTAATTGCAATTAATAGTGAATAGATATAAATCAGTGAATAAGCTAGACTTTAGTGGGGATAAACTTTCTCTCAAACAATTTACCCCGAATCAAATTGGTTTCCCTCGAACACCAATAAGCAGCAATTAAGCACAACCTTCTCTTTAGTACATTCACTCTCTCGAGCCGAATGTGTGGAAAAGGGTTTAGGATTCACTCTCTCGTGCTGAACCCATGACAACCCAATACCCACAGACCACCAAATCAGTAATCTTGGTTTTAAAACCTCTCTCTCGAGCAAGCCAAAAACACGAAGATAGAGTTGCATTTGCAACTACAACCCTTTAGATTAATTCATAATTACTGAATGAAATCACTTTTAAACAACATTTACACTATCAATTAACAATACCCAGCAGCTACATCAACCCATAATCACATAATCACACCCCAATAATTAGGGTTTTAGCTAGACATCATAAAATTGTAGAAATCGTTACCAAATTGTGTTTCCATCAACTGGGTAAGATTAATATTTTCTTTACAAAGGTCTAAGATGAAGAATATTCAACACCCAATTCCAATTTCTCAGAAATTGAAATTTTCAAATCTTCAAAGCTAAGGAAAATATTGTCTTCAAAAACTCAGTTCTAAGCTCTAAAACTTAAAAATTGAACAATAATGAAAACTATTGAATTCTATATACTAAACTTAAGAATATAAAAACGTATTCATAGTCACCAAAAATTGTGATGTGAAGGGCCAGTCGGTGCAATAAGTCGGGATCGCCAATCCTCTCGGCGATCCTCCCTTTGGTCAATTTCATCGCCTTTTTGCTTTGGCCTTCAGCATCTTCAAGTTCTGAAACTTTGGGAAATATGACACTACATCGCGGAACCGTTCGGTGACTCACCGACTGCTCCTTCCTAATACCGACTTGATTTTCTCATTCAGGGCTTTGCACACTGGAACATTAGGTGAGACATTAGCCATTCGCCGATTCGCCCAATGGATTAGGCGATCCTCAGGCCTTCTTTTCTTCGCCCTTTCTACTGCTTTGTTCCTTTTTGTTCATTAGTGTCCATGCTTTGTTCCTCAATCCAAATACATGAAATTCAAGGATTTATATCAGCTATTGGAACAAAATATGCATTTGAGGACACTAAATCTATTAAGATGAATCCCTAAATGAGTCCAAATCGTGGACTCATCAAGGTACTCCATCAAGTCCACCGAATCAGCCTTAAGGTTTTTTTATTTGTTTAGGCCTCCTCGGTAAGCTTCAGCTCCATTGGTGATTCACCTAATACACTCGGTGACATTAGTGATAGACCGCTGAACGCGCCTTCCATATAAAGGCCAAGGGTCTCTTAATTTTCAAAAAGAATCCTATTCATATCATTTAACTCTTTTTCTTCCTCAAGCTTTCAATACCATATTTTAGTGTGAGAATGCCTTGTGTGTGCTCTTTTGAGTACTTAAAGTGCATTTGAATAGCTTGCTTTGCATCCCAATCCTAAATTCCCTCTTTTGCTTTACTTTATGTCTACTTGAGGTTGATATTTGATTTATATCTCATTGTTCGTACTTAACAATATTTTTCAGGTATGAGCTAAAGGACATTTGAATTATATTATTGGTTGAATTCTGTCACACCCTGAGCCTACATCCTGGACATGGCCGACAATCAAGAACTATTGCTAGCCCCAAGCGAACCCTTGGCTTGGCTCAACTCTCAGCGGAAGACTTACTCAACATAAGATGAACTCAAATATAAAGCTTTAACTCAATTGTTTCAAATGAACAACTTAAAATTTAATGAAATATTCAACTATCTAGAAATAGGTAACTCAAGTCATTAAAACATTCAACAAAGAAATGAAGAAAAAGACGCATGAACTATTACTTTATATCTATGAAGTCTCTACTACTATGAGGGATGTCAGAACAAGACCCCCAATCATCTTAACAAAACTGGAATGATAGAAATAAATAAGTGATCCTCCGGAAGCAAGGAGGCTCACAAAACAACTCTAGAATTGCATGTGGTATCAACGAAACGCCTGTTGATGACCCTGACCTCCTATATCTGCATCATGAAACGATGTAGGCCAAATGACATCAGTGCATTGTATGTACGAGCATTTAAGGGGAACACTAAACATAACATAAAAGCTTGAACTTTGAAAGAAGGAAATGTACTCACCTAAACTCTACTCAACACAACCTCAGCTCATAAATACTTAACTCAATGCGGTATATAAAAAACAATAATGATGCAATTTATATTAAGCATTAAAAACACTAGATACCAACTCAGTGTATTTAAAAGTACAATTAAAACTCATTTTGTATATAAATATACAAAATAACTCAATTTTGGAGATTCTCTAACCGACAACCATCGGTATGAGTCATATGATGATACAACGTCTCACCCACGTTGCCAGAACTGTCCTATGCCTTGTCGGAGTTTAAGACATCCTTAACTAAGTTGATCCACTAAGATATGCTTAAAAATCAATAAGGAATCACCTAGAAAGTATGACCCTTTCTACCCACGTTGGCTACATGGTTTATGAGGACTTTGAGTTGTATGAACTCGTCCTCATATTGGTGTTCAATACGACTCCGAATAATATACTTAGCTAATATGTTTAAAAACATTTCCTCTTCCTCAAGCTTTGAGATTTTTACTCAAAAGGTTCTCTTAAAAGAGATTATACTCAAAAACTCCTAGTTGTTAGGAATCTACTTTTGAACTGCAGTAAATTTAATTTTACTGCCTATGTTTTAAGTAAGACTTAGTCAATTAGTTGTTTGTCATGCTTTCCTATTATTTGAAGTTGTTTAGGGAAACTGCTAGATCGTGTATTATTATTTTTTACTTTTCATTCTAGGCTCTTATGTATCTAATCAGAAGCATTAATAAAAACGTTCTTTTTCTAGTTCTATTCTTTTTTTTTCTCTCTCTTGTCTTTGTTGTTTCAGGCGCAATTTTTGATTTCCCTTCGTAATATTTAGCTTGAACAAGTTTTTAAAAGCTTCAATTGGTATCAGAGCTTTATTTCTTAAGGGAACTTTGTGTGTGTGCACGTGATGCTTATCGTGACCAACGATACTAACCTACGGTATGAGTGTCTACGATCGTCAATGATATAGTAACCCAACCAAAGGTTGGGGTCGTGTCACAAGGGAGTGGTTTTGAGAATTAATAGAAAAATAAAATTTAGTTCTAACTAGTCGTAGCTAAAGACATTAACGAGTAAAAATATAGTAAATTAAAGGGGGTGACACAAAAGTGTCAAATATCAATTTGGGAGTTTTGTCACAATTAGTAAAAACAACAAAAACAACAAGAAAATCAAGTATGGGTAAGAATTCTTGGGGTGTGACCGTAATACAAGTTGAGATAAGTAGTTGGGTACATGCTTTTAAAAAGAAATTTGTAAGATAATAGTGACTAGGCTAAGCTTTAAATGGAAATAAGTTCCCTTTCGAGCAACTTACCCCGCTTCAAATGCATTCCTCTCGGACACCCATTTACCGCATGACGACCAGCCCGTGCCTTACCCCACTCACTCTCTCGAATTGAGTGTTAGGATATGAGACTACGGATCACCCTCTCGGGCTGAACCTCATGTCAACCCACTCCTTAGGCAATCAGTCTAGTGGTCTTGGTTTGGCAACCTCGCTCTCGGGCAAGCCGAAAACACATGAGTGGCTTTGTATTTGCAAATACAAACCATTTAGGTTAAACCACAACCACTAGGTGAAATCACCGTTAACCTACATCTAACCTATCAACAAGCAAGACCCAATAATAATATCAACACATATTTGCTAAATCACACCCCAAGAATGGGGTTTTTAGCCACACATCAAGAAATAACAAAATACACCTAAAATGATAGTGAAATCAAATGGGTATAAGAAATTAAACCTTAATTTAAGCAAAGGAAGAAGAATGGAGAAGACCCACTTCCAACTTGGGCAAGATGAAATCCTTCTTTCTTCAAGTCTCCCAAAAATATCCTCTCCAAACTTGAGAAAAAATATCCAAAAAAATACTATTCTGAAAATTAAAATAAATGTTCGACTCTCTAAAATAAATAACAATTTTAGTATTTATAGACTTCAGAAAATAGCGCTAGCGGATCTTATGGCGAAGTTAGTCAATGCCGCCGAATGACTCGACGACTCACCCTTCTTCTGTTTCATTGTCGTTTCATGCTTGCCTTCAGCATCTTCACGTTATGGACCATTGGGCGGTATAGTACTGCTTCATGTAAATATTCGACGAAGCGCCGATTACTCCTTTTATCACCTTTTTTATCCTTCTTCTTCAGGGCTTCGCATACTGGAATATAGGGCGGAGTCTGTCCTTTCGGCGAATCACCAAAGGTTCTTGGCGATGCTCATGCTTCAGCTTCTTCGTTCTTTTCAGCCTTTTTGTTCCTTTTTGCGCCTAAGTGTCCATCCTTTCACTAAAACTTCAAATACCTGAAACTTAAGAGTTTTCATCAGATATTGAGACAAAATAAGCATTCGATGACACTATTTCTATCAAAATAAAGCCCTAAATAAGTCCAATTTGTGGAATCATCAGCCTGCCAATCAGATTTCATGAATACCATGAACAGAGAAACAAGTTTTTCTTGAATGGCTCCACCAACTTTTGGTGGAAAAAGTTATCGAATCTGGGCTGCTAGAATGCAGGCATATCTAGAAGCTTTGGATCTCTCGGATGCTGTAAAAGATAAATACATCATTTCTCCCTTGTCAATCAATCCCACAATGGCGCAAATTAATAATCACCAGGAAAGGAAAATTAGGAAATCAAAGGCAAAGGCATGTTTATTTGTTGCAGTTTCATCCACTGTCTTCACTCGTATCATGTCTCTAAAGTCGGCAAAAGAGGTATGGGATTATCTTAAGACTGA
This sequence comes from Solanum okadae, assembly GCA_036553675.1. NCBI lineage: Eukaryota > Viridiplantae > Streptophyta > Magnoliopsida > Solanales > Solanaceae > Solanum > Solanum okadae. The sequence goes on from CM071683.1 coordinate 16,050,168, forward strand.
GTATGAAGGAGATTAAAGGATTTGAGGGATGCAAGTGCTGAATTTGGTACGTGAGTTTGAGCTGCAAAGGATGAAGGATAGTGAAACTATAGAGGAATACACAGACTGACTTCGTAGCATAACCAATCACGTTAGATTGCTGGGTTCCACTTTTAACGATTCAAGGATCATTGAGAAAATTTTTATAACGGTACATGAAAGATTTGAGGCAACCATTACAACCTTAGACTTGTACAGTATTACACTAACAAAGCTTTTAAGTGCCTTTCAAGAACAAGAGCAATGATGTATTATGAGACAAGAAAGGAGCTATTGAAGGAGCCTTACCTGCCAAGAATCAAGATGGTGGACGATATAAGTAAAAGAAGAGCAAGAAGTACCAACCAACAGATGGAGAAGTTGCAACTTGCAACAACAAAAACAAAACAGGTAGCTTCAAAGGAAACTACCCTCCTTGTAAGCATTGCGACAAGATCAGACACACACCTTTCAAGTGTTGGAGAAAGCCTGAAGCTAAGTGCAGTAAGTGCAATCAGCAGCAGGATGTAGATGCTCGAGTTGTAAATGAATAGGAGGTGGATCAACTCTTTGTTGCATCATTATTTGCAAGCAATGTTTCTAGTGAGTCGTGGTTGATTGATAGCAGATGCATAAATCACATGACTCATGATAAAGAACCCTTCAAAGAATTGAATCCTAGTCAAGTTGCAAATGTTCGAATACACTATGGTGGTCACTAACCAGAAAAAGGAATGGGAATAATTGCAGTTGAGACACAAACATGTACACAAACAATAACAGATGTTGTTTATGTACCAGACTTAAACATAAACTTTTTAAGTATTGGTCGATTGTTATAAAAAGGTTTCAAACTTTATTTTGAAGATAAATATTGCTTGATCAGGGATCCCTCAAGGCAAGACTTGGTTAGAGTCAAAATGAGAGGAAAAAATTTCTCATTAGATCCATTTGAATAAGAGAAGATGTTGTATTCAGCAAAAGAAAATGTCATTGAGTTATGGCACAAGAGACTCGGGTACTATCATTATCAAGATGCAAAAGTTGAAGATGGTGGAGAGCTGATCTCTAAGTAAATTCCACTGAATCTCATGCCTGCCAATTTGGTAAGCAACATAGAAAGCCATTTCCAAAATCAACCCGAAGAGCCTCACAAAAGCTACAACTAGTTAACACTAATGTTGTACGGCCTCAAAGAACTCCATCAATACAAGGTACCATCTACTACGTTATTTTCATTGATGATTTTACATGAATATGTTGGATTTTTATCTTGAGATTCAAGCCAGAAGTTGCTGGTGTATTCTGGAAATTCAATAAATTTATGGAAAATCAAAGTAATTGTAAGATTCTAGCTTTGATGTCTAATAATGGGAAGGAGTACACTTTAACAAAATTTGATTCATTGTGTGAGAAGGCTGACATTGTGCATCAGCCTACAACACCATACATACCAGAAAAAATTGGTGTTAGTGAAAGAAAATATAGATGGAAAATGGAGATGGCCAGATGTATGTTGCATGAGAAGGAGTTGCCTAAGATATTTCAGGTAGAGGCAGAAAATACCGTAGTTTTTTATAAAGAATCGACTTCCAACGAAAGCTTTGAAGAGTAAAACACCATTTGAAGCTTGGTACGAGTTTAAGGCTTCACTAAATTTTCTTAAAGTGTTTGGTTGTGTCTATTTTGTTCATGTTCCTCGGGTTAAATGTGAAAAACTTGACAAGAAAGCAATCATAGGCATCCATGTGGGTTACCGTTGAGTTTCTAAAGCCTGCAAGGTCTATCATCCTTAAACAGGAAAGATGAAAATTACAAGAGATGTTCATTTTAGTGAGAATGAGTAGTGGGACTGGAAGAATTATCCGAAATCAGGAAAATGCTCTCTAGAAGCAAACATCAGCCCTCCTGAAGAGCTAAAAATAGAACAGTGGCAGCACGAACTAGAAGGTGATCATCCAGTCAAGGGGAGAAGATTGTTGTCAGATATTTATCAGAGATGTAATGTCACCAATATGTACATGGTCCAGTAGAAGCTTTCAAGGCCCAAAATGGAAGAAAGCAATGGAGGAGGAGATCTCCATGATTGAGAAAAAAAAAACTTGGCTGCTGGTCGACAAACCTCAAGATAAAAAAGTCATTGGTGTGAGATGGTTCTTCAAAATAAAGTTAAATGTAGATAGTTCCATCAACAAATACAAGGCAAGGCTTGTAGTTAAAAGGGTACGCACAAATTTATCGTGTTGATTACTCTGACAACTTTTCTCCTATTGGAAGATTAGACACAATCAGATTTCTACTCGCAATAACAACACAAATGGAATGGAAGGTGTTCCAACTCAATGTCAAATCAGCCTTCTTAAATGGCATACTGGTGTAAGAAATATATGTCAAGCAGCCATCAGGATTTGTGAAACACGGTGATAAAGAAAAAGTCTATCTGCTAAAAAAGGCTTTGTATGGCCTAAAGCAAGTACCAAGAGCTTGGTATAGTAGGATAGATGGTCATCTGTTAAGCTTGGGCTTTGAAAAAAGCTTATCTGAATCCACTTTGTATGTAAAACATCAAGACACAGATATCCTTATTATGTCGCTTTATGTTGATGATCTTCTGGTAATAGGAAATAATACAAGGCTGGTTGAGGAGTTTAAAGAGGAAATGATGCAAGTTTTTGAAATGACAGATCTTGATCTTATGACCTATTTTCTTGGAATGGAGATCAAGCAAGGCAAAAGTGAAGTGTTCATTAGCCAGAAGAAATACGCAAAGGAAATTCTGAAGAAAATTCAAATGGAGGAATGCAAGTTGATAAGCACACCGATGAATAAAAAAGAGAAGCTCTATAAAGAAAATGGAGGCGAAAAAGTTGATGAAGGTTATTGTAGAAGCTTGATTGGATGCTTAATGTATCTCACTGCAACAAGGCCTAATATTTTATTTGTTGTAAGTCTCTTATCTCGTTTTATGATCTGTGCAAGTGAAATGCATTTAAGAGCAGCAAAAAGAATACTAAGATATATCAAAGGTACTATTAACTATGGTGTAAAGTTTGAAAAGTTTCCAAGCTTCAAAGTACTTGGATTCTCAGATAGTGATTGGGCTGGATTCGCAGATGATATTATAAGTACCTCTGGCCATTGTTTCAGCCTAGGTTTAGGAATATTCTCATGGTCATCTAAGAAATAAGAAATTGTTGCACAATCCACTGCAGAAGTTGAGTTCATAGCAGCAACAAGAGCAGTAAACCAAGTCTTCTGGTTGAGAAAGATCATGTATGATTTACATTTGGAACAGAAGGAAGGTACTATCATTCTTGTCGACAACCAAGCAACTATTGCAATCTCAAAAAATTTGGTGTTTTACAAGAAGACGAAGCATTTCAACATCAAGTTCTATTTCTTGAGAGAAGTTCAACAAAGGGGAGAAGTGACTCTAGTCTACTGCAAGTCTTAAAACCAGCTAGCAGACATGATTACTAAGCCTTTACTGATCAGCAAATTCGAGCTTCTTAGACAGAAAATTGGAGTTTGCACAATCCAAAGCACGGAGGAGCGTTAGGAATCTTCTTTTGAACTGCAATAAAGTTAATTTTACTACCCATGTTTTAACGAAGACTTAGCCAATTAGTTGTTAGTCACGCTTTCCTATTATTTCGGAGTTGTTTAGTAAACTGCTAGATCGTGTGTTATTATTTTATACTTTTCATTCTAGGCTCTTATATATCTAATTTGAAGCATTAATAAAAGTGTTATTCTTCTGCTTCTATTCTTTTTTTTCTCTCACTCTCGTCTTTTTTGTTTCAGGCACAGTCTTTGATTTCCCTTTGTGTTATTTAGCTAAAACGGGTTTTTAAAACCTTCACTCATGAATTCATTTCGAAATCGATGTTTCCCCTCATTTTAAATGTAAGAATATTTAATCTTGGGAATACTTAGTTCCCATATATTCATTATGAAAAAACGAAACTCAACTCTCCTCATCCTCATACTCAAGAACTCAAGTCTTAAAACAACTTCTAAAAGATTGTAAAAGACTTCATAAAATGACTCGAAAGAATTCTCAAGACTTTACTCCTAGCTCTACCTTGAATTTGATTTATGAATTCAAGAGTTATGATTCATATTATGAAGTATCTCTTGATGTTTACATGTAGTTTAGTGTAGTTAGAATAAGATAGGAGTAAAGGTACACCTTAAAAGAACATAGACGAATCAAATAACGGAAGAACGGTGGGGGTAGGCGACCTTGGCGCACTGCTGGCGCTGGGCGCCACCCCTAAACTTCAGAGACTCAAATGTGGTACCTGGCGCGCCTCCCAAGCCCCCGGGCGCATCTGGGGCGCGCTGCTCAGCCCCTCCCCAGAACATTTCGACGAATTTTCTTCTTCGAATATTTACCCTAATTCTCCTAGAATAGAATGGTTTCTTCCCCACTCAATTAGATTCGAATACCTAACGTAAGTACATGAAAATCTACTTAAAAAACAACCCTCAAACTCCTAACATTCATCTCAAGAACTCATCAAACTCATTATTAGCGATTTAAGAACGAAACTTCAAGAAAGCTTATCAAGAACTCAAGTCATTCAACCTCAAGAATGAAATTGCGAATTTAAAATAACATGATTGTCTTGTGGGTGAATGAACCCAACACTATGAGAGCTTACATACCTCTAATTAGGGATCAACACTTGGCGAAATTTCTCGACAAATCTCAAGAACCTTGACGAACACCTTGAACCTTTCATCTTTTCTCTTCTTGAACTCTTCTCAAAACCCTAAGTGTATCCAGGATTGTGAAAACTAACCCAAATCAGTTTTGACCCTTAAAATATTACTAAAAACGTTTAAAGCTGATGGGGTAAGGAAAATAACCAAATACCCCTCACTAATTCGGGTAACTTTCCTTAACTTGACAGGCTGGCTTCAAACGGGCATATCTCCCTCATCCGAACTCGAAACTTTGAAAACTTGGTGGCGTTGGAAAGAGAATTCAAATTAAATATCTTTCATTTGATATCTTATGGGCCACCTAACTCATCCTTTATGATCGTTTGAAGTGGACCCAAAACTTACATCTTAAGCTTAAGTTGAACGAATCTCAAATTAGCTCTTATCAAGTTAGTTCTTTCTAAATTTAGCTCTTTCCAAGTTAGTTCTTTCTAAATTTAGCTCTTTCTAATACCGAGGTGTTAAAATATCTTCCCCTTGGCAACATTCGTCCTCGAATGAGATCACTCTAAGTACACTAAGGGTTGAAACATCTATTACCCAGCTCAAACACGCAACATGCAATTTTAACACAACATTTGGACTTATGAAGTACCAAGAAAAAGAATTAGTACCTTGGTTTGAAGCTTCTCCCGGAGAAAAGAGATGTGGGTATCTCTTCTTTATATCCGCCTCAGCCTTCCAATTAGCTTCCTCAAGAAATTGGTTCCTACATCAGACCTTGACTGATGCTACCTCCATCGTTCTCAACTTGCGAACCTGATGATCAAGTATCCCAACGGTAATCCCCTCATAAGATAGGTTGTCCTTAATATCAATAATTTCAATCGGTATAATAAGTGAAGGATCGCCCATACACTTCTTCAACATTGAAATGTGGAATACCGGATGGACTGCTACTAACTCTGGTGGAAGCTCAACCTCATAGGCTACATTGCCAATCCTCTTGGATATCCTTTAAGGAACTATGAACACCTAATTTTTGACCAAACATAAAGATTTTACACCAATTTTAATACTTAAATATTATTATTTTAGTAGGGTTATATTTTTTTTAAAATCTGAAAATTACAACAAATTATAAGCTCACTTTATGTTTATAGTTTAATAAAGAAAGATTGTGAATTTAATGTATTTGTTTTAATCCTTCAACTTTTAACTAGTCTAAAAAAATAATAATAATCATATATATTCTGAAAAAGTAAAAAAAGAAAAAGAAAAAGATAAAAAGAAGAGTCCTAAAATTTTTAAAGTACCTTACCCTCTGTCATAATTATCCCCAATTTCCTTTACTTATTCCCTAAAAATCCTCCTCCCATCTAGTTTATTTTATTTTTATTTGTTTGTATTTTTGTTTTTTTTCTCTCTCTTGCACAATCTTCTTCTGAATTTTCTTTTTACACGTTTTCCAACCTTTTCTTTGTATTTGTTTTATTTTTTATTTTTATTTATTATTTATTATTTGTTGTTTTGTTAATATTATATATACTATTTTTATTTTATTTCTTTATCTCACCCTAAAATTCTCAACTAAATTTTAAACTAAATTCCGCATTTTCTTAAGTTCCTTTTAATTAGTACCAGACTCACACCCAAAACTATTATAAAAACACACGCTCAATAGGGAGAAAAACAGACTCAGATACACAGAACATAGAGAGAAAAAGATAGCAAAAATGAGTTTTTATTTTGGGAGTTAAGTCAGCGTTCGAAGTTTCACTCAAGGTTTCGGATTCGTGGCTCTTTAAAGTTAATATTAGTTATTAACTTTGGAAATCAGTCCTCAAGCGACGCGCTAAGACTCTAAACAACACTTGTATAGAAGTGAGCAATTCAAGCATAGACAATCACATGGCTATCCATCCCAACTCACCTCAAGTGCAAATCTTTTCTCTCAGACTCAACAAGCTAACTTGTGCAGATCCAAACATGACAAAGACTGACCAACCAACACACAACATACACTGTTTTACTATCAGCAAGGTACCAACTTTCCGACAATGTAACTAGTGCCCTTACTTCAAATGAAATCCCTTTTTCACACAATAAATTTGATATTTAGTACAAGGATTTATTCAACACTCACACTCAGAAGTAACTTCAAGTATAGTTAGTCTCAATACCATAAGCTTGCCCTTATTTTCACTGCTTAGACTCTACAAACTAGGTTCTAGGATCACTATAGGACTTTCTTGGCTTGTAACGTAGGCTCAGGGTCAGGTGTGGTACATTTGGTTACGTTTCAGTGACTTTCTGCCCTCCTTGACATTACATTAGGCTTTCTACCTCTCTTGCACTATTCTTGATATCCTACCGTTTTACCTTCTTTCCTTTGATTCTCTTCAACCATGGATGTGACTTTAGACTTTGTAGCTCTTTATTTTATTTTATTTTTCACTTTAATCTTTTTCTTGCGTTTTATTCTTTTCTTTAGCTTTCAACAAGTCACATCCTTTCCTTTTTTTTTTTTCTCTTTTTCAATATCAAACTCTTTTCGTACCCATTTTTCCTTCGGTTTCCTCTTTCATAGCCACCCTCAACTTATGGTTTTTCCATTGGTTGAGGTGCACAATACCCAATGTCGGATCATGGCCAAGATTGAGGTTACTTTTTACATTAGCCACCCTCAACTTAGGCTTTTGGCCTAAGTCGAGGTGCACATGTCCAAGGAGGGACCAGGGCCAACATAGTAGATTATGGGAAGGTGAGTTAGGGGTTTAGAAAGAAATGGTCTACTTTAGTCTCAAAGCATTTGGATCAAAGGGAGCATTTATTTCATTTGGTTGGATTCTTCTTTTAGGCAATTTATGGACTTATCAGAACAAGGGCCTATGATCACTTCCTAGCCTCTAGAGTAGACTAACCGGGAAAGTTCTAGATTGGCACAAAAACTGTTTGAACAATCAACTATTTTCACACACTCTTGGCACATAGTTTCATTATCACATTACCCAGTTCAAGTTTTAGCTTAAGTCATGCCATCAAGTTGGTTCATTATCATGTCATACTCAGAGCCAACACATTCAACTCATTCTAGTCTACAGATTTTAGCACATATCACAAAAATGTTTGGACGGGTATCATTTCTTTCAAAAAGTTGCCATCATGTTTCATTCTTTCTTATGCCTCTACACATACAATCCTAACACATGCCGGTTCAACAAAAATTAAGAAGTCTTTGGGGGTAAAGAACACAAGCAAGAAAAGAGAGGATTATGAGTTGGGTTACTCAGACTTCACCCTATCACTCACAATCCTTGTACCCCACCCCAATAAAAAAATTGGTGCAATTGTCTCCAATGCACACAAAAAGCAGTAAAAAGTAATCGATTTGGGTAAAGCAAACCTATGGCGCATAGCGCCAATGAACCATTAACAAGCGGGTGGGTCAGGTTTCCCGGAGCCCGCTACAACAACATTGGGGCCACCCTCAGTAGTGCCCACGTCAACAATCACAACACCCTCAGTAGTGCTATCAATCATTCCAACCGCACCATCAGTGGTACTCACATAACGACTCTCAACAGTCGGAACCTCGACAATAGGCACAAAACTCGAAGCTCCACGTGCACTCTCACGAACCTTTTGTTGGCGCAAATCCTCATCTATAATAGAGGCTTTTCGAGCCTGTTCAATCTGCTGGCGTTTCCGCTTCTTTGTACGGACCTCCTCAGTAGTGTCAGAATTTTGGCTGGAGCGGTGCCTCTTCCTACGAGAACGGGTGGGCTCGGGCTATGCCTCTGTATCCTCTATGAATAGAGCATCAAGTATGGTATCATCAGCCAATGCAGTGGGTGCAGACTCTGGCTCATCTGTGGGCGTAGCAAGAATGGAATCAATGTCGGCCCGGAGACTATCCAACTCAGTCCGAATGGAGGAAAAATATGTGACCGGGGCTGGCTGTGCGAGTACTCTCAACTCGAAGGCATCCAGGCACTTATGAACGGCCTGAACCTTCTAATCCATCATGGTTTCCATCCTCTTCTCCATCCTAGCCTCGGAATCTACAATGGACTTCTGCATCCATGGCTTCACATGGTGAAGCAATGTGGCCATCTGCGCCTCCAATTTCTGAACTCGAGCTAACGACACAACAGAGGCTCCAGAAGGCGAGGTAGCTCTAGATGAGCTAGGGGCTTGACTAGCAACCTGAGAAGAGGAGGCTGGGGCATCATCAGTGTGGGCTGGAGGGGCAGGGTCATCACCCTGCATTTACTCCACAGCATCTACTAAATCAGTAACTAATGGCACATCGATCCGCGACCCTCTACGAGGTCCTGCCACATTTACCTCATCCCGAATCAGGCCAATATCTAGGGTCCCCATTGCTTGTATCAATTTATCACAATGCCAGATCAGCACACCAGAGTCCCTGCTTAGTTGATAAATTAGGCACGAAAAAGGGTAAGTAGTGGAGGTCTTGAACGCCCTCTCATGAATCTCTGCCAGTAGCATGCGGGGAAAGTCGATCTCGAACCCCGCTACTAATACTGCCACCATTACTGCTCTATCCCATGTATGTGCATTGTTGGCCTTTGTGGGCGACACTCTGTTCCGCACCAGCAACCAAAAAAACTTGGCCACCAAATTCAAGGTGGCCTTCCAAATACCCAAACGTGGTGAGCTAACCCACTCCGCACGCTCTCCATCTGCAGCTATGTGCCTGGCCAACCACAGTAAGACATCCTCTCTCTGTTCGACATTACGCGTGAAGGCTCCACTCCTCACAACATCCCATTTGTAATCAAATTCGGCCATGTTTAGTGCCCAAGTGTGATCAGGGCCAGGGCCGTAGAGGAATCGGCTGATGGTGGTATGTGATATGTCCACTAGAAAACCTTGGACCATAGTAGAAGTGAGAGGGTCGTCGGCTGTGGGCTTGGACCGCTTGTTAATCGAACCTCGGAGAGTGGTAGCATATGAAGCATAGAGCTGCCGCACAATGTCCTCGCTATAAGTCTCGGGGTCTTGAGCCATCCAATCATACTTGTGAAGGTGAAAAAGCCGGTGGATGTTGGGAATAGTGCGTAAGCTCCTCGTGAGGACTCTGCAGTCTTCAGTAATAAGCCGAGCCATTTTCTTCTTCTAATTCTGTATTCTAGCATCCCGATAGATTTGCCATTGCCCCTCAACATACCATATTTTTGGCTCCCCAGCCACCGGATCAGGGTCATAGCTTCGTGGCACCGGGACTTCTCCCGAACTAGTGGCTTCATCAGACGAGGAAGATTTGCTTTGTGACCCTGAGCGTGTGGCGGATCCCGAACCGGAGCTGGAAGCATGGGCGGGCTCAAAGCCGGAAGCAGAAGCGGACTCTGAGCCAGAAGTGGAACCAGAATCAGAACCAGCCGGTGACCCGATCAGTGTGTTCTCTTCATCAGACTGAGAGACAGTGACTACGTCGGTGACCACCTGCCGGGATGTATTCCGGGTAGCCCGAGGTGCAGTAGGGGATGTCCTCACGGATGGTGGAACATATGTTGGGTCCTTTTCTGCGTCCGTGTCTTCATCAATCAGTCTAAAAGTAGGCAACACGGATTTTGATTTGCCCCTTTTGGAGTAGGTCACTTGCTTCTTAGGCGTCATGGTACTTGTGGATGTCTAATTAGTACCAAAATAAACTCATAACACACTCGAAAAGATTTTAGAACTAAGAACGAACAAAACTGAAAAACAAAAAAAAATCAGACAGCGGCTTCAGTGGCCACCTATGATAGGCATCTACGGTCCGTAGGATGACCTACTGTCTGTGGATCCTTTCCGTAGATCTGTGGTACCCAAAAGTTGGTCTCTGATGAAAACCAAGAATGTGCAGAACGGTCCGTAGACTGATCTACGGTCCGTAGATTGACCTACCATCCGTAGATGGGGTCTCGTGGATGGGATATGTGCCAAGTTTCAGGCATCCTTCAAGTTGACCCAAAATTTGACCAATTTCAACAATATCACCTAATCTAATCATGCATTTCAACAAAAAATATATGCTAGTTCTTCATTCTAAGGTTTCCGATTACTAAATTCACAGAAATTGCACAAAAATTAGGAACCCTAACTCGAAACTTACATTTAGACTCTCATTACACTGGTTTTATGCATTATAAAGACGCACAATCACTATTTATCGTCCCAAGGGTGTTTGTAGTTCTAGTTTAGCATGCATTTACATACAATCAACTACCCAAGGTCAAGACCCAATTCTGGACTTTCTCTAATCAATCACTGAATCGAAATTCAAAGTGAAAGGAAAGTCTATTACCTTACAAGCAATGGGAATGAGGTGATTGTGTAACGACTCGAGACTTCCAACAACCTTTTGCTCACCTTTCGCACCAAACCCGGATTGTGAAATGGGAGGATGAATATGGGGTGATTGATGGTGGATTTATGGTAATATGGAGTGATTGGAGTAGTTAGAGGGGGTGTAGAAACGGTTTGAGAGTAAAAATGAGGGAAATGGGTATGGTTTGAAAAAGAGGGGGCTTTATTTTAAAGATGTCCGGGTCTGGTCAGACAGACTAGGGTTTGGACCGACGAGACCCTGTCTACGGTCCGTAGATTAGGACCATAGATCACACTTGCACTTCAAAATTTTGGGACCTTACCTGGGATCTACAGACACCATTCATGGTCCGTGGAATGAACCACGAACTGTCGATGGGGTCCGTAGACCTCTGCACCAAACCTTTTTCTGCAGATTTTGCTTTTCGTCCCTGCACATGTAGCACCCATTAGGCCTTTCTTTTTACATTTTCTAGACACTTTTTAGACACAGACTCTATGCTATATCTAGTCAACACTAAACAAAAATAAAACAACTATCTAAATGAGTACAGAGAAGCAACTAAACAAAGAAAACTACTAAACAGAAAACAAAAAACTATTGTTGGCTAGATTGTACATCTGGAGGTTGTCTCCCAAGCATCGCTTGATTTAACGTCACGACACGACGTAGGCCTTTTGATTACTCAGAGTTCATCAAGATAGTAGGCCTCAACAACTTCTTGCACACTTTCTGCGTTTCCCAGATAGATCTTGATCCTTTGTCCGTTAACCATGAACCTTGTTCGTTCACTATTCTCAAGCTCAACTACTCCATATGGGAGCACTTTTGTTAGCAAAAATGGCCCGGTCCATTTGGACTTGAGTTTGTCCGGAAACAAGCGCAACCTAGAGTTGAATAGAAGCACCAGATCACCCACCACAAATTCTCGCTTTTCCATTCTTTGATCATGATACCTTTTCATCTTCTCTTTGTACAAGGTTGAACTTTCATAAGCTTTTAGGCTAAACTCATCAAGTATATTGAAGTAATTCATTCTTTGATTATATGCGGCGCCCCAATCCAAATTTAGCTTCTTCATCACCCACATAGCCTTATGCTCTAGCTTTACCGGTGAATGGCAAGACTTCCTATATACAAGTTGGTAAGGAGACATACCTATAGGAGTCTTGTATGTAGTGCGATAGGCCCATAGAGAATCATCAAGCTTCCTTGACCAATCCGTTCTATTAGCATTAACAGTCTTCACCAAAATTTGTTTGATCTCTCTGTTGGACACTTCAACTTGCCCACTAGTCTGCGGATGGTAAGGAGTGGCTACATTGTGGCGGACACCATATATCTCAAGTTGCGCTTTGAACAACTTATTACAAAAGTGGGAACCTCCATCGCTGATAATTGCCCTAGGTGTACCAAATCTGAAGAATATATTTTATTTCAAGGATGCGCTGTCACTTTTACCTTCATTGTTGGGGAGAGCAACTGCTTCTACCCACTTCGATACATAATCAACCGCGACAAGAATATACTTCATCCCATGTGAACTCACAAATGGACCAATAAAATCAATGCCCCATACATCAAACAACTCAATCACCAATATCAGATTCATAGGAAGCTCTTGCCGCTTTGAAATTCCTCCTTCTCTTTGGCAACTGTCACGAGACATGGAGAAATCATGAGCATCTTGGTGGATGGTGGACCAGTAGTATCCACACTGCAAAATTTTATGCACAGTCCGAACACCACTATGATGCCCACCAACAGGCGATGAATGACACGCCTCTAGTATACACATCATCTCGACCTCTGGCACACAACGATGAATAATCCCATCGGCACAACTACGATACAAATAAGGCTCATCCCAAAAGAACTTCTTCACATCATGCATAAACTCTTTCCTTTGGTGAAAAGACAAATCTGGGGGCACCAAATCGCTTGCCAAATAATTAGCAAAGTCTGCAAACCAAGGAATCAAATCAAGGGAAGCAGCCAATACTTATTCATCAGGAAAAGCATAATTGATTTCAGCCCTATCACCAAGCTTTAGCATCACCTCTTCTTCTAATCTGGACAAGTGATCAACAACTTGATTTTCAGTCCCTTTTCTTTCCTTCACCACAAAGTCTAACTCTTGTAGCAACCAATACCCATCTAATAAACCTTGGTTTTTCATCCTTCTTTGCCATCATATACCTCAATGCAGAATGGTTAGTATGCACTATGACCTTAGCACCAAGCAAGTAGGATCATAATTTTTCAAATGCAAAAATCACTGCAAGAAGCTCTTGTTCAATTACCGTATATTTATTTTGGGCCACATCTAGAGCTTTGCTATCATAGTAAATATGATGAAGAATTTTCTCTCGCCTCTATCCCAATACCACACCAAGCGCCACTCCACTCGCATCACACATTACCTCAAACGGTTGTCCCCAATCCAGTGAAATAATGATAGGTGCAGTAACTAACTTCTCCTTCAACTCTCCAAATGCTCTTAAACAAGTATCATCAAAATAGAACTTACACTCCTTCTCAAGCAGTTTGCACAACGAATGTGCAATTTTTGAGAAATCTTTGATGAACCTCCATTAAAAACCTGCATGCCCAAGGAAACTCCTGACACCTTTTACATAGATAGGTGGAGGAAGTTTTTCTATTACCTGAACTTTAGCTTTATCTACCTCAATGCCCTTTTCATAAATCCGATGACCTAGAACTATCCCTTCTTTCACCATAAAGTGGCACTTCTACCAATTTATCACCAGATTGCAGTCTTCACACCTTTTAAGCACCTCAGCCAAATGATCTAGACATCGATCAAAAGAGTCACCTAACACAGAGAAATCATCCATAAATACCTCAATAGTTTCCTCCACCATATGAGAGAATATCGACATCATACAATGTTGGAAGGTTGCTGGAGCATTGCACAACCCAAATGGCGTCTATTTGAAGGCGAAAGTCCCATAAGGGAAAGAGAAGGTGGTCTTCTCTTGGTCCTCCGGAGCTATAGAAATCTGATTGTAGCCCGAATAACCATCAAGAAAACAATTTCAACCCTTACTAGCAAGTCTATCCAACATCTGATCCATGAATAGCATAGGGAAATGGTCTTTTTCTATCTAAGCATTTATCTTCCGGTAGTCCATGCAGACTCTCCATCCAGTCACGGGCCGCATCAAAACAAGCTCGTTTCTCTCGTTAGGAACCACAGTAATCCCACCTTTCTTGGGCACACATTAAACAAAACACACCTAACTACTATCTGCAATGGGACTTATAACTCCAGCATCCAACCACTTGATGATCTCCTTTTTAACTACCGCTTGCATAGGCAGATTTAATCTTCTTTGGTGCTCAATACTAGGCTTGTGATCCGGCATGAGTTGGATTTTGTAAGAACAAATACTAAGAGGGATCCCAATAATATCTGTAATAGTCCACCCAATGGCTCGCTTGAACCTCTTCAATACTGCAGCCAAACACTCTATTTGTCGCCCATTCAAATCAGCAGCAACAATGACCGGTAAAGTATCATCTTTTCCCAATAACACGTACCTCAAATGCGGTGGTAGAGCCTTAAGCTCTAATTTTGGTGCCTCCTCAACAGACGTTCGTACAGGTGGGGACTCACGGTTTTTCATGTCCAACTCCAACTTCTTTAGTTTTGACCGATATTCACACTTATCAAGTGGAGCGACCAGCTCGTCATACTCTTCAATACCATCATTGTCGAAGTTCATCATAACCACTGCTAATGCCTCAACACCCAGTCTCTCCTCAACCTGCACCTTAGAAACACTCTCAACTCTATAGGTTATCACCAATACCAATTGGAGTTCACTACTTTGCTTCATAGACCTACAAATATTGAAAGTTGCCTCTTCATTGTTCAGTCTGAATTTCATCTGCCCCTTTTCCATATCAACCAAAGCGCGCCCCATAGCTAAAAATGGTCTCCCAAGAATGATGGGAACCTCAAAATCAACCTCCCAGTCAAGAATCACAAAATCTGCCGGAAAGATGAATGACTCCACTTTCACTAGTACATCATGGAGCACACTTATGGGCCTCTTCACAGTTCTATCGGCCATTAGCAATCGAATTGCAGTCGGTTTTGGATCTCCCAAACGTAACTTTTTGTAAATCGACAATGGCATCAAATTAATGCTAGCCCCAAGATCAAACAATGCCTTAGCAAAATGCAACAACCCGATGGTACATGGAATAGTAAAGGCACCAGGATCCTCCTTCTTCTGCACAAGGGACATAGTAGCAATAGCGCTACAATGTTGCAATCTATTATCATCCTCGAAGCTCACGACCCTTTTCTTGGTCACCATATCCTTCATAAATTTTGCATACCCAGGCATTTTCCCCAAAGCCTCTATCAACGGAACATTGATGGAAAGCTGCTCCAACATGCTAATAAACCTGCGATATTTGCTTTCTTCAGTCTTTTTCACTAACCTTTGTGGGAAAGGAGGTGGAGGTCTGGGTATGGGGACAACTTTTTGAGTTACCTCATCTTCCTTCTCTGTCGCACTCTCAGTCTCTCTAGACACCTCCACCACATCATCATCTTGACTAGCATTAGTTTCTACCCCAGACGGCATATGTGGATCAACGGTCTACTTACCTCCTTGAGTTGTGACTGCCATGCAATGTCCATCATTCTTTGGATTTTGGATAGTATTACTAGGAAGAGTGTCAGGTTGACGTGGGTTTACTGTAGTCGACAACAGGGTCATCTGTAGCTCAAGATGCTTGATCGACACTGCATGGGTGTCAACTTTTTGACCAATACTAGACAAGTCATTTCACATCTCCTTCACATTCTCATCAGTCGCGTCAAACCTCCTCATCATTTTCTGCATCATATCCTCAATACGTGACATATTACCTCCTGCTTCCCTAGGAGCAAAATCCTGATTTTGAGGAGGAACATAAGGTTCAACCCGATCATTTTTGTTGCCATAGTTGTTCCGGTTGTAATTGTTGTCACAATTGTAGTTCCCATCTAGGGCATATTGACCCTTACAGTTGTAATTTCCATAGTTCTGACCTTGATTTCCTTGACCTTGGCACCAATTATCCGTGTTGGAACCTTGGGCGTTTGGTCGAAAATCCCCCGTCTGCTCATCACCGCTTAAGCATCCTCTTCAAAATAATACTACTATGCCGGTGGTGGAGTTCTAGTCAAATAGTTCACAACATTTACCTTCTCCGCTCCTCCAGTTACATGCTTTAACACGAACCCTAATTCAGTTCTCATCTGCGCCATCTCCTCGCAAATTTCATCTGCGGGCTGGTTGTTTGAAGCTTGAACGGCAAATGTGCTCCTCCCAGTGTCTGACTTTCTAGTGCTTCAAGCTTTATTATTTTGAGATATCTTCTTTTTTTTCTTTGTAATTTGTGCAAAAGTGCATTCACCGTACGAACCTCCCACGATAGTATCGAGCATTGCCTTACCATTATCATCATGTCCTCGGTAGAAGTACTCCTTCAGTGACTCATTATCAATACGGTGATTTGAAACACCCCTCATGAAGGCAGTGAACCTATCCCAAGAACTGCCCACAGACTCTCCAGGTAATGCTACAAAATTGTTGAGTTTATCTTTCTTGTTCAACTTCTTTTACACTGGAAAAAATCTTGCTAAAAACGCCTCTGTCAACTGCTCCCATGTATAGATTGAGTTTTAAGGGAGTTCATTGAACCACATAGCAGCAGCTCCGGTCAATGATAGGGGAAACACACCCAACCCAATGACGTTCATATCCCAATCTGGTCGACCTATACAACTTTTGCAGACATGATTAAGTTTGGCTATGTGAGCATGTGGGTCATCCGCTAGCAACCCCGCAAACAAGCCCCTTGTTGTAAGCATCTGCATCAAGCTACTGGTCACCACAAATCTATGCCCTTGAGGTAGAGACGGTAGGACAAGAGGTCTATAAGAATCGGCAATATTAAGGGTTACCCTGAAATTTTCATGCAGACGTGGTCCTGGTGATTCCTCTGCCCTCAGTGCATCTCCCAATCTATTCTCAACTGGAGCCTGATTATTTGCATCAATTACCCTCGGAGGTTGCAATCCAACACTTCACCTAACTCTTCCCCGATATGGTTAATCGGAACTCCTTGATTATTCATTCTTCGTAAAGTTCTATTCAGTTCGAAATCAAAGGGAGTAAGTGGTTCGCCTTGGCTCCGTGTACTTGGCATACACTAGAGTAAGATCCTGAGAGAGACGAAAACAACAGAAAAAGTAAAATTAGGAAATATTTGACTAAAGTTCAATAATGCAATTAAACTTAATCTAAAAGCCTTATAACCCAGCAGCGGCGCCAAAATTTGATACACTCAAATCACACCTCTTTTCAGAAGCATAAGTGATCGTTCTCACGTAAAGAACCCAACTTGTAGTTTGGGGTCGATCCCACGAGGAATATGGTTTAGACTTAAGTTTAATAACGATTATATTCGTTTAGCCAATGTATTTTCAAGACAAATAAGTAAAAGGGGGGAGAGGAATTTGTGCAACAAATTTTGGAAATTATGAAAGTAATTAGTAAGAAATATCTAAACTTTTGTTGTTATCAAGTTGAGAAAGAAACTAGGGCGTATGTATTCCCTATAAGCTCTTAACTTCGTAATCCTAGTAATAATAATCTCTTCCTAATGTGTTACATGCAAAGCGATAAGTTATGTATCTCTAAATCCTTGGTCCGGCATCTAGAGAATTTCACCCCGCACCTTGGTCCGACTACGTGTGTATAATTTACTAACCCTTACCATTACCTCATATTAGACGTCACATCGATGTATGGCTTAGTTTTAACCCTCACACCAATCGACATTAATTATATTAGATAGTATCACACTAAATATATATTGATAATTCTTTTCTTATTAACTACCTCCTTGGTCCGGCAAGTAGCAACAAGGCGAGTTCTAACATTGCGCACCATTAAAAAGACTTCTAGACGAAAGAATCATCAATGAATGCAAAACACTATTCGGGAATTACTTAGTTACTATTCATACTTCGTTAATCGCTCAAAGTTCGCTCAACGTAGTTGTGGATTTAGTTACCCATATTAGCAAGAACACAATTCATAATGTTTGAAGAATAAATCATGAACTTAACGTAGTAGAGTAGAATAATCCCAGAATTTCAACATGCATTTCAAAGTAAAGATCACCAAAATGTGCTTAGGAAATTAAGAATTGCTAAAGTTGCAAGTTAATCTCCCCAGCCAAAAACTAGAATTAAATTAATAAAGTCTAACCCCCAAAAACGAGGTTTACATACCCTATTTATAGAAAAAAAGTCCTAAATTAAAAGGGAAACAAAATTAGGAAAGTTTGTTCAGGCATGCGCGTCTTCATTCCACGAGACTGATTCACAGACCGTCAATGGATCTATGGTTTGTGAGTCCCTTCCGTCAGCCAGGACTTAGAAAATATTTCAGCTTCTAAAATCAGCTTCTCTGAAGCAAACGACGGAACACCAGTACGGACCGTAGATTGATCTACGGTCCGTCGATCCCTCTATGTATCTCCATACTTGGAATTCTCCAAAAATTAGGTATTGGAACCCTCGCAGTCACATTCTACGGTTCAGCAGTACAGTCCGTAGATTAATCTACGGACCGTCAATGGTCACCGTGGTTCCACACTTAGTCAGATTCCTTGATTCTCCTTCCATGCCTTGCCCTGCTGATCTGCGATCACCATCTATAGAGCGTTAATGGACCTACGGTTTGTAGATGACCTCCGTAGATGCCCTTTTCTGCATTTCTTTCAGTTTTCTCTTTACTTCCGCACCTAAACATCTTTCCTACAAAACATGATAAAAACACATAAAAATTAATACAAAAAGTCCCTAGACACACACAACTCTTAAGTGAAATGTATTAAAAATATCGGAAACTCACGGTATATCAGAACTCACCCCTACACTGGAAGAAATAGGTGCATTCATAAGAACGGGTAAAAAACTTCACGAAGGAGATCCTATGATACCAAAACATATTGGTGGTAAGAAGTTTTTGGAGTTATTGCACATAATTGAGAATGAAGCAGGTGGTTGCCGTGATAACGAATCGGTTTCGTAAGAATTTTTGTACCAAAGATATGGCCGATAGGATGAGTTCGAGTTATATGGAAAGAAACTTCATAATAATTGATGTAGTTTGACCTGGGAATTACACAGTTATGATGCTTTCATAGTAGCTTTTTTGGGTATCATGGTATTTCCAAAAAGAGAAGGAAGGATCAACATAAATTTGGCTGCAGTCATTATAGCTTTTGAGAAAAATCCTAATATCACCTTCGTTCTGATGATTCTGGCAGACATCTACCGTGCTTTGACAATTTCCAATAATAGAGAAGATTACTTTGAGGGATGTAATATGTTACTACAATTATGGATGATTGAGCTGTTCGTCATCACCCTTATGTAGTGGACTTCAAAGTAGAATGGAATAATTACAATGGGGGTCATGAGGAAAGAATCAAAGATCATAGTTTTTTGAAGGGTATTGAAGCTTGGAAGAAATACCTCAATAATCTAACTAATGACAAAATTGTGTGAAATTATCATTGGTTTCCGTCAACCGAGGTGATATACATGTCTACCTTTCGATAGTTCATCGTCCTAATGGGTCTTCGAGGTGTCCAACCTTACATGCCACTTAGAGTTATGCGACAACTTGGTCGATGTTAATTTTTAACACCTAATGAAGATATGTGGGAATTCATGTATGAGTTTGAACCCAAGAATCCTTTAAGGAAATCAGAGATATTCAAGATTTGGGGAGGATGCATGCTCTCAAGTCCCGCGACAGGGTGGAGGATCGTGCTAAGGGTGAGGTGGACCAAGCATACTCAGAATGGGTTCATGATCAAACCCCTCCTAAGGTTATGCCAGAAGGATCGGTGAAAGGACCCATAAATTGAGAAGAGGAAATTGAAGTCAGAATCAAGCAAGCTTGACTCGAGGTTGAAAGAAATTATAGGTCTACTCTGGATACCCTAAGTAATCACCTAAAGAATGCTAAAGAAGAGTTGGCTCAACGTGATGCATTATTCGAAGCGAGAGTTAGGTTGATTCAGAAAAGGGCTGAAAAGGAACATCAATCCACCATTCGAACCTTGCATGAGGATTTGGGCATTGTCATAGGTGCTATGGAACAACAAGAGGAGGAGTATAAAAAAGAAAAGGCCCTCTTAATGCACACACATGCTAGGTTACAAAATCAGTTAAAAGCTTTGATGGGATGAGAAACGGACATAGCAAAGTGTTTCACATCGTAGCAAGAAGAAGTTACAACTGAGAGAAACCAATGGATGGGAGAGCGTGACGAACTTCATAACCAAATTGAAGAGCTTCAGGCACATGAAGAGGATTTGAACCACGCAGTTGGTACTACTCAAGAATGGTTGCAGAATTGTCACGAGAATATGGAGGAGGCTAAAATACAAGTGCTTCAACTGACAGAGAGCTTGATTGATGTTTATGGTGTTTATCTCCATCGAAGTGATGACAGCCTAGGTCGACAGGTGCGTGCTCTAGCCCCATATCTGCCAAAAGCCTTGTTCAAGGTCTACTCTAGCCTAGAGGACATTTGATGATCAAGAAATATTGGAGAAGGGTTTTTTTGATTTGTTATTTCTTATATTTTCATTTCGTCAAAGTTTGTTTCAATCTTTAAGCACTTTGATGTTTTAATTTTGGTCATTTGCTTTAAGAACATTTTTTATTTGAATGATGTTTTCATTTTAAGTTAAATAAATGTCGTGTTTTCTTTTTAAACATCTTCCCTTCATGAACTACGTGATGATCTGATTCATGTTCAACATGATACGTAGGCAACCTTCAATGAGTTCGATCAAAATACGTTCAAAATATTCGAATGAGTAAAGTGTGAGACCAAAAGACATAAGCAAGTCATCCAAAGCAAGGATGAAACATAAAAGCCTTCCAAAACTCATTGTAGAAATAGGAATAATTTAGGTGCATAACATACACCGTGTGATTAATATCCGCAAAGCAATGAATCCTAACACATTTTTTATATATATAAGAGAGAAAGAGTTTAGAGGTGGTTGGTTTGTGAAGAGAGCTGGCATCTGATGCTTACTGTAACCAACGACACTAACCTATGGTATGAGTGTCTACGATCGTCGACAGTATAGTAACCCCACTAAAGGTTGGGGTCGTGTCCCAAGAGAGTGGTTTTGAGAATTGATAGAAAAATAAAATTAAGCCCTAACTATTCGTAGCTAAAGATATTAATGAGTAAAAACATAGTAAATTAAAGGGGCTGACACGAAAGTGTCAAATATCGATTTGGGGGTTTTTTCACAAGTAGTACAAATAGCAAAAATTAACAAGAAAATCTAGTATGGGAAAATGTTTTTGGGGTGTGACCGCAATACAAGTTGAGATAAGTAGTTGGGTACATGCTTTTGAAAGGAAATTTGTAAGATAATAGTGACTAGGATAAGCTTTAATTGGAAATAAGTTCCCTCTCGGGCAACTTACCCCATTTCAAATGCGTTCCTCTCGGACACCCATTTGCCGCATGAAGACCAGCCTACGCCTTACCCCACTCACTCTCTCAAGCTGAGTGTTAGGATATGGGAATAGGGCTCACCTTCTCAGGCTAAACCTCATGTTGACCCACTCCTTAGGACATCATTCTAGTGGTCTTTGTTTTGCGACCTCCCTCTCGGGCAAGCTGAAAACACATGGGTGGCTTTGTATTTGCAAATACAAACCCTTTAGATTAAACCACAACCACTAGGTGAAATAACCATTAAACTACATCTAACCTATCATCAAGCAACACCTAACAATAATATCAACACATATTTGCTAAATCACACCCCAAGAATGGGGGGTTTTAGCCACACATCAAGAAATAACAAAATACACCTAAAATGATAGTAAAATCAAATGGGTATAAGAAATTAAACCTTAATTTAAGCAAAGGAAGAAGAATGGAGAAGACCCACTTCCAACTTGGGGAAGATGAAATTCTTCTTTCTTCAAGTCTCCCAAAAACCCTCTCCAAACTTGATTGAAAAATACCCAAAAAGTACTATTCTATTCTGGAAATTAAAATAAATGTTCGACTCTCTAAAATTAATAATAAGTTTAGTATTTATAGACTTCATAAAATAGCGCTTGCTGATCTTTCGGCGAAGTTAGTCGATATCGCCGAATGACTTCAGCGATTCGCCTTTCGTCTGTCTCATCGCCGTTTCGTGCTTGGCTTCAGCATCTTCACGTTCTGGACCATTGGACGGTATAGTACTACTTCGCGGAACTATTGGACGAAGCACCGACTACTCCTTTCATCGCCCTTTTTATCCTTCTCCTTCAGGGCTTCGCGTACTGGAACAATGAGCGGAGTAAATCCCTTTGGCGAATCGCCAAGTGTGCTTGGCAATGCTCGGGCTTCAGCTTCTTCGTTCTTTTCAACTTTTTTGTTCCTTTTTGTGCCTAAGTGTCCATGCTTTCACTAGAACTTCAAATATCTGAAACTTATGTGTTTTCATAAGATATTTAGACAAAATAAGCATTCGAGGACACTATTCTTATCAAAATAAATCCCTAAATGAGTCCAATTTGTGGACTCATCAACACCCCCAACTTAAACTTTTGCTTGTCCTCAAGCAAACTGAAGTTCAGCCGTTCAAAAAGGGTGTCTCAAACAGTGCTACACAAGACTCAATCATGAACATACACGACAAGATTCAA
The DNA here is from genome assembly GCA_036553675.1 of Solanum okadae. Taxonomy (NCBI): domain Eukaryota; kingdom Viridiplantae; phylum Streptophyta; class Magnoliopsida; order Solanales; family Solanaceae; genus Solanum; species Solanum okadae. The sequence continues at coordinate 16,072,979 of CM071683.1, forward strand.
ATTACTTTTGCAAAGATAAACTGTGTACTCAAAGATTCAAGTTGTGACACACCATTACCAGAGATTCTCATGCTCGCAATACTTGTTACTTGTGCGAGTTCAAGCTCGACAAAAAGTATCTAAATACCCTCACATGAAGAATGATTCCATATTCACACACAGAGGTTAATCAATTCAAGATTAGGAATCAGATGCAACGCTCACACTCAAAAAGAGGAACACAATGCATGCTTTCACCCAAAGGTTTGCCCTTATTTTCCATTCGGCTTACTCAAGATCAAAAAGGTCTTTCTAAGGCTTGTAATGGGGCTGAGTGTAAAGGTATGGTCATTTAAGCTCAGTGATTTTTTCATCCTCGTGAGATGTGGTATTCTCAAGGCATTCCCTTCTCCTCCTTTATCAATTCTTTTTCTAATGCTTCTAAGTCACATGTTTATTCACCTTCATGGATTGCTTGGAAACCCGATTTCCTTCGTACCTTATTCCACAGTTTTTATTTTGTATTGAAGGGGTTTCCACTGATGCAATCCCATGGGTTAGAGGTGACTTATTCTTGCACTTCTTGACTTCTCCTTTTCCTTTTCACCACACCCCCAACTTAGGCTTTTGGCCTAAGTTGGCTATTCACTAAATCACAAATTAAGAGAATTGTAGGTAGTGGGTCAAGTAAGGTCTAGGGTTCATCAAGGTTCTTCCAAAGAAAGGTAAGGCTCAAAGGATGTTCAAAAGAGTTTCACACACTCACGGATAGGCCACAAAAGAGGTATATGTCAAATTTGGCTCATACTTTTAAAAGTTGCCTAAGATCATTTCAAGAGGACACCTTTCTAAATCAATTAGACTAACAGGGCAAATTCTAGGTTTATTCATGCATGGTTCAAAACAAGCTAATCACACAAGGCATCGACACTTAAGTTAAGCAAGACTACACACTTTCACTAGTGTGCAACGGTCATAACAAGAGAATCAATTCGATAAATGGCTAATCACAACGAGATGCAAAGCGTTCACATATTGTCTATGCAACTTCACTTGGCCTCATCGTAGCCATACATTCATGTTTGTTCAATTGAGAGCACTATTCAAGTCATCGGTATTGATCAAAACCTAGACTTAAATTCTTGCAAAAGAACAGTCATATTCAACTCACGAGAGGTGGCAAAAATGTGCGAAAAATTCAAAAAATTTCAAAAGGGTCAAAATCATTTCGTAATTAAAAGTAAATGGAGCCACGAGCTCAAACATCCACATAAAAACAGTTATTAACACAATTATAAATAGACAACCCAAATATGCACCAAAACACAAGTATCCGAAACAAGCAAAACAAGGTGGGCCTCACCCCACTACTAATAAGATCATTTGTCCTCAAATGCAAGTAATAAGAATCCAAAAGTAGATGTAAGCAAGATAGAGAGGAGGGTAGAGAAAGGTCCTGGCTATGCAGTCTCTCTATCTGCTGGGGCATTAGTGCCCGGAGTAGTCTCAGATGGAAAAGCAGTGCCAGATCCACTAGGGGCTGTTGTGGACGTCTCGATCGGCGATGTTTGGATCACCGGTTGCATAACTATATCTACTAGATTTGGTAGATCTCTAAATATGCTCGCATCTTGGATCTCTCTTATCTCCTCAACCTGTGTTGCTATCAACTCATCGTCAGTTTCTGCATCCGACTCTGCCTATGCTGCACCATCCTCTTGCACATCTCCGATGGTCACAGAAAAATCCTTATCATTTGCTCTCTCTATGAGTGAAGTGAAGTCGGTAGACTTAAGGTAATCTACGTCCTTCCTCAAACTCGTAATTTTGGCTTTTCAAGTCGCCATCTCAGAGGTGTCTCCCTGTCTGCTATCGTAAGCAATAACTCTCACTGTCAAGGCATCAACAACTATCAGAAGTGGGGTGAGTGCTGCTAGTATGGCATTGTCGATGATCCCCGGAACAGACCTCTCCAGTCAGGTAACTCTCACATCAGCTGAGTAGGCCAACTGCCCCATCTTCAAGATCATGGCTTGAGTGATCCTGGCAGGATGGGAGGATGAAGAAGCACTTGGAACCTGTGATGAAGAAGAGGAGGGAGTTGTTATACTTGAGGGCTCCACTGTCGGGGTGGGCGATGGTGTCTCTATTGATAATGAGTCAACATTGACCTCTGGAGAAGAGCAGCCCCGAGAAGTATCTGTTGGGGCTGCTCTTCTCCTATCATCCTCCTCTCGTGTAAACTCTGCCTCTATACGCCGGATATTAGTGTAGGAAGATAGAGTGACCTTTATATCGCTAGAAGGCTCTCGGGAAACTCCAGCATGCCGACATAACTCAGTAATCAGAACAAGAAATTATAGGGATGTTTGTATTTGTTTGGCTCTCAAAGCCATCTCGTGTGAAACCAGAAGTCCCAGGTCGATCCGCCTCTTGGACATGATAGAACCAAGGCAAGCCACCTTAGGATGATGCATAATGGATTTGTTCTGGGATGGCATAATAATGCTATTGATGAAGCCAAACCAGTACCGAGAGGCGATGTTCATATCCCTCTTCTCAATCGGAGCTCCCGAATCCAACCATCTTAGGATGATGTCAGAAATCATCGGAGCTAACCAACCCTTCAAGTCATCTAGGGACGGAGCGATAGGCAAACCCTGGTAGGGCAATAGTAAGTGCAGCGATCGACCCAGTACAACATTAATATGCTCACTGTGACACTCGACTTCCTTGCCTCTCACCATAACCGAATTCACTGGTCGAAACTCACTAGCCTTTTTCTTATTTTTAGGGACCAACTCCCCATAGGCTAAGTAGAATTCTCGGACCCAAGAAGGAATATAAGGACCCCGGGGTCTAGTGAACTGCTTGAACTCATGATACTTGATCGTGGCAAGCACCTTAGCATGCTTACCTTCCAAACCCTCCACCGATAGTAAATTTTCTTCCGGAATGGTTCGTAAACCATCGCCCTTTAGTCTGTTCAGCAACCTGGGTGGAGGTGGAGCTACAGGGAGTGCAAGAGCCGCTGGAGGTGGTGCTGGAGTTGGCACTGATTCGGTAGTTGGGGGAGTGGCAGCTGAAGGGGTTCCGGTGGCTGTGGGCTGATTTCTAGCCCTAAGTTCCTCCCTTTGATTTATCAAAGGTTGCTCATCCTCCAGCTCAGAAACAGCTAGTTCAATGTTTGTGCCCTTCCTAGTGATGTGCTTTTTTCATTTACCTTTATCTCCCGGTGGGAGATCTTGCTTTCTTTTTTGTGAAGGACGTGATCCTCCTTCATTGATTGTAATTCCCATTGCCTTTTTCTAAGGTGGTGCATTTAGGTTTGTGTGTACCATATCGTTGGTGTGATTTTGAGGAGTTTGAGAAGAGGGAAAGTGAGAGCTTCAAACATTTTGACTTTCTTCCCTCACATAACCGTTCAGTTCTCTGTCATTCGGGGACGTTAGTCTTATCGCCGATAAAATTGGTGGCGCACCGAACGCATACTTACCTCACCGAGTTTTACAAGACATCTCTTATTTTGGGGTCCCAACGGCGGGTTAAGTCGAAGTCATTGATAGATTCAGCGACTCGCCCACTGGGTCCTTGGCTCGCCAACTTGCACTTGTCAACACCTTTCTCATTTTACCCTACAAAATCAGCACACCACTATTCAAACATAATAATTAAAAGTAGTAAGACCTTGGGTTGCCTCCCAAGAAGCGCCTTATTTTACGTCGTGGCACGACGTAAGCTTTGTCTCACTCTCCGTTATTGGGGTTTGCCCCAGTGTCACTAGGTGACCCCAATATGTCATTTGGGTGGAGATGAGGCACTGCAAAACTCAGGAGTGACCTGATTAGCTAGATTTATCTAGAGTGAGATCCAATCATTTGATGCAGCACTTCAATAATCTCTTTCATTTCTTCCAACACCCGATCCTGATCGGGGACCTTTTGGAGAATGATTTGAAGTGTGTCCTCAACACGATTTTCTCTCCCATCTCTAGACTTTCTCCGCTCATGAGGGGGTATATACCTCCCCTTGTTGCATTGGACTTCCACTTCTGAGAGTTTGATGGCCAGTTCGTTTAGCTGAGATGCTAGTGCAGTCAGTGTGAGGTCCTTTTGGACTCCTTGGCTCATTTCCACCAACTTGCCACTACTCTGCTCAGCTATTTTCATCTAAGTGGACAACTCAACAAAAAACAAAACTAAAAGTAAAGTTAGTGAACTACAACTAGGAAGAACAAAAGTTCTACAAATCTGAAAATTCTCAAATAACACCACTCCCCGGTAGCGGCGCCATTTTGATGCTTATCGTGAGCAACGACACTAACCTACAGTATGAGTGTCTACGATAGTCGACAGTATAGTAACCCAACTAAAGGTTGGGGTTGTGTCCCAAGGGAGTGGTTTTGAAAATTGATAGAAAAACAAAATTAAGCTTTAACTAGTTGTAGCTAAAGATATTAACGAGTAAAAACATAATAAATTAAATGGGGTGACACGAAAGTGTCAAATATCAATTTGGGGTTTTTGTCACAAGTAGTAAAAATAGCAAAAATTAACAAGAAAATCAAGTATAGGGAAATGTTCTTGGGGTGTGACCGTAATACAAGTTGAGATAAGTAGTTGGGTACATGCTTTTGAAAGGAATTTTGTAAGATAATAGTGACTAGGATAAGCTTTAAATGGAAATAAGTTCCCTCTCAGGCAACTTACCCTATTTCAAATACGTTCCTCTAGGACACCTATTTACCGCATGAAGACCAGCTTACGCCTTACCCTGCTCACTCTCTCGAGCTGAGTTTTAGGATATTGGACTAGGGCTCACCCTTTCGGGTTGAACCTCATATGACCCACTCCTTAGGCCATCAGTCTAGTGGTCTTGGTTTCGCGACCTCCCTCTCGGGCAAGCCGAGAACACATGGGTGACTTTGTATTTGCAACTACAAACGCTTTAGATTAAACCACAACCACTAGGTGAAATCACCAATAAACTACATCTAACCTATCAGCAAGCAATACCCAACAATAATATCAGCACATATTTGCTAAATCACACCCCAAGAATGGGGGGTTTTTAGCCACACATCAAGAAATAGAAAAATACACCTAAAATTATAGTAAAAGCAAATGGGTATAAGATATTAAACCTTGATTTAAGCAGCGGAATGAGAATGGAGAAGACCCACTTCCAACTTGGGGAAGATGAAATTCTTCTTTCTTCAAGTCTCCCAAAAACCCTCTCCAAACTTGAGAGAAAAATATCCAAAAAGTACTATTCTATTTTGGAAATTAAAATAAATGTTCGACTCTATAAAATTGATAATAAGTTCAGTATTTATAGACTTCAAAAAATAGCACTAATGGATCTTTCGGTGAAGTTAGTCGATATCGCCTAATGACTTCGGCAATTCGCCCTTCGTCTCTCTCATCGCCGTTTCGTGCTTGCCTTTTGCATCTTCACATTCTGGACCATTGGGCGATATAGTACTGCTTCGCAAAACTATTTGGCGAAGCGCCAACTGCTCCTTTCATCGCATTATTTATCATTTTCCTTCAGGGCTTCGCGTACTGGAACAATGAGCGGAGTAAATCCCTTCGACGAATTGCCATGGCGATGCTCGGGCTTCAGCTTCTTCGTTCTTTTCAGCCCTTTTGTTCCTTTTTGCACCTAAGTGTCCATGCTTTCACTAGAACTTCAAATACCTGAAACTTAAGAGTTTTCATCAAATATTTAGACAAAATAAGCATTCGAGGACACTATTCTTATCAAAATAAAGCCCTAAATGAGTCCAATTTGTGGACTCATCAGTATCTCATCAATATTACATAAGATCAAAAGGGAAAGTAAAAATGACACGCAAAGACGGAACATAGTCAGGAAATGACAAAGTCCAAAATCAAATGGTTGCACAAGAATCGATATATGTAGAAGAGGTCAAAATATTGAGACAACAAATGGCCAAAATGTATGAAGCTTGGATGAATGGGCAAGCTCCTCGATCTTCAATTCGAGAGTACCTGAATGTGAATATGCCATTCCCTATTCAAGTCTCAACAAGCGACCCGGTTTATCCACCTGGATTTGGACCCTACGTTAACACATCTAATGTTGCTGGAACTTCCTCTGTACACCCATTGAATCCACCCATGATGAACAATCCACTCTTTATGCCAACTGTGCAAACTAATGCAATTCCTTAACCAACACTAGTACAAAAATCCAATGATGATCCTATACCCAAAGATCAATACAGCAAAAGTCAGGCCCCTAAATTGACTTTCAAAATTCCTGACTCTTACCACCACACTCATCAATACAGTTTCCCTTTCGAGGTTGAGAAAACCACTAAGAGTGAAGAACATGAAGAAATTGCAAGGAAGATGAAAAGTTTGGAGCAAACCATGAGGAATATGCAAGGGCTAGGAGGACACGAAAGTGTCTCATTTAAGGACTTATGCATGTTTCCAGATGTGCATTTGGCTATAGGGTTCAAAACTCCAAAGTTTAATAAGTATAATGGTCATGGAGACCCAATGGCTCCTTTGAAAAATATTTGTAATCAGTTAAGGGGAGCCGGAGGAAAAGAAGAACTTCTTATGGCTTACTTTGGAGAAAGTCTAACGGGTGTAGCCTCAGAATGGTTCATCGATCAGGATATTTCTCGTTGGCATGTTTGTGATGACATGGCGCAAGATTTTGTCCAGCAATTCCAATACAATAACGATATCATTCCAGATCTCAATTCCCTAGCTAATATGAAGAAAAATCATCTGAAAGCTTTAGGGAATATGACATAAGATGGAGGGAGCAGGCGGCTAGAGTCAAACCGCCGATGAAAGACTATGAATTAATTGATGTTTTTCCCCAAGCACAAGAGCCTCACTACTTTCATTACCTTCTCGCTGCAATGGGAAAGCCTTTTGCCGAAGCAATTAAGATCGTAGAAATGGTAGAGAACGACATAAAATCGGGTAAAATTGTACGTCAAGCAGCCATTAGAGCTAGCACACAAGCAATACAAAATGGGTCAGGTAATTTTGTAAATCAAAAAAAGAAGGAGGAAGGGTCCATGATGGCGTCTGGATTGAGAGGTGTTCAAATGGGTATGAACCACCCTTATGTTCAAGTCCAACAAGAACAATCCAATTCTCCTCAGCATTATTACCCATCCCAATATGCAGTTCTCAACACTCAGGCGTATGTCCACCCTCCTCAGTGCCAACAATGGCGGGCACCTGCCCCACAAGGTTCTCGGCCCCAACAACAAAATTTCCAGGTGCCATATAATCCACATCCCCGGACGGATTATACAAGAGAACAAGGTCGGAAAGAAAACTTTGCCCTAATTGGGGAGTCATATACGAGTTTGTTGCAGAAATTAATACAATTGAGATTAGTTGAACCTGTCAATCCCTATTTTGTCAATCTAAATTCAAGATGCTTTGATCCAACTGTTATATGTGAGTATCACGCTAACACTATAGGTCATAGCATAGAGAATTGTTGGACTCTAGAAAGAGTCATTGTGAAGTTAATCAAGGATAAGGTAATCAAGATACGCAATGAGGAAGCACCAAATGGCACCAATAACCCACTCCCTGCTCACAATAATGAGCGCATTGTGGGGGATGGTAGGCATTTATAAAGATTGTGAGCAAACAAGTAGAACAAAGATGGAAAGCCCATTCAAAAGAAGAGTCTAGTATGGTTTTAGAACCCATACAAAAGACACCGATAATTGTGAAAGGTGCAAGTTCAGATTTTAGAGACTTGAGGAAACTATTGTTGTATGTCGTTGAAGCTATAAAAAGAAGAGAAGTACCATTAAATGGACTAAAATTATACATTCATGGTAAGCTTTCAACATTTGATCAAAATCAAGAAAACGTGAAAGAGCTAGTTGTGATACAAATTGTAACACAACTTTCGGTGACAAACACCAAGATTGTTCCCTGGAACTACAACAAAGACATTGTTACCTACAAGGGAAAGACGATTGTTGAAGAAACAAATGAAACAAGAGGCTTAACTCATTTCGAAAGGTGTTATGCTCCAGAAGAATTAAGGAGATACAAACAAGACAAAGAAAATCAGCTGACGGTAAAAAAACTTGTCACTGAGGAAGAGGCTGAAGAGTTCCTGAAAAAAATGAAAGCTCAAGATTATTCTGTTATTGATCAGTTAAGGAAAACACCCGCTCAAATATCCTTGTTTTCATTACTCATACATTCTGAAGAGCATCGTGAAGTATTGACTAGAATCTTGAGTGAGGCACATATCTCAGAAAATATCACGGCGGGTCACTTGAAAAAGATGGCCAACCGAATATTTGAGGTAAATAGAATCACTTTCAGTAATGATGAATTGCCTTTGGAAGGATCTGGGCATAACAAGGCTCTACATTTAACCGTGAAATATGAAGAACACTATGTGAAGAGGGTCATGGTCGATGGAGGATCGGGTGTAGACATATGCCCTCTTTCCACTCTACAAATTTTGAAAATCAACACTGATAGAATCCATACTAACGATGTTTATGTACGTGCATTTGATGGTGCAAAACAGGACACTCTTGGTGAAATTTATTTAACTGTTACAATTGGACCAGTGTTGTTCGGAATAACTTTCCAAGTAATAGACATGGACACTTCTTACAATCTACTTTTGGGTAGGCCATGAATCCACCTGGTTAGAGCTATGCCGTGTACTCTGCACCAAGTGGTCAAGTTTGAACATGACAAATAAGAAATAATTGTCCATGGTGAAGATGATCTCCCAATCACTCGAGATCCTTCAATACCATGCATTGAGGCCAAAAGAGGTTGTGAATCCATCAACTATCAATCTTTCGAGATAATAACAGTCAATCAGTTCCTTGAAGGAAAGCCTATCCCACAACCTCATCTATCATCTGCTTCAGTCATGGTGGTGGCCCAAATTGTATAGAACGAGTATGAACCTGGAAATGGACTAGGGTTGTCATTACAAAGAATTGTAGATCCCATCAATCCAATGGGTAATCAAGACACATTCGGTTTGGGTTTCAATCCAACTAGATTTGATAGAAAATGGGCAAAGGATCGTAAAAGAAGTGTTTGGAATTTGTTGAAGCCAATCCCCCATATTGCTCAATCTTTCATCAAATCTCGAGGTGAATTGAGTCCAGACTTACTTGTCCAAAATGATGTGGATGAAATGTGTCAAGGTATCAAGGAAATTTTTTATGAGGTAAACATGACTCAAATGGGTGAAGGCACTAGTCATATGGAAGTGCAGTTCATCGGCCCGAATGTCTAGCTAAACAACTGGGAAGCCACTCCTCTCCTTACAAGGAAGGAGTCTTGGTAGTTTATTTTGTTGCTTTAAATTTATTTGGATTATTCTCGGGGTTGTAATTCAAAAATTCTAATTGTTTTCCTTTGTTGTTAACCCTTCTATCATTTCCCATTCAATGCAATGAAGTTCTAGTTTCACAATCATATTCTATCATCTTCTCTATTCTTACTCTTTCTAATGTTTGTCATCTTATTTTCATTTCAGTTACGTTAATGCCGATTTTAATAATATGACATGCATGCGGAGTTTACAGTTAGATCCTAAAAAGTTGTTTGATCTTGAAACAATGAATCCTAAGTCTGAGGAATATGATGAAGATGAAGCTTACGAAGAATTAAAAAAGGGATTGGATCAATTTGAAAATAAGCCTAAACTTAATTTAAGTGAAACCGAGGTGGTTAATTTAGGAACTCTAGAAGAAGAGAGAGAAATAAAGATAAGTATTCATGTCGATCAAAATACTCAAGATGGCATAATTCAAGTTTTATTTGAATACAAAGATGTCTTCACTTGGTCCTACGACGATATGCCGGGCTTAAGTGCTGATTTGGTAGTTCACAAACTTCCCATACATCTTGATTTTCCACCTGTCCAGCAAAAGCAGAGAAAGTTTAAAACAAATATGAGCGATAAAATTAAAGAGGAAATCATGAAGTAACTGAATGCTAATATTTTCAGAATCGTCCAATACACTACTTGGTTGGCTAATGTTGTGTCAGTGCCAAAGAAAGATAGAAAGATCAGAGTTTGTGTTGATTACGTAGATTTAAACAAAGCAAGTACAAAGGACAATTTTCAATTACCCAACATTCACATCCTAGTTGATAATTGTGCCAAGCACGAGATTCAATCTTTTGTGGATTGTTACGCCGTACATCACCAAATTCTCATGGATGAAAAAGATGCAGAAAAAACTGCTTTCACTACCCCGTGGGGTACGTATTGTTATAAATTCATGTAATTTGGTCTAAAGTGCGGGATCAACCTACATGAGAGCTATGACTACTATATTCCATGACATGATGCATAAAGAAGTTGAGGTATATGTCAATGATGTTATCATTAAATCCAGAACACAACTTGACCATGTGCGTGATCTAAGAAAATTCTTTGAAAGATTAAGAAAGTACAACCTCAAGCTTAATCCAGCTAAATGTGCATTTGGAGTTCCATTTGGCAAACTTTTGGGTTTTATAGTTAGCCGAAGAGGCATTGAATTGGACCCCTCTAAGATAAAGTCCATTCGAGAATTGCCACCTCCAAAAACCAAAAATGAAGTCATGAGTTTTCTGGGAAGGTTAAACTATATCAGCACGTTCATTGCCCAACTCACCACCATATATGAGCCGATATGCAAGTTGTTGAAAAAGGACTCTGCTATCAAATGGACAAGTGAGTGTCGAGAGGCTTTTGACAAAATTAAGGAATATCTAGAAATCCCTCTGGTCCTGGTCCCACCAGAACCTGGTAGACCTTTATTTTTATATCTTTCAGTGATGGGTAATTCATTTGGTTGTGTTTTAGGACAACATGACATCACGGGAAAAAAAGGTAAAGCCATTTATTATTTGAGCGAAAAGTTCACAAGCTATGAGACAAAGTACACTTTGTTAGAAAAGACTTGTTGCGCCTTGACTTGGGTTGCCCAAAAATTGAAGCACTATCTTTTGTCCTACACAACCTATCTCATATCTCGAATGGACCCTTTGAAATATATTTTTCAAAAACCCATGCCAACAGGTAGGTTGGCAAAATGGCAGATTTTGCTTACAATATTTGACCTTGTGTACGTCACGCGCACAGCTATAAAAGCACAAGCGTTAGACGATCATTTGGCTGAAAATCCGGTTGATGATGAATACGAACCCCTAAAAACTTATTTCCCTGATAAAAAGATCAACTCTATTGAGGAAGAAGTTCCTGATGAGGGTCACGTGTGGAAATTATCTTTTGATTGGACTGTCAACAAAAATGGAGTAGGAATTGGAGCAGTTCTTATCTCACCAAACGAATGTCATTATCCTTCCACAACACGACTTCGATTCTTTTCTACCAACAGCACAACAGAATACAAAGCTTGCATAATGGGTTTGAATATGGCAATAAATTTGGATGTGCATGAGTTATAGTTTTGGGGGATTCCGACTTGCTCATTCGACAAGCTCGAGGCGAATGGGAAACTTGAAACTTAAGCTTGAACTCCCTCCGTCCCTATTTAGTTGTCCATATTTCCTCTTTTAATTGTCCCTATTTAGTTGTCCATTTTTACAAATCAAGAAAGGACAACAAATTTTTCCTATTATACCCTTATTTAAAGTGAAAAGTTGTCATAAATAAAGTAAATAAACTTATGAACTTCCCAGCATTGATTAGTTATTTTGAGTGAATTTATTTTGGAAGTAAATTGTACTATAAAGGTAAAATTGTAAATTCACTATGCTAATCATTGTTGCCTTAATATGTGTGCCATTTCTAAAGTGAACTAAATAGGGACAGAGGGAGTACCATACAAAAAAATGTTTAGAAAACCTCATCAAAAGATTCAAGTCCATTGATTTAGATATATTCCCAGGTTTCACAATGAGTTGGCTGATGCTTTGGCCACCCTAGCCTCGATGCTTCCATACCCAGGTAATACATACATTGACCCGTTGGAAATCCAAGTTAGGGATCAACATGGTTATTGTAATATAATTGAAGTAGAGCCAGACGGCGAGCCCTGGTATCACGACATCAAGCAATTTCTAAAAGCAAGAGAATATCCAATACATGCTGATAGAGATCAAGAAAGAACTATTAGGCAACTTGCCAATGGGTTCTTCTTGAGTGGCGAAATCTTATATAAAAGGACTCCAGAATTGAATCTATTGTGATGTGTGAATATCCAAGAAGCAGAAACAATTATGAATGAGGTTCATTCAAGGGAATGTGTCCCACACATGAATGGTTATGTTCTAGCAAAAAAGATTATCCGGGCAAGGTACTATTGGTTCACCATGGAGCGAGATTGCTTCCGATTTGTTCGCAAGTGCCATCAGTGCCAGATTCATAGCGACTTGATTCACTCACCCCTTTAGATTTGCACCCTATGTCTTCCGTGGCCTTTCGTTGCTTGGGGAATGGATGTTATTGGGCCGATTGAGCCGAAAGCTCCTAATGGGCATCAGTTTATGTTAGTTGCCATCAACTACTTTACCAAATGGGTGGTCGAAGCTATCACATTCAAATCAGTCACCAAGAAAGCAGTGGTGGACTTTGTTCATTCCAACATCATATGTCATATAGGCATACCAAAACTCATTATTACAGACAATGTAGTGAATCTCAACAGCCACCTGATGAAGAAAGTTTGTGAGTAATTTAAAATTGTTCACCGTCATTCAACTCCTTATCGACCCAAAGCAAATGGGGCTATTGAAGCGGCAAATAAGAACATCAAGAAGATTCTTAGGAGAATGGTGCAAGAATCTAGACAGTGGCATGAAAAACTACCCTTTGCTCTCTTGGGATATCGCACGACTATTCGTACGTCAGTCAGTGCAACTCCTTACTTATTGGTTTACGAACTGAGGCTGTCAAACCCACAGAAGTTGAAATCCCTTCTCTTTGAAACATTGTCGAAGCAGAAATCGAGGACACAGAATAGGTTAAATCAAGGTTAGAACAATTTGCACTGATAGACGAAAAACAGTTGACATCAATTTGTTTTGGTCAATTATATCAGCAGAGGATGGCTCGAGCTTATAACAAGAAAGTACTCCCAAGAAATTTTAAAGTTGGTCAACTTGTTGTGAAATGCATCCTTCCCCATCAAGACGAGGCGAAGGGAAAGTTTTCCCCAAATTGGCAAGGCCCTTATGTTATTAAGCAAGTATTATAAAAAAAGAGCTTTGCAACTAGCATATATGGAGGGAAAGGCGATCGACACAATTGTCAACGCAAATTCGATCAAAAGATACTACGTTTAGCACTCTTTGTCATGACACTCTCATGATTGACATTCTCAAGATGAGAGGATAAAAATGTACCCTCATTTATTTCAAACACCACTTTCTTAGTACTAAAAAATAATAACAAAAAAAGACAAAAGACAAAAAAAAAGTTTCATTGAACTACGTTCGACCTGATTCCTAAGAGGATACATAGGCAGCCCTTCATTGGGGTTCGGTCTAATCACTCAAAAAAAAACAATAATCATGTTCTTCAATTCTCCAAAGCCTGAGACATGTTATTGTGACTTACTATGTGTTACAACAAAGAAATAAAGAAAAATGAGAGTCTTATGAGTGAAAACCCTCACAGGCACCATAAGGTGATAATAAGTTGAGAGAAGGATATAAAAATGTCTTATTGGTGAAAACCACGAAGGGTACCACTGATCAAATGATGACATTTCGTCTTGGCATGAGCACAATCAAGATAGAACTCAGGCTATAGACTGAAAGGTACAACATTGTTTTGTAAGATTCAGACAACTTAGAAGGATCAAACGTTTAGTCCAAATGCATGTCATGATTCATTAAAGTTGTCCCGTACTTTCAGATAAGATTCTTTTCACTCCTTTTAAAAATTTACTATTTCATATCCTCCTTCTAAAGATATAACTTTTCTTTCATAACCTTTTAATTTGTGTCATTTGTACTTGTGTTCGGTATTCTTTGAGTCTCATTAGCATAAACTCACATCAAGTGAGAAGATAAATTAAAGCCGCAAAATTGACTACTTCCAGTTGAATGTTGGGGGCATGCACAACATTGACTAGGGTTGTGAACCAATCGAGACAAAAAAATATTAAAAATCGATACCGTGTGAAAGGTCAGTAAAGCAAGAGAGTTGCTTTGGAAAGATGAACCACACAGCGTGCACAAAATGGTAATGGGTCAATGTTCATGAGAAGTGGTTTCAAATGAAGATAAGGATTGTCTCTAAAGCATCTTCAAGCTATTCATGCAATCATCAATATAATGAATCTTCCAAGCAAGACGGATTCAAAGTCAAACTCCACAAGATATTCGAAGTCACAAACCAACCACCATTTAGAAAAAACTAACAAAGCATTCTTTGTTTCAAAATAGGTACAAAGCAAAATCGTGCAAGTAATTCGTGAGAGTCAAACGCCACGATGGTAAGTTCTTGAATCCCTGTCTCTCCTACAAAATGCACCACAATAAGAATAATAACAATAAAAGGATTATTTTTCTTAATAAAATATGGGGCATTTTATTTTATTTTTATTTTTTGTTTCTTTCTTTTATGTTTGGAAAATGTACAAAAATAAAAATAAAATAAAATAAATGATCTTACCTATAATAATAATAATAATAATAATAATACAAGTAAAAAAATCAATATATATAATCCCTATTTTATTTGTTTTATGTCTTCACAGGGTATCATAACCCCTGGTTGCATATATGGCACAACAACTCCTATTTTTTTTTATGTCTTCACAGGGCACAATAACCCCTGGTTGCATATAGGGCACAATAACCCCTATTTTATTTTTCATATCTTCACTGGGCACAATAACCCCTAGTTGCATATAGGGCACAATAACCCTAATTTTATTTTTCATTTCTTCACATAGCACAGTAACCCCTGGTTACATATAGGGCATAATAACCCCTAGTTTATTTTTTTTCATGTATTCACAGGGTACAATAACCCCTGGTTGCATTTGGGGCACAATAACCCCTACTTTATTTTATGTTTTATGTCTTCACAGGGCACAATAACCCCTGATTGCATATAGGGCACAATAACCCCTATTTTATTTTTCATGCTTTACAGGACACAATAAGCCATGGTTGAATATAGGGCACAATAACCCCTATTTTATTTTTTTATGACTTCACAGGGCACCATAACCCCTGGTTGCATATAGGGCAATATAATCCCTATTTTATTATATATTTTTATGTCTTCATAGGGCACAATAACCCCTATTTTATTTTTCATGTCTTCACAGGGCACAATAATCCATTGGTTGCATATAGGGCACAATAACCCCTATTTTATTTTTCATGTCCTCACAGGGCACAATAACCCCTGCTTGCATATAGGGCACAATAACCTCTATTTTATTTTTTCATGTCTTCAAAAGGTACAATAACCCCTAGTTGCATTTAGGGCACAATAATTCCTATTTTATTTTCATATCTTCACAGGGCACAATAACCCCCCTAATTGCATTTTGGGCACAAATCTCCCTTTATTTTTTTTTATATCTGTATTGGGTACAAAAATAAAAATATATTATTTTTATGCCTAGTGTAGACTTTAATAGCTTTCATCAATAACACACAAAATTTTCCTAGTGCACACTGAGCAGAAATTTTTGTTTCGTTTTGTTTGTTTTGTTGTGATGGCGTGCAGGTTTTCACGTAGTACACAAATTTAAAGTTCAAGAATAAAGTCCTCATTTTGATTAGAGAAATGAAGAATGTTATAAGTCAATGACATTTAGAGTCACTTTCTACCCATGTAACAACTCAACATATCATGAATCATCTTCTCAAGATAACAGGCATTCAAGAATATCACCCGAAAGAGCGTCAACGGCTCAAATCAAATCATAAGTTTCAGATCTTAAATTCATATATCAAGATCAAAGTTTGGAATCGATGTACCTACCCAAAGAGGGTGAAGCGATAACCAAAGATTCAAAACGAAGACTCAGGGCTAGTGGAGTTAGGATCTTGTATCTTTCCTTTCTCTCCTATTGTATTTTTCCTTTTAATGTAATAGTTGGAGCTATGAATCGGAACCTCAACAGAACCTCACTCGACTACCTAACTTATTCTCCCGTCCCTTTTATAAATGAACTACACCTGACTCCTTATCATTAACTCAGGATAGGAAGTTTGTCCAAAGTTAGGGCGCAGCAAACCTCTTCTCTTTTACTTATTTTCATATTTTTGGATAAATGTCTCAGTCAAAAAATTAGTCACATTGTTCACGTCTTTGCATGAAAACTCTTCATGTTTCCAAGCAAAGAGGGGCATACTATGAACACCTAAATTTTGACCAAAACATAAAGATTTTATACCAATTTTAATACTTAAATATTATTATTTCAGTAGGGTTATATTTAAAATAAAATAAAAAATCTGAAAATTACAACAAATTATAAGCTCACTTTATGTTTATAGTTTAATAAAGAAAGCTTATGAATTTAATGTATTTGTTTTAACCCTTCAACTTTTAACTAGTCTAAAAAAATCGTATATATTATGAAAAAGTAAATAAATAAATAAAAAAAGAAGAAAAAGATAAAAAGAAGTGTCCTAAAACTTTTAAATTACCTTACCCTTTATCATAATTATCCCCAACTTCCTTCACTTATTTCCTAAAGATCCTCCTCCCATCTAGTTTATTTTATTTTTATTTGTTTATTTTTTTATTTGTTTTCTCTCTCTTGCACAATCTTCTTCTGAATTTTCTTTTTACAGGTTTTCCTACCTTTTCTTTGTATTTGTTTTATTTTTTATTTATTATTTGTTGTTTTTTTAATATTATATTACTATTTTTATTTTATTCCTTTATCTCACCCTAAAATTAGAGCCGTCAATATGAGTTAGGCCCATTGGGCCGGACTGGCCTAACCCGTGATTTGATAGGGTTGGGCTACGATGTTTGGAGCCCAGTTAAGTAAAGGGATTTTTAGCTCGACTTGAATAAGCCTGCCGATTTGTGGGGATTGAGAAATATGGATAGGGCCGGCCCGTTGGCCAAATAAAAATTATTTAAAAAATAAAATAGAGTATTAAAAATAACAAGAGTCTAAACTCAAAATTAGTTTGAAGTTTGAAATATTACAATTTAAATACAAATTATGTTTATAAAATATGTATTACATAAAATAAAAATTCCCTAAAATTTCTAGGAATCACTACATAGGCCGTAGCCTGCCTATGAAATATTGTCATAATTTTTGTGTTTTATTATGATCATTGGAAAAAAATTAGGTTAATATTTTTATTTAGCTATTTATGCTTTTACTTGAAATCAAACTTAATAAATATTATAAAGATAATTTTCTATGGATTTGATTAACAAGTCATAACACTAACATCATGTAATGTTATCTTGTCGATATTTATGATAATATTTCTAAATTATAATTTAATTAAAAAAATTATAAAAATATACTTTTACGAAAAGAGGGCTGACCCGGCAAGCCCATAGCCCACGTACTTGGTTGGGCCAACCATTTTCTGGCCCACATAAAAATGGGCTATCCCAGCTTGACTCGTCAAATCTCAAAGCCTGTATGGGTTAGCTCGGATGGGGCGGGCCAGCCCATATTGACAGCTCTACCTAAAATTCTCAACTAAATTTTAAACCAAATTCCCCATTCTCTTACGTTCCTTTTAATTAGCACAAGACTCACACCCAAAACTATTATAAAAACACACGCTCAGTAAAGAGAAAAACAGACTCAGATACACAGAACACAAAGAGAAAAAGATAGCAAAAGTGAGTTTTTATTTTGCGAGTTAAGTCAGCGTTCGAGGTTTCACTCAAGATTTTGGATTCGGGGCTCTTTAAAGTTAATATTAGTAGTAGTTGTTTCTGTAGTATCAATTTTCATAGCGAGGTAACTCTAAATTCTCGCATTATTTAAATGGAATGCTTGCACGAAAACTCGATTTCAATAATATGAAGTTCTTCGAATCACATGTTATTATTATGTAATATCAATTTGTGATCTATGTTTTGATTATTTTGAGAATTTACGAATGCTTAGGAAAACGTAACCAAAGACATTTCTTGCTAAAAATATATATATAAAAATTAAAATAAAAGATGTATCATACATTTTATTTTTAATTATCATTATTATCTTATGCTCTTTATATGCAATTTATATTGAAATTGGTTCCATAATATTTATATTGATTAATTTGAATAATTAGTATTTCTTTCAGCCAAGTCTTCATTCAAGAAAAATCTTGTTGAATTTATTGTAGACTTGTTAGATTAGGATATAAAATAAAGTTTAATTGATTAGTGATTTAGAAAACCTATGTGGAATATATTTTAGTCTTTTTAATATATTATTTTGAATAAAAATAATTTACCTTTAATATTATTATCGCTTTAATTTGGATTGTTAAGGCATATAATTGAGAAGAGATATGGACTCTATTTAAAAATTCATTATCAAAGAAAAATGACTGAATAAAAGAAAAAAAAGGACTGCGAATAAATAAATAAACATTCAAAAACAAAAAATCAAGAAACTAAAAAGAAGGGAGAAGAGGAACAGAATGTAAAAAATGAAAAAATATAATTAAAAAAAAATAAAGAAAAGGAAACAGAAAACGTAAGGAAAAAAAACAGAACGTTTAAGAAGAAGAAAAAAGGAAAAAACACGACCTGCAAAATAATTGAAAAAAATCAAAAAAAGGGGTAGAAAAAAATAACGTGCTGAAAAAAAAAGGGAAAAAAAAGGAAGTAACAGATTACTTAAAAGCATAAAAAAAATAATTTAAAAAAACGAAAATGAAAAAAGAAACGTGTAGCTAAAAATAAATTTAAAAAAAGGAATTTTTTCCTTGAAATAACATTTGTCTCAATCTCTTTAGAATTTTTTTTTCCTAAGAAAAAAATAATAATCCTAAACACAAATTATTATTTTTTTCAATTAAATATTGGGCATGGCCCATTTATTAAAAAGGAAAGGGAAACTTGTATGAAATAGCAAACTATTAATTCAAATTAAATGTTATAGTCATAGTTTATTTTATTTGTAATTCGCAACAAACATCCCATTTTTTTGCCATCTGATTCGGTATACAATTAGCCATTTTCGGTATACAATTAGTCATTTTATACATTTCAATATAAAATGTGTTTGTGTTTGAGTTTGTATAAAGCGAGAAAAAAGTGTATATACAAATACAAATACATATATTTTCATCATATACACTTATAATTATACAAATACAGATCTTATTATACAAATTACAATGTATAAATGAATTTATACAAAACTAAACAATTGTTATCAAATTGGATGTATCTACCGAATTATACAAATCAAAAGCTCCATAGCAAATATAAAATTTGCTATGAAGCGCAATTATACAAACTATAGTTATAATATACAAATATGATTTTTATATTTGCTATATGTGAAAGTTGCTCAAAAGGAAATGATGCTTGGACCCAAAGAGGATCCAAGCCCAAGTCTCAAGACCAAATAAAATAACAAAAAAATAAAAAATAATGGCAAAAACAAATAAGGACAGAAATCCGATGAAAAAGGACTAAAACGGGGAGACCAACTTCAGCATCCTCTCATTTCCACCATAGTTGATCCCCTGATGAAACTTTGGTGGCCTTCTTCTTCCTAGCAGCTGAGAAACGACGAGGAGCCTGAGGGATATCCGCTTGGGCACTCAACAATTCTCACAAATGCCATGGATTTATTCTCAGTGAAGACTTCTTTAACTCCGGGTGTACATTCGCTGCAATTCCAAAGATAAGGTTTCCTCTTCAACTCGCTGATCAAAATCATGTTAGAATTAGAATGATGAACATCAACCCATTTTCATGTATTGTGCAGGTTGAATTCCACCGGAATTAATACCACTGCCTCAATACATGAATTTGCGCATAACGCCCTGCATTCCTTCTCATTGAGGTAAGATTTGGCAAAAGCTTTCGTCAATCAAGTTGTTACCGTGCTGACTTAGTATTTTTCTTATAACAACTCTTCAACATACTCTTGATTATCAGTTCCTTTGCCCGTGAACCATAATGATTGAAATGGTTGAAATTGTTACGTTGTCCCTTCTTCGTCCGTATATTTGGTATGCTTGCTTTGTCCATGTTGAGAATGTTTTTTGCTTGTGTTGGTAACTCTTGGAAGTGGTAAAAATGGATCAATTGTGGACCTGCAACATCAGCAACTAAATTAGATAAAAAAATCACCTAGCTTGTTCCCTTCCCTATATATGTGCAACACAATCACTTCTTTATGTTCCAGCTCCCTCTTCACAACCCTTATGTCTCCTGAAATGGTCCATGGCACTTCCCATATGCCATCCAATTTTTTTTTGATGATCAGTGAATCAGTTTCCATGATAAGAGGGAGGTAATGATGGTTCAAACAATAGGTGAGGCCCTCTTTAAAAGCTTGAACTTCTGCCTCTAAAGCTGTACAAATATCCACTTTCTTTGCCTGTGCTGCAACCAAATCTCCCCTATCATTCCTCACACAAAAGGATGTGGTACTGATGTTCAGATTCTCTTCAGAAGAGGCATCAGTTTTGCATTTGAAGACTCCCATTCCAGGACAGAACCACCTTATAGTTGTACTGTGGGTGAGAGGTGTGTAACCTTCAAGAAACTGAACTATATGTGGCCATAAAGTAGGCATGTTTATAAGCCATGGATACTTGTACTTAGCCATTAGAAATAAGTTCTTGTTAATCTCCATTACCATAGACTGTTGAAACATCTTACCTCCATGCTTGATAATATTTCTCTTCTTCCAAAGCTGCCAAATAATGAATGTTGCTACTGCCTTATATAATGGTCTTAATTTAGGCACACATTCCCCCTCCCACCATTTATATATAGTTTGTTTTAACTGAACAAAAGGTCCATGTAACCCTGTTGCTCCTACAATACACCATCTCTCCCTTGCTTAGAAGTCATCAATTTTTTCTTATGAACATTTCCCTTCAATTCAAGCAAAATAGGATATTTGTGTTGTTTCTCTTTCACTTCAGACAATAGTGATGATTCAGCCCAATTCATCACCATTACTTCTCCTTCATTGGAATCTACTAACCAAACTCCCAATCGTGCATGTCTGTGCACATCTTTGGGCAATTCTTTCTTTCCTTCCTCAACATAGGAAGGACTATGCATAGAGAACATGCTCAAAGAATCTGCAACAACATTAGCCTTACCTGGGTGATTGAGAATACTGATGTCATAATCCTTGAATAACTCCAGCCATCTTCTCTGTCTGAGATTAATCTCTTTCTGACTAAATAAATACTAAAGACTCTTGTGATTGATGAACACGATAAAGATAGTGAAGCCATATTTTCAAAGCAAACACTAAAACAGCCAACTCTAGGTCATAGGTTGGTTAATTCCTCTCGTGAATCTTTAGTTGTCCGGAGGCATACGCTATAACTTTACAATTCTGCATCAATGCACAACCCTGTCCAACTCTAGACGCATCACAATACAGAACAAAGCCTTGCATACCCTCTGGTAAGGTCAACATTGGGCAGTAGTCAACCTAGTTTTCAATTCCTAAAAGCTTTTCTCACAAGCTTTAGACCATTGAAACTATGTTGTCTACTAAGACAACTTAGTCAACAAGGATGAAATAGATGAAAACCCATTAACAAACCTCCTATAATAGCCAGCAAATCCTAAGAAATGCCTAATATCAGTTGGAGATATGGGTCTAGGTCAGTTCTGCACTGCCTCAATGTTCTTAGTGTCAACTTGAATCCCATCACCAGAAACAATATGGCCTAAGAACGCCAGTGACTCAAGCCAAAACTCACACTTGAAAAAAATTTCATACCACTCTCTATCTCTGAGGGTTTGAAGAAGTACTCTGAGATGTCTAGCATGATACTCCTCATTCCTCGAATAAATCAGAATGTCATTAATGAATACGATAAGGTCCATGAATGATTCAGGAGCATTAGTCAAACCAAAAGACATGACTAGATGTCATTCTCCTTAAAAAGATTGTAAAAGACTTCTCAAAGTGACTAGAAAGAAAAGTCTTAAGACTGTACTCCTAACTCTACCTTGAATTTGAATTATGAATTTAGGGGTTATGATTCATTTTATGAAGGATCTGTCGATGTTTGGATGTAGTTTAGAGTAGTCAGAATAATAAAGGAGTAAAGGTACACCTTAAAAGAACTTAGACAGAGCAAATAATGGAATAAGGGTGGGTGCAAAAGACCCTGGCGCACTGCTGGCGCGGGCCGCCAGCCCCTTATATTCAGAGACTAAAATGTGGTGCACTGCTGGCACGCCGCCCCAGCCCCCAACGCATCAGGGGTGCTCTGTCCCTACCCATACCCAGAACATTCCGACAAATTTTGTTCTTCTATTTTTTGCCCCTAATTCGCATAGAATTGAATGATTTCTTCCCAAATAACTTAGATTCGAATACCAAAAATAAGTACACGGAAATCTACTCAAATACAACCCTCAAACTCCTAACATTCATCTCAAGAACTCATAAAACTCATCATTACAGATTTAAGAACGAGACTTCATAATAACTCATTAAGAACTCAAGTCATTCAACCTGAAAAACGAAATTACAGATTTCAAATCACATGATTGGTGTCTGTGTGAATGAATCCAACACTATGAGAACTTACACACCTCTTAGGGATTAAGACTTGCTGAAATTTCTCGAAAGATCTCAAGAACCTTGACGAACACCTTGAACCTTTCCTCTTTCCTCCTCTTGAACTCTTCTTAAAACCCTAAGCATATTTAGGATTGTGAAAACTGACCCAAATCAGTTTTGAGCCCTAAAATATTACTAAAACCATTTAAAGGTGATGGGGTAAGGAAAAGACCGAAATACCCCTTTTTCATTTGGGTAACATTGCTTAACAGGACATGCTAACTTCAAATGAGCATATCTCCTCATCAAAACTCAAAAGTTAGAAAAATAGGTTGCGTTGGAAAGAAAATTCAAAGACCTTTAATTTGACATATTATGGGCCACCTAACTCATATTGTATTGAAAGTTATGGTCTTTTCAGGTTGATCCAAAACTCACAACTTAAGCTTAAATTGAACAAATATCAAATTAGCTCTTTCCAAATTAGTTGTTTCTAAATTTATCTCTTTCTAATATCGAGGTGTTACTAATTCAATGGGTAGTTCTGAATAGATCGTATTGAACTTTTCCCATAAGTTAGATATTTGAATATGTGCCTAGAGCTACTAAAATTGATTGTGTTGGTGAAATGTTGAAATTGAGACACCATATGTACTGGTATTGATTAAATTTTGTATGGCTGAAGTGTGATTAGCTAGATATTGCTCTGATTTCATGATTTTGCCAAATGATAGATGGAGTGATGATGTAACAGAAAATTGTCAATTAGAGTAATAATTTGTGTTATTTGGGGGAAGTCTGAGTACCCATGGGTAGAATAAGCATATGGGTAGATTTTAAGGTTGTTGGTGAATTGGGCATTGTTGCATATTGTGATTTTTTTTCGTGAAAATAGATATTGGACCGAACACTGCCAGTTCGGCAGGCTTGTCATAGACTGTCATGGTAGTTAGGTGAATCGCTGAGTCAGACCTAGCTCACGTTTCCTAATTGAATGTGAAATAAGGCTACTGTCCCATTCAAAGGGATTTTCTTAATCTATCAAATTCTGCTCGGTGAATCACCAACTAGGAGTGGACATCGCCATTTATATATATTTCCTTTGATTTTGCACTGTCTCTTTTAGCGGACATGTTTTAACCTACCAAAACCAATTCTCCAAATCACCGAGATGGATTTTAAACCGCCCATCATTCATGAGTTCTTTAAAAATATGTAATCTCCATTTTAATGAGCTCAGCTAAGCTCGCCCAACTAGTTAGGCCAACCACATTCCCAGAATCAAGCGTTAGAATTTTTTTGAATTTTGTTCTCTTTTTTATTTTGATTTCAACTAACCTTCATCATATCTATGTTTGAATGATTGTGCTTTTTAGGATATGAAAAAAACTAAGGAAAATGAGGTGGTTACTTCTGTTACGATGTACGACAGAGACTCTTCTCTTCTTCTTTCAACTTCATTGAAAAAACTTAAGCGTGTTACGATCAATGAGCCATCTGAGGCTCCTCGCCCACAACCTTTTTGTGCTCCTCAAATCGTGTGAGTGTGCCACCTAAAATTGTTGATAGAAGTCTGGTCCAAATTAGTGCAACCATCTTATACTCAAGCACATGTTTGTCAATTTCTTCAAGTGATTGCTACAAAGGCCCTCAACAAGCTCAAGGCTTCTAGAGAGCTTAGTATTCCTGAAGAGTGACAATTTTCTAGAGATGGTATTGTCACGAACCAGGGGTATCCCATAGACGTAACATGGCATACTTGACCCCGAAGGGGTCTCATACAAGCCCTTAGCATCATAACATAGGTAATATAAATAAAATACGAGACAATTTAAAACTTTTACAATCGAAGTCATTTTTCATAAAAGCAAGCGCAAGTGTTTCTATACTTTGTCTCAAACCATCTAATACAACTCTTTAGAATAACCTCTTGGGACACAGCCCATACAATAGTCTCAACATGAAAATAAAAGACATAAAGGAAATGTGGATGTTGTCCTCGAAGCTATGAGGACTCACCAAATCTTGAACTCTTCTTTCACCTTAGAAACCTAGCCTCCAAAGCAACGCAATCTCTGAAACCCTACATTTTATTAGAATGTAGGCAATATGCATTAGTAAAAAAAGTAGCAAGTATGAAAGCTAGCACAACATCATAAGAGGATCTCAACATGGTTAGTCAACATAAGACATAAGCATAAAAGATAATAACATAGTCATAACATAATCATCATAGTCATATCATGGTCTCCAACATAAGCATCATATAAACATAAGTCAACTAGACATAGATAATGAGCATAGTACATAAGTCATAATCACATAAGCATAATTGACTCTTTGTCATCTATACCATAATAGCACCATTCTCAACTAACCTCAAAGGTATACATGTGCAAAGCAAGAATAGCATCCCATAATACCACCCAAGCCAAGTATCCCTTTTTTGGTCATCTTAATCATAGTCTATATGCATGGTTAAATCTTAATCCTTTCTACTATAAGGGCACCATACTTCTAAGTGACTTCAAAGAACAATTGTGAAATGAATGAAAGGCATCCCATACTACCCTTCACACTAAGCATAACCATGAAATCATCTTAGATGTGTTCACCCTACTTTGGTCTTACTAATGGCTATCTTCATATAGACAAGGGAACTATCACCTTTAGTCAATCATATCTTGGAAGGCAACTAGAGCAACAACCCAAGCTAAACTATACTATGTGTAGGAACCCTTCATACCTAGCCTTAGGTCATACTTATGCAATGCATGGATAGCATCCCATACTACTACCCATACTAAGTACCCCTTTAGACTATCATGAATTTTCACTAGTTAGGGACTTGTCCCTCTTGACTATTTGCCTCTATTCATAAAAGGTACTTCTCTATTTAGTACTAGGCACGTCATCACACATGAATGAGCACAAGACATTAATTCAAGGCTACCAAGGAATAGCACCTTACTAGGCTAGACCAAACTAATAAGCTAACTAACATGTCTACAACATGCTAAGTCTAACTACCATGGAGGGCATAATAACATACAAGTCCAAGCTATGTAAGGAAGGATACCAATGTCCCATCTTACCTACCATGCAACACATCCCATGATGCTATCCAAGCTATCCCTAAGAGTGAATGAATCTTCAATCTTAGGCTACCATGAGTACTACTAACTCAAGCTATCCTTACAAGAACACCAAGATGCTAATGCAAGCTATCCTTAAGATATTATGCATCTCAATCCCAAGCTACCATTAGGAGAGTCTTTTCCTTAATCCTCAAGCTACCATGAAGTGGTCTTGGCCTAACCAAATCAACTACCATGAAATGCATTCTACTATGCTAGATCAAGCTATCTATAAGAGAGTATATGATTCTTCAATCCTAAGCTACCATGACTACTTCTAGTCAAGCTACCATGAAATGGTCTTGTCTTATCAAGTGAAGCTATCCCTTAGGAGAGTATAGATCCTCTATCCTAAGCTATCAATCTTGGTCTTGTCCAACCAAGCCAAGCTATACATGGAGGGAACATACGTCACAACTTTAAGCTTTTCTAGACTAACAAGCTTTGATTCAGTTTAGGTTATTAAGCCAACCTAGAATCCTTCTATGTGAGAGAACCTTAGATCTCCTGGCATAATCATGCATAAGTGTGTGTAAGAGAGAACAATAGACAACAAGTTCACATCATATTGACTTTTCCCCCAAAGCCCTAACATTGTTAACTAGAAGCCTTATTTTCAAGCTTAACTTCATTCTATCATCATTCATGGCTAAATTACAAGCTATTCAATCACATTCTTTACTAGTAAGTGATTCTAGTCATAATTCATTCTTAGAGGTTCGATTTCATCCTTACAAGTCAAGATCTTTAATATTCAATAGAGTCTAGTTCAATTCATGATTAGATGATCCTAACTTTGATCATTACTATACATGACATTGATTTAGGGAGTTCACCTTTGTACATTCAATTTCACCTCTAATGGAATAAACCCACAAATATCACATTCATCAATTTAGACTAGGTTTTGCCATATAAATCACATGAATTCATCATAATATCATAAATAGATGCTAATACAATCATAATTAGGTATTATCCACTAGATTAGAATCATACCCAAACCGTAGCTAGAATTGGGTTTTTGACTTCACAATTGGGGGAAACTATGGGGGCTCTATGGTGGAAGAACCCATAGATGAATAAGCTAAACATACCTCTTTTCAAATCCCTAAAGAAAGCTCTCAACAATGGATGAGAATTTTCCCTCTTCCTTCTCTTCTTCTTCTTCACTTCTAGAGAGAGAATTATTTGGAGAGTATTTTGGGATCTTAAATGAATGAGTTAATGACTTAGTTTTAGGAGCCAATTAAGCTTATATAGGAGGTAAAATAACTAACTAACCGACCTCCCTTAACTCATAATTAATTAACTAATCAATTCCCAAACCCCGACATAAAACTAAAAACTAAAAAATTGCCTTGACCTACGCCCACCCATCTATGGACCGTGGATGAGTCTACTGCCCGTGCTGACAAGTCGTAGGTAGAGTCTGAGGCTTCATCTTGTAGGCATTAACAGGCCTTGACCCACGACCCCCACCTACGGGGTGTGGGTCTACCTATGGCCAGTAGGTGGCCAAACATAGGTGACACTTTTTTTGACAGATTTTTGGGCTGTTTTGAGGTCCTCCTCAAGGACCCCTTAGGGGGTTGTACCTTGACGCCCTAACCCCTAAACCTCCATTCTAAGTACGGGAGTCGTTTTTACGAGTTTTGATACTCATACCACAATCTAAACTTCTTACAAAAGGCTCTAGAACTCATTAGTTGAACTTGCTAGTTTCTGGGGTGTTACATTATCTCCCCCTTGGGATCATTCGTCCTCGAATGACAATTCTAAATACTTCTTAAAGTCACAACTCTAAGCTAACATCCCATCATGCATGCACTACATCTAGATGCACACAACCAAGGTAGAATACTTTAATTCCAAGTTAAACACATTCAATACAACACAAGGGAGTAGGAACTACTTCTACCAACCCAAAATGCATGAAACTCTATGTCTACTCATTTTCAAGGAGGAACTAACATCTCCTAGATAAAACATGCTCAACACACACTCATGGAGCCTAAATGCAATTTACTCTTAAAATCATTTATTCAAGGAGGAATCTTTCAACTCCAAAACTAAGGCATGCTCATATAATTATGTCATGAAATCTGTATGCAAATCTTACTCAAATGCACTACAACATGAGGAAAAGAATGCATATAAGTCATTTCTATTAAGACCTAAGCATTTTCATGAACATGCATCACATAAGAAAATCATGGAAACATACTATTCACACATGTCTTTATATAAAAGCAAACCAAGAGGAACCTATCATCTCAAGCTAGAATAGGTGTAGAAGCAAAGGGATGAGGACATTGGGACATCTCATTGGCCCTTGTCCTCCCAAGTAGCACTCTTAACCAAATTACCACTTTATAGAATAACTTATTTGTTCTTCTATTTCTTAACTTGTTGGTCTAAGACCTCTACCAGTACTTCTTAATTAGAGAGGTTCTCATCAAGCACTATAGCTCCCAAGCAACCTTGCTAATACCACTCAAGATCTCACATAAGCCTAACAAATCGGGACTAAACTTCTCATGCTCACTGCACCTCTCAAGGTGAAAATTTCAAGCTCATGAAGGGTACTCAACAACCTTTCTATCTAAGCACATTATCTCCCCCTTGGGAGCAAGCCTAATTCAAACTCTTTTAAGCGTCATTTCTTTCAATTCTAAGGTCGGAGCAAATCATCACTTAAACCTTTTACATCCATCACACAAGATGATTCTAAACCATGGTGAATTACACTTCTACCCTTCTTAGAGGATTTTATTCACTCAACCCATCTAGGAATTACTTAAACACCTTATTCAACCAATCTATCAACATACCTCAAAACTCATCATGACTAATTCGGGTTCTACCATCAACTAAACATAACCTCACAATCACCTTGCTAGGTAGGCACACTATCTCCCCCTTGGGAGTAAGCCTACACAAATCCTTCTAAACATCCTTCAAAATATAAAGGCAACAATGAAGCATCATTCATACTAAAAACAACATCACAATCTATCATCTCAAATCTCACAAGTCACATAGCCATAATTGACATCACAACCAACCTTTCTCCGTCACTCCTTCTAGCTAATCCCTTCAAGTAGTCATATCCTAATGACCATCGGATAAGGTATATGAGAGAGACCATATAGAGTTAAAACTATATGGCATGACTTGGAAAATGAAGAATTTAAGTTACCTAAGCATCCAATAGCCTCCTATTCATAAATGTGGTGCACTTCACATTTATGAACAAGACTCTACTAGACGTGGTTTGAGACAATCCAAGAACCATTATAAACCTTGTGTTACCAAGTTTGTTAAAACCCAAGGGTACCCCCTAGACGTAACATGGCGTACTTGACCCCGAAGGGATCTCATACAAGCCCTTAGTATCATAACATAGGTAATATAAATAAAATACAGGAAAATTTAAAACGTTTACAATCGAAGTCATTTTTCATAAAAGCAAGCGCAAGTCTTTCAATACTTTGTCTCAAACCATCTAATACAACTTTTTAGAATAACCTCTTAGGACACAGCCCATACAATAGTCTCAACATGAAAATAAAAGACATAAAGGAAATGTGGATGTTGTCCTCGAAGCTATGAGGACTCACCAAATCTTGAACTCTTCTTGCACCTTAGAAACCTTGCCTCCAAGGTAACTAAATCTCAGAAACCCTACATTTGATTGGAATGTAGGAAATATATGTTAGTACAAAATGTACCAGGTATGAAAGCTATCACAACATCATAAGAGCATCTCAACATGGTTAGTCAACATAAGACATAAACAAAAGAGATAATAACATAGTCATAACATAATCATCATAGTCATAACATGGTCTATAACATAAGCATCATATAAACATAAGTCAACATAAGACATAGTTAATGAGCATAGTAGATAAGTCACAATCACATAAGCATAATTGACTCTTAGTCATCTATACCATAATAGCACCATTCTCAAATAACCTCAAAAGCATACATGTACAAAGCTAGAATAGCATCCCATAATACCACCCAAGCCAAGTATCCCTTTTTTCTGGTCATCTTAATCATAGTCTATATGTATGGTTAAATATTAAGCCTTTCTACTATAAGGGCACCATACATCTAAGTGACTTCAAAGCACACTTGTTCAACGCATGAGAGGCATCCCATACTACCCTTCACACTAAGCATAACCTTGAAATCATCTTAGTCATATTAACCCTGCTTTGGTCTTACTAATGGCTATCTTCATATAGACAAGGGAACTATCACCTTTAGTCAATCATATCTTGGAAGGCAACTAGAGCAACAACCCAAGATAAACTATACTATGTGTAGGAACCCTTCATACCTAGCCTTAAGTCATACTTGTTCAATGTATGGATAGCATCCATACTACTACCCATACTAAGTACCTCTTTAGACTATCATGAATGTTCACTAGTTGGGGACTTGTCCCTCTTGACTATTTGCCTCTATTCATAAAAGGTACTTCTCTATTTAGTACTAGGAAAGTCATCACACATGAATGAGCACAAGACATCAATTCAAGGCTACCAAGGAATAGCACCCTACTAGGCTAGACCAAGCTAATAAGTTAACTAACATGTCTACACCATGCTAAGTCTAACTACCATGGACGCATACTCACATACAAGTCCAAGCTATGTAAGGAAGGATACCAATGTCCCATCTTACCTACCATGCAGCATATCCCATGATGTTATGCAAGCTATCTGTAAAAGAGAGTGAATCCTTAATCCTTGGCTACCATGAGTACTACTAACTTATGCTATCCTTACAAGAACACCAAGATGCTAATGTAAGGTATCCTTAGGATAGTATGCATCTCAATCCCAAGCACCCATTAGAAGAGTCGATGCCTCAACCCTAAATCTACCATGAAGTTGTCTTGGCCTAACCAAATCAAGCTACTCTGAAATGCATTCTACAATGCTAGATCAAGCTATCCATAGGAGAGTATATGATTCCTTAATCCTAAGATACCATGACTACTTCTAGTCAAGCTACCATGAAATAGTCTTGTCTTACCAAGTCAAGCTATCCCTTAGGAGAGTATAGATCCTCCATCCTAAGCTATCAATCTTGGTCTTGTCCTACCAATCCAAGCTATACATGAGTGGAACATATGTCACAACTCCAAGCTTTTATACCCTAACAAGATTTGATTAATTTTAGGTTATAAAGCCAACCTAGAATCCTTCTATGTGAGAGAACCTTGGATCTCCTAACATAATCATGCATAAGTGTGTGTAGGAGAGAACAATACACAACAAGATCACATCATATTGACTTTCCCCCAAATCTGTAACATCGATAACTACAAGCCTTATTCTCAAGCTTAACTTCATTCTATCGTCGTTCATGTCTAAATTACTAGCTATTCAATGACATTCTTTCCTACTAAGTGATTCTAGTCATAATTTATCATAGAGGTTCAATTTCATCCTTCCAAGTAAAGATCCTTCATATTCAATAGAGTCTAGTTCAATTCATGATTAGATGATACCAACTTTGATCAGTTACTATACATGACATTGATTTTGGAAGATCACCTTTGAACCTTCAATTTCACCTCTAATGGCATAAACCCACAAATATCACAATCATCAATATAGACTAGGGTTTACCATATAAATCACATGAATTCATCATAATATCATAAATAGATTCTAATAGAATCATAATTAGGTATTATCCACTACATTGGAATCATACCCAAACCCTACCCACAATGTAAGCACAACCCTAACTAGAATTGGGTTTCTGACTTTACAATTGGGGGAAACTATGGGGGCTCTACGGGTGGAAGAACCCATAGATGAATAAGCTAAACATACCTATTTTCAAAGCCCTAACGAAATCTTTCAACAATGGAGGAGAATCTGCCCTCTTCCTTCTTCTTTTCTTCTTCACTTCTAAAGAGAGAATTATTTGGAGAGTATTTTGGGGTCTTAGATGAATGAGTTAATGACTTAGTTTTAGGGGCCTATCAAGCTTATATAGGAGGCAAAATAAATAACTAACCGCCTCCCTTAACCGCTAATTAGTTATCTAATGAATTCCCAAACCCCCAACGCAAAACTAAAAACTAAAAAACTGCCTTGACCTATGCCCACCCATCCACGGACCGTGGATGGGTCTACTGCCCATGCTGGAAAATTTTAGGTGGAGTCTGAGGCTTCATCTTGCAGGCCTTGACCCACGACCCCCACCTACGGGGTGTGGGTCTACCTACGGCCAGTAGGTGACATTTTTTTTTACAGCTTTTTGGGCTGGTTTGAGGTCCTCCTCAAGGACCCCTTGGGTGGTCCTTGGGGGGTCGTACCTTGACTCCCTAACCCCTAAACCTCCATTATAAGTATGGGAGTCATTTTACGAGTTTTGATTTTCATACCACACTCCAAACCTCTTACAAAAGGCTCTAGAACTCACTAGTTCAACTTGTTAGTTTTTGGGGTGTTACAGGTGTCATGAGTGACTACCCTACGACTTGGGACACCATTCTAATTCACAGGTTTTAGGGGTTTACAACACTTGAAAAATCTCTATATTTTAGCTTGGATAAGGGAATTTGACGATGCTTATGCACAAATATTACCAAAGAAGAGAATACAGAATAGAGACTTGAATTTCGGGGATCGGTACTAGTTTGGGTTTATTAGTAGTAATATTATGTCTTCACAGAATGAGTCCATCCTTCGGCTGAAAAACTATATGTTAGAGGTAAAATTATTCGATAGAGGAAAGGTTAAAATGGGGAAAATCATTGTGGAAGAGATGCTATTGAGAGCTAGGCAAGAGCAGACCTCCCTTCTATTTTCTGGTCTTGATCACACAGTTGTGTGAAGATGCAACAATTTCCTTTTGGGGGGAGACAAGTGTGAGGATCACCCCGGCCTACTCTAATTATATCTAGAGGATAGAAGCTGACTATCCACGAGAAGATGCAGCTTGGAGAAAGCTATCACCACCATATAATATGCTCATTATTGATCCTGCCACACTTGTTATTGAGGCAATAGAACCCTTCATTTTGTGGAGCAGTAAGGTTTGCCTCACCCTTCCTCAGTACCCTCGACTTCAACTAATACTACTTATGCACCTGCCTCCGCTCTCATCTACCCTCCCCCTTGACCTAAGACATGATTTATCAAATTGATAATCTTGCCCATTATTTGGATATGAGGGCTACGAGGGTTGATACATACTTTACCAAGAAGATTTATTGGGCTATTGAGGTTACTATAGCTCTACAAAGAGGTAGGTTGACTTAGTGTGAGGCCTCTATTGAGGCGCATGGTGTGAGGTTGGGTAGCCTCACCCCTAGATTAGAGGCATGTGATAAGGCTTAGGGTAGTTCAGATGTGAGATCTTCAATGAGCGGTGCGCATAATACTTTAAGGGCTAATGTAGACCAAGTGAGGTCTATAGATATATCGAATTTGTGGGGTAAGGTTCCCCTACCTGATGTGACTATATCTGTGCCCCCGATTATACCTGGTGGTGAGATTCCTTGGAGTGTGGTTGTGTGTCCTAGTGGAGGTGATCTGAAGGTTATTGATGTTATAGATGATGATATTTGTGATGAGAGAGGGGATGAGAGGGATGATGATGCTTTGGATGAGGAGATTAAAGAGAAAGAGTTGAAGAGAGAGAATAATTAATAGAGGCATGCAGTGAAAGTGATAGAGTTGTAGGAAATTGATTAGACAATGGTCCATGAAACATTGGAGAGATATCTTAAGGATACCTCCGCATTTTGCACTAGTGGAGTCCCTTCACAATAAACTATTCCTTTTGTTGATATGCCAGACACTAATGCCTTAGTTGAGCCTACATTATTGCCCCCCGTGATCATACGGCCAGGCATTGATTCTCAGAATGATGGCACTCTTCCCGAGACACTTGATGAGAGCACTTCACAAGCATATCATGTCAGGGGGACTTATACATCTCCTTACATACTCTTTTACTTATTTCGCATGGAGGACACTGCTTTTACTATTTTTGTCTGGTGAGGGCAATTGTGCTAATATTCCCCTTTTTACTGTATTTTGTTACTTTTTACATTGTTTTTGGATGATTGTACAATTTTGATTGTTTCTCTATAGTGGTTTGATTAGTTTATCTCATTTTATTATTTTCTCTATTTTCTTTTGCCCAATGAGTTTTGAAAATCATGAAATGCTTGAGTTTCCGTTGACAATAATTTTAGAATTGATTGAGTTCAACATCGATGTCTTGAATAGTACTCATGATGAGCATGGTGTCTAGTGTTTATGTTGCAAGGATGAAATTGATGCGGTTTCACTTTTGATTCTTGAATCTTGTGTTGACTAGTTGTGTTTTAATATGAACCTTGCAGTGAACATCACATGTATTCTTTTGATCTTTTTGGGCTATGCTAAATTATTGTGTTTGAAGTGCCATGTTTTTGAAGTGTCTTGTGTTATGAGGTTTTGATTGAAAGAATGCTTTTGGAGTCTTAGAATTTTCCTTTTTAGTTCAACTGTCTAGCCTTGATAAGTGAAAGGAATGATCTTGGGTAGAAATTTTATGACGAAACCCAAATTTTAATATTCTTTTATGACTACCTTGTGAGGGTGTGCAACCATTTTTGGCATCATTTGAGCCTAAGCCATTTGTTGACAACCAAATTGAAACCTCTTGCGACAAATTGCCTCTAACTCCTCACTTAAAATACTTTTTGAAGCATTGGTTTGTTTAAAAAGTCAACTTAGGCCAAAAGCCTATGTTGGGGGTGTGGAAAGGAAGGAGGAAGAAAACAAAACAGGAAGGCAATGGAATATGAAATGAGACACAACTTTGAAGTATGTTACCAAAAAAAAAGGAACCCCTCCTTATAAAAAAAAAAGAGATATTGTGAAAATTGATAAGTCAAAGTTAGAGTTCTCAACTGAAAAAAAATGAAAAGAACTTGAGATCAGGTAAAAATGATTGCAACTATTCTTTAAAAAATTGAAGTCACTAAGCCAAAGTGACCATACCTTAACCCCCAGCCCCATTAGAAGCCAAAAAGACACTTGAGATCTCGCATAAACTAGGTTGTGTGATTATTTGAAAATATGGGCAAAACTAAAAGATGAGCTTGCTTGTATTTCTGTTTTCAAAAAGTGAGAGTTGTATTGATTCCTTACTTCTTTATTAATTTTATTTGTGAGAGCATGAAATGTTTAATTGTTTTATTTATTAAGGATATTCTTTGTGTATGTGTAATTATAAATTTTATCTTCTTCTCAATGAAAAATATCACACATCTACCATTAAGAGAAAATCCCTAATTTTGAGAAGAGAGAGCTACCACTCAATTTGATTAAGTGTGACGATTGTGAGCTTCAATGTGTAATCATAAGATCTGTCTTCAACTCTTGGTTTTGTTTTAATATTCATACTTGTAGCGTGTTTTTTATATATTTGGGTATTGCGTTAGAGATAAATAATATTTGGGTTTTGGTACTAGTTTTTTTTTCTTTTGCAATTAACTCAATAGTAACTTGTGTATTATATGAGTCTTTGATTCTCTAATTGATCTTATGATTTAATGACTTCCAAGGGAGTGAAAAATTTGATGGCTTTCCTATTTATCTTAATGTTGTGTGAGAAAGAGGATTGAGTGTAGAAAAATCAATTAGCCACATTTGAAAATTTGCTAATGGACTAGAGCTTGAGAAAGTGTATATCCATGTTTAACCCCCAATCTTATTGTTTAGAGCCAGACATAGGATAATACTAGTGTTGCTATATTGGATAAAAGTGGCTACTTGCAATACCAATGCAAAATTGATTTTATCCATGATTATCTTGCTGATGTTTGGTTACTTGTGATGGATCGTATGAGCACGAGTTTAGTTCACTTTCCCAAATCTCTTTTCTTTCCTCGGGTCACAAGGTCTTTTATCAATCTATCATTTTTTTGTTATCTTTGTTTAGTGTTTATCCCTTATTGAAAACCCCTCAAAAAGTACTTGTATAAAATATTTTATTAAAATTAGTGACTTGTTATTCTTTATCTTTAGGATCACACTTACACGGTTCATTGTGGGATTCAATCCTAGCCTCGTAAATTAATTATTTTCTTGCATATGACCACCCACATTTCTAATTTGAGAGTGTAATTGAGCATTATCAGTGATGGGCGATAGTCACCATACATCATCAGTATTGGGCGAGTGTCCGTTCTAATCTGTCACTAGACTAATTACTATAATCACTTGGTGGTGATGCTTACAATACGTGAAGCCTATGGGTGTAGGACCCTAGATGGGATCATAGATAGCTGAGCAGAAGAACCAATAACCATAGATGGAGGCCCCTCAATAGTAGCAGCCAAATGAACTCAACTATTAGTGTAGCTCTTCAATCTGAGTCATGCATGTAAAAAAATTGCGGTCTATGAAAATCTCACTGATATTCACGCCGATGAGCTATTAGGTTGAAGTCATCTTTGATCAGCCGGATATTTTGTGTCATTGTTACCTCTATGGGCCGGTCAATGACATGCAATATTTTTACTTTGGATCAACAAGGGGAACGGTATGCTAATGTTATCACAGAATTTCCTTTCATGTTCTTTTTCCAATATGTAATGGGAAATATTTATATCATACCCCGCTAACATACTCACAACTACCACAACCTTGAACTGAATTAGAGTATTGTCTGCTAGTCTCGGACACAATAAGGAATGTACAACTTCCCACCAAAACTTACCCCCAAAATTTAGTGAGGCCTTCATTATTGGCTCATGAGTGGCCACCCAATTAGCATCAACTCCTCTCTCGGCAATAAAACCTCCGACCAATCTAAATTCAAAAAGTTTTTGGTTCAGATCCTCGATCCCTACTTATCCTTATATGGTTATCACACTTTGTGGGTGAATGATAACTCATACCCTGGGCCAAAAAAATCATTGGATAGTACGCTCAGATATATCCAACGTCACCCTTCGGATGAGATTATTATTGAGGCAAGGCTGAAGAAATACTTTTTCACACTAAGGGAGGTTCTTCTTTGTGGCCTAAGCTTATAAAGCGTAGAATTTGCATACAATAGGCGGACTACAGAACGAGATAGGGAATCTATCCAATCAAACCTACATTTTGTGATGGTCGACAAAATATCTTGTATTGTTTCATGACCTTCTATATTGATATTGGACATAACAACGCCTCCACGTTTGTAATCAAGTCTATTGAGCTCGGGAAGCCTGAACCTCTACATATTACTGATGAGTAGGTGTGATCACATAATTCTCCTCCTTTTTTGGTCTCTGAATTTTCTGACCACTCGACAAAAGCTGATGGGCCCGAAAAACTGCCCTTCAATGATGATTTCTTTCCCTCTTTAGACTGGGAGAGGTCTGGACTGTCGGTGTTACGGGAAGCAGGCAACCTAAAGTAGCTCGAGATCAGGAATGGAGGCTATGATCTGCTTGGTGCTTTGCCTAGGGGCTTAGGGCTCGACATCCAAGTCATCACTAATCTGATTGTTCAACATCAATGCACTCATATTGTAATTGTCTATGAAACACACGAACCCTGACATTCTTTAAAGATGATCTAGTTGCACCCCCACACTTTGGTATTTCCTTTGGAGGCATTGTACTTGTGGGTATGGTGTTATACACTAAATTAAAAAGAAAACCAAAAATTAGTTTTTTTTCTTTTTTTCTATTATTCAAGGTTTAGTAATGGTCTTTACGGCCCATGGAAAGTATCACGATCTCTAGAGACCTATCGTGAAAATCACAACCCAATTTCAAGTTTCAAATGTTTGAACTACGAGCATCATTAACGATGTATATGTAACTTTACGATTCGTAAATGGTCTCATTGATAATAGATATAATATTTTATGATTTTGAACCTTCAATCAACGAGTAACATATTTATAGAAGAACCTCCCATCGTAGACGACACTCTTCCTATTTATGAAATTGAAAATGAATATTGGAACTTCATGTGTTTTTTAAACAATGGGCAACTATAGATCTTCGAGTAAACAACGACATGTAAAATACACCTGTTATCATTGTACACCCCTAGTTTAGTGTTTAATACATTTATGGTCTATGATTTTCAAACTCACAACAATTATAAAAAAAAAAAAAATCTCAATTTATTACACTCACATACTATCATTCTTAGGATCTTAACATGTGAAAAGATGAAATTTTACTTTAAACACAACCCTAGTATAGGTTAAATTCATTCGACCTCATGAAAGGTAAATTTGGAGACTAACTCAAATGAAATTATAGAAATTTGTGATTGAATTCAATCAAAATTTCATTTTGTCCATCTGAACTCTATTTTACCCATGACTTGGTGATTTTGTGTGAAATTAATATGAATTCGAACGGATTTTGGAACAACTTGATGTTGAGATTTGTAGAGCATAATGATGCGGAAAGTGTTCACCGATACCGCTAGTCGGGAAAGGCATCATGAAAACTGTAACACAGGGTTTTGTTGCAAGAGCTGGTTCATGTTACTTAAGCTAGAGGAGAAGGCGCTTGCATTTTATGCCCGCCTGATGGAGTTCAGATGGGCTCCAGTGACTGAGGCTCCCTAAATGCACGTTCCACTTGGGTGAGGGAGTTCTATTCCATCCTGCCTACTGTACGATGGGACGACTCTCACCCCGTCATCCGTATCAGGGGAGTTGACATTCCTCTGAACGCCAGTGTCATCAATGAGGTTTTGGAGGTACCAGAGGTCTCGAACACTGAGTACGAGACCAAGCTGAGGGAGATGGATCTGGAGTGGCTGAGAAATACCCTAGTTGAGCCTGCGCACCGAGATCAGGTATGCTAGGCTAATGCAGAGGGCATTACTAGCATTGATTGGTCACCCGATGCTAAGAGGTAGCTACACCTGGTGACTAGAAGGATCCGCCAGTCGGGTAACTGCACCGACGTGACCTTTCTCCGGGCTTTGGTGGTGGCGTGCACCATACAGGGTATAGAGCTGAACGTGGGGGCGCAAATTATTTCCGGTGAAATATGTTCTATTGGGGTAACAAGAAGGCGTTCTTTCTTCCTGGTCTTATCACTACTTTGTGCAAGCGGGCGGGAGTGCCACTATTTGATGCTGACGAGGTACTTCCCATGGATCCCCCCTTCACCCTCTTTTGGTTAGAACATGTAGACTTCAAGGAGCAAGCAGAGGAGTATTGGAAGGGCTAGCCACAACAAGGTGGTTGCAGATTCGGATGACGAGACACGGGTCGTGGAGGATCTGGCTGCCGTTCGAAAGAGATTGGGAAGTGCCTATGCCGACTTCACTCCGGCCCCAACCAGCACTACCTTAGAGGTTGAGATGCTCCGTCGCCAGTTGCGTCAGGAGAGGAAGAAGGGTCTGGAGAGGGATTGTCTGCTGGTTTGGATATGGAAGACCGTAAGGACCATATTCACCTACGTTGCCCCCGGTCCGGAGCTTCCTCGGGTCGAAAGGGGACTTCCAGCACTTCACTTTTATGGATGAGGCAACTACTAGCTTGGTACCTCCGGATGATCTAGACTCATATGTGGACACTACCCAGTCAGAGGGTTCTTGACTTGGATTATTATTTTTCCCCATTGGATTGTAAATTTAAGACAACTTTGTTTTTATCTTCTTGACTTTCCTATGTTTTTGTAGGACATGGATGCTGGTTTTTGCTGTTCTATACATCCTTTAATTAATTACTATGCTTTATAATCTATTCTCGATTTGCTGAACACTGAAAAGATTGCAGGGCTTTGTTCGGATCCCATTTGGGGTTGATATTTGAAGTTAGGAAAAACAAGGGAGGGTGGTTGAGGTTCTGCCTCGCCCTGTCCCGCTCTAGCGGTCTCGCGATGGCGGGAATTATCCCGCCCCAGTGGCTCTGATGGGACCAGAACCGAGACTAACAATTTCTGGGTTCTTTTCGAATTTCTAAATTTTTCCCAAGGTTTCCAGCTTAATCAAACAATCTAAGGTAAGTCTCCAATCTAGGAAAATCATTAGCTAATCCGAGTCAATCTTAACGACACGACATCCAACTAGTTCTCATTAATTCAACGTTACACCCATACATCCCCAGGATACACCCAGACATACACTCGATTATTTGTTGGTTGGGACGCACGTCCAGATTTCTATCTTATGAATCACCCATAATTTATCTAGACCCTCGCACCAACTTAGTTATGACTTCTTCCCTCAACGGTTTTCATGATACTAGAGTAGTTACAACTCAGCCAACACTTTGCACATATCAAGGTTTAAACACACACATTTACTGTGCACATAACCACATCATCACAGTCAAACAATTACCACCTTCACATTCACAGTTAATTCAGGAAACAAGATGCACACATTCACATATTTCAAGTTAAAACTCACAGACAAGCCCAAATTATTAATTAGTTAGTTCGTTCCATAGATGACCATTACAGATCATCTATTCCTTACACAGCCCCTAAGGTCATAAACCAATTGGAACCTTCTCAGTTTCCAATATGCTTTGCTTGTGGCCTTTCGGTTGTGACCAGGACGTCCGATTTACTTTGTTGAGATACCAATTGTAATCGGGAGATATCAATTGGCCCCAACTCATACCACAAGCGACTCATGCACAAAAGGAGAGAAGATGGTGGAACAACTTTCTAGAATTCTTCCTAGCCTCTTGCAGATTAGATGTGGAAGTCAACACACCAATCGGCACGAGTCTAGTCAACATTTGTCTCTTGTACGGGGAGTCCGGTAACCTAGGCTCTGATACCAATTTGTCACAACCCAACCCACCGGGCCGTGCGGGCACTTACGTACTACCACCTAAGTAGGAAAAACCTTTTACACCCATAATTAAATCATGCGGAAAATTTAAATAAATGGAAATAAATATAATAACAGAATTCTTAATAAAAAAACTTTTAAAACAATCTCGAGTTAAGCCTTGTAAAGTAATTAACACCCCAATGGATCTCGTCTAAACAGATACAAGATCTACTAAGAGTACAACTGGACAAGATAAATGAAATACACAGCTCCCACCATGTAGAAGGAGGAATAGAAGCTGCTAAAGAATTTCTTCGTCTTCACCTAATGAAACATCACCAACCTGTATCCAAACTATGTCAAAAGACATAGCAAGAGTAGTAGCAGTACAAACACACGTATTGGTAGGCCTCATCAGTCAAGCCGACGCCCACCACATAACAGAAGAAACCGACTAGTAAGATCATGAAATAAACCACACGCTTCTCCACATTTACTCTCTCTTAAAATGCCTCCAATTTACACCTGTACTCTGATTACTAACCACCTTCTCAATCAAATTACTTACCAGGTTCTTGATCATAGCCTAACCGTTCTAAAACATTAACAAACCCCCATTTACACCGACCAACATTCCAACTAACCGCTCACTTCGTACCTTTACTTCCTCTTCACATTACTAAACCATGGTCATACAGTACACCACATCAAACTCCCTTACCCCTAAACCAATCTCTTTCCCCCAAGGTGAAATCCACCTAAGCATATTTCATCACATACACTACCTCTACTTCTCGCCATTAAGACACACGAACAACCTTTGCTATCCATCACTCGCTCCTTGAACACTTTACCTTTCCACTATACCCAACAAGATCGCTTAACACAAGAACAATCAAATATAATCAATACAACAATGTTATCACACACATATATGGAACATATACAACATCATCAACATAAAGAACAACAACGCATTACACATTCCTCAAGCTACAAAATTATGACAAGTCATTGGTCCTCTCATGGGACCTAAACCCAAATAGTTAGCATACCTGAACGTGGTACCCGATCAAATGTTTATGCCAGAACGTGGCAACCGTTACCATAATTATGCCAAAACGTGGCAACCAATCCAAGTTAGTATGCTGAAACGTGACAACCTATCCATTCAACATACCATAATCACAATCACAATCACAAGTATATTCTCAAGATCATGCATTTAAGTCATGATTCATGGCATTCATCATTCATCTATCTCAATTACAACAATTTTGATCAATAATGCAACATTCATAAACCTACATGTATCACAATGAAGCAAGAACAAACATACATTACACATCATAGAATCACAACCATCACCTACAATGGATTATGCATCAACGCCCCTCATGAAAACCCTAATTCAACCATACTCAGCCCTAATTCATCGTCTAAGGCTTCTTTCTAGGGTTTAAGTCATAAATCAATCGGTGCACGAAGCCCTACACATAAATCCTACCATCGATTTACACATATTACGTAGTGAGCACAAATTTAAACTACTCAATTTATAAAACCTAGCCTACCTGGGTGTCAAGCAACTGCACGTAGGTTTGGTCTTTGATT
Organism: Solanum okadae; assembly: GCA_036553675.1. Taxonomy (NCBI): domain Eukaryota; kingdom Viridiplantae; phylum Streptophyta; class Magnoliopsida; order Solanales; family Solanaceae; genus Solanum; species Solanum okadae. The sequence continues at coordinate 16,115,191 of CM071683.1, forward strand.
CTTGTTTTCGGAATTTGTGAAAGTGATCTTGACCAAATCTTCGCAATCCATCGACATCTTCACGCAAAAAATCTCTATCAAACTTTTTCCCAAGCTTGAAACAACTCTTTAGGGGTTTCTAAGGTGTTTTATGAATAAATTCGGTATTTTAGGAAGAAGGAGAAAATATAATTTTGCTTTATTTACGTTCTGTCTCACCTATCCCTCTATGGCGCCAACTTACCCTTCCCTGGCACCGCCGCCCTAGCGGCAATTGGCCCACTCGGTAGTACAGTGGCCCAGAAATTTCCCAGATTTCTATTTATCCTAAATAACGACGATTCAGATCGTTACACGATGATAATGTGGGATTTTAGCCATGAAAAAAGAAGTTTATGAAGCTATGCATGTTCTTTGTCGAAGTGATGAAAATGATTTAAGATGTTTTGAGAGTAAAACTTATATGTTGTTGTTGTTATTGTTGTGAAAGGGTTGATCACATAATACTCAATGTATGAATGTGAAAGGATTTTCTCAGATAAGTATTCTTAAAGGTTGAAAGGTTTTCTCAACTAACTTAGAATCAAGTTAAGGAGCTATTCAAAATAAAGTAAGCTTTGATCGATTGCTTGAATTTCCTTAAATGAAATTATTCCTACTAAGTGGGATTTACGCTTAGCACCGAGAGGATATTTCGATGGAAGCTCCCCTGTAGCTTAAGGCTGAGTTTTAGTAGCAAACTCCTTATCCCATACCTATGTGCTCCATAGGATGATTGTCTTAGAGAGACATTAGCTAGTAGATCCATATAAGATAGAGTTGAGGTTCTTGACTTGGCAAGTGAGAACACCCTTTTTCGTTGTTGGTAGACATCACATTCCATGTTATAGCTCACATGGTCTCTATATTGGTTAAGGCTAATTTGCACACTAAATATGAACTAAGGTTACTTAAGTATGTATTTTTACCAATTGTTCAAAAGAGAAGTTTTACTTGCATTAATCATACCGATTTAAATCTTTCTAACCCTTTTCTTATTGATCTGAACTTGAAAATTGCATTAGCATGAAAATCTCACTTTCAACATGATTTATATATTTTTGCATTGCAATCATACTTGGTATATGTTTGTACTAATGCATACTCTTGCCTACATTATTTTCTCCAATGTTGGGTCCGTCATTACATGTTCTCACTCTCGTGGTTAGGTGTCACCTTCAACTTTTACTTAGTATTGGTGAGTCCTCATGTTTGGAGGACCGAACCTTTATTGGTTTCATTTTTACTTTTGGATATTGTACGTGATGCCAGGGTTATGTACCGGTCACTCTTTACGTAATATATGGTTAATGAGACTTAATAGACTTATGCTATTTATAAAATTTTGATATTAAATGTTGTTTTTAAATCTCTCAAATTTCTAAATTCTATGTTATATATGCTAAGTGGCTTGTGTTGTGCCTCTTGGAGTCCTATACGCCAAGTTATTCCTAAGGTGTACCCTTGGGTCGTGACAAGCTTGGTATTTAAAGCACAAAGTTTAGAAAGGTCCTAGGACTTCTCATAAGCCATGTCGAGTAAAGTCTTGTTCATGAGTATGAAGCACTCTAATTTATGAATAGGAAGCTATAAGATGATTAGGAAACACCACTTCTTTCATTAATCTAAGTCGTGCAATAGAGTGCAACTCAATAAGTCCTTTCTCTTAATCTGTGTCCGATACTTTTCAGGAAATGTCACCTCAAAGAGCCTACATTAGGAGAAATACAACCAAGAATATGGAACAAGAGGTTCCTCCTCAAGCTCTTCAAGTTCTGGTCGACGCTTTGGCCGAGCAAATGACTAAAGAGGAATTTAAGGCTGTTTTTCAAGTGTAGGCTCAAGTCTTGATGGCTCAAGTCTATAGAGAACTTGTGGTCCTCGTGAACCCAAATGATAGTACAACAACATCTACATTGAGGGATTTCACTAGGATGAGTCCCCCATAATTTCATGGGTCTAAGGTTGAGGAAGATCCTCAAGAGTTCATTGATGAAGTTTTTAAAATATTAATGTTTATGGGAGTTACGCCGGTGGAAAAGGAGGAATTGGTCCGTGACAAACTTAAGGATGTTGCTTAAATAAGGTTTAACCAATGGAAGGAAGAGAGGGCGGTTGATGTTGGTCCTCTCGATTGAGAAAAGTTTATGGTTGCTTTCCTTAATAGGTTATTTCCCCTTGAAGATGAAGGAGGCAAATGTGCTTGAATTTATCAATATTCGTCAAGGAAACATGAGTGTGAAAGCATATGGTTTGAAGTTCACACAATTGTCTAGGTATGCTCCTACTATGGTTTTCGATTCTAAGGCAAGAATGAGTGAGTTTGTTTCAAGTGTGTCAGAGATGGTAGTCAAGGTATTTCGTACCGCCATGCTTGTCAATGATATAGATATTTCCCAGCTTATGGTTCATGTGCGACAAATAGAAGAGAAAAAACTTAAGGAAAGGTCCAGGGAGGTAAAGAAGGCAAGGACCGGTGATGGTGACTTTTCACATTCGAGGTCCGATGGATATGGTTGTGGATCTTCTTTGTGTACTTGTGATAAGTGTGGAAGGAATCATGAGGGAAAATTTTTAGCCAGTATTGATGGTTGCTATGGTTGTGGTAGAAGTGGCCATCAAAAAAGATTGTCCAACACTTACGGCAAAGGGAAGAGAAAGTAGGCAAGCTCCGGCAGTGGTACGGGAGTGCTCCGAAGCTAAATAGACTTTGTGACCCTTTAGAAATAAGACTTCCAATAAACAACAGAAAAAGGTAAACCAGAGGGTGGTTCACGGGCCGTGAACAGGACCATGACCTTTCACCCTCATCGTGATTTACACCTATCCTGAAGTGGTGGACCACGGTGCCCTCTACAAACCATGGATCCCAACACAGGCTGTGGGGTGGCTCATCAACCAACACCAGCAGACTCCCTAGTCCAAGTGAAGAACCACGGTGGCCATCACTGTTCGTGGTCCTTCACATGGTCCGTGAAGTGGACTATGGCTAGGGGGTCGAGGAACCATAACCCACTTGGTGGGTCGTGGTCCCTTTTATGGTCCATGAGTGGCCTCGTGGATGGCCTTCGCTAGTTTTTAAGTCAGGTTCCTTTTGGTATTTTCTCCTATGCATTGGGCATTTAAACTATGCCGTTTCACACCTAAACTACACCGCTTTACTCAGTTTAAGACTAATAATCTGGTTTGAATCTACCCAAAACCTTTACTCTCCAAAAATCATTCAAATCTAGAACAAAAAGAAGAGAAAAGTTGACCAGCCCTCTCAAGAACGCGTAGAAGGTTTTCTTCAAGTTCCATTCCTGAAATCAAAGGATTTCTCTAGTGGATTACTTTCATCCTCTAGGTCCCTAGAATTTAGTCAGTCCTTGATTCTCTATATCTTGCTTAGACTTAGGGTTTCCAAAAACCTTGGGATATTTACTGTGATTTAGTTGTTTCTTGGAAAGTTTGTTTTGTTCCTTGTATGAAACTCAGAACCCTAGTTGTGTAGATTCTCTTAGTTCATGGATTACACTTGCTAGGTCATTTAAATGGATAATCATGCTTCATATTATGAATGTTACATCATTAGTATACAAGTGTTGCATTCTCAGATTTGTATGTCAGTATTTGAGTTGTATAGTATTTCAGTCACAATGTGTCATATATACATTTAGTTGGGAGTAGACTTAGTACCAAGTTGGACTAGGGTTCCGTGCACCCTAATAGTCCCAAAACTACGTGCCCCGTAGGAGTATAAGTCCCTTTTGTTGGGCATCAAATTTAGTGATCACGCCAGTCATGACTTTATACCCTTAGCAATGTATATTGAGTCCTCTCGATAGGGCGTATACATCAGATTCCTCATTTAGCTCATGTGGTTCATGGCGTTTAATAGTATCTCCCACAATCAGACTCTTAGTGCATTTGACAAGGTTTTCAGAATATACTTCAACATTCAGTTTAGCATGTCATGATCATGATTTGTACTTCGTCATTGCATTTAGTTTAGCTTTTAGTTATGTTTTCACTATTTGCATTCTTACTCAGTTTATGTCATTGCTAAGCTATTCTTTGTTCATCTTATATATATATTTGTTTAGCTTAGTATTTCTATCCTCCATGCACAGTACATTCCAAGTACTGAGGCATACTTTGCGCTACATCATTTCATGATGTAGGGTCAGGTACTCAACATCCTGATCGGGTTTAGATTGATTCTTGGTCTGCATTTGGAAGCTTTAGTGGTGAGTCCTCATACATCGAGGACAACAGACATCATTTTCCTTTTATACTTTATATTCAATTTTCAGTTTTGTTAGAGTTAGCTAGGGGCATATCCCATAAACTCAACTCAGTTAGAGGCTTTGTAGACATAGTATTTGATTCAGCTTTAGTTGTTAAGTGATTGACCCCAAGTTAACCCTGAATAAATATATTATGCAGAAGCTTAAACTGTGATAACTAAAAGTGGGGAATACCCAATACTGATCTGAATATACAAAAGACTATGAGTTTAATAACAACTGGAGGATCAAACTCAAAACAAAAATTGAATGTAGTACTATGTCTAAAAAAAACCCTAACTGACTAAAGTTGTTGGGACATGCCCCCAACTAACTCTAGCAAAACTGAAAATTGAATAAAGAGACTAAAGTGTAAAGCATGTCTATTGTTCTCGATGTATGAAGACTCACCACTGAAGCTGCTAAACTGGAGATCAAGAGCAGATCTATGCGTAATCTGGATGCTGAGTACCTGAACCTACCTCATGAAAGAATGTAGCGCAAAGTATGTGTCAGTACTTGGAAGGAACTGAGCTTTCAAGATCAGATAATAGCTGAACAAAACATATAATTTAACAAAGCATAAATGAGAAATGACATAATCTAAACATGATGAGAATAGTGATATATACTGAAAACAACTGAACTGAATGCAATGACGAAGTATTGAACATGCTGAGACTGAATATTGAAGTACAACTTAAAACCTGGTCAAATAAACTAGAGTTTGATTGTGGGAGCTACTATTAACCGACATAAAACCACGTGAGCTGAACATGGAGTCCGATGTATACGCCTCATCGAGAGGACCCAATATACCTTGCCAAGGGTATAAAGGCATGATTATTTGATGTATACGCCCCATTGAGAGGACCCAATATACCTTGCCACGGGTATAAAGGCATGATTGTTCGATGTATACTCCCCATCGAGAGGACCCAATATGTCTTGCAAGGGGTATAAAGGCATGAATGGCATGATCACAAAAAATGATGCCCAACAGAGGGGACTTATAAACCTATGGGGACACGTAGTTCTGGGACTATGAGGGTAAACTGAATCCCTAGTCCACTCGGTGCTAAGCCTACTCCCAACTGAATATTTATGTAACATTACATGACTGAAATACTGAATAGCTCAAAATACTAACATGTAGATATTCATACTTGAAAACTCTTTCTCAAAAAACAATTCAAAATCATATTATAATATGATCATTAATGATTCGGGAAGTCATATTGCATAAACATTGATGGTATATCTAGATACCATACTACTCATACATTGATGGCATACTCGATTGTCATACTAATCATGTCTTAGAAAACTTTTTTCTCAAAACTCAGTTTAAGAACTCAAGTGTTGGCTTTAAAAGGATTCTAAAGATTTATAACACAAAATAGGGTTCATGATGAAATATACTGATAATGCGACGTTCGAAACTAGAGCATGCATATTTTTTTAACTGGCCTAGCATGTGTAATTCGTGAGCTAAGAGAATCTACACAACTAGGGTTCTGAGTTTCATGCAAAGAACTAAGCAATGATTCTACGAAAACATGATAATCTAATTAGGAATACTCTAACAGCTAATTCACAACTAATAAATAAGGTTATAGAAACCTTATGTCTAGGAAAGATATAGGAATCAAGAATCTGATTGAATTCTAGGGACCCAGTGGATGAAAGGAATCCACCAATGAAATCCCACATACCTGGTGAAAAAATTCACGGAGAAATCTTTTGATTTCGGGGCTGGAACTGAAGAAAACTTTATGCATTCTTGGAGAGGTCTTGGTCAACTGCCTCTTCTCTTTTTCCTCTGGTTTGGTGAATTTTTAGTGAATAAAGATTTTGGTTATGTTCTGTCTAGGTTATTAGGCTTAATCTGAGTAAAACAATGTAGTTTAGGGGTTAAACGACATAGTTTAGGTGCCCAACGCATAAGGGAAAGGACCAAAATGACCCTAACTTAATTCTGGTGAAGCACAACCATAGAGGGAATGACGGTCTGTTGTTTGACGTACCGACCATTGTTTGGGTTCGTCATTCATGATCTGCCAGATAGGGCTTCTCTAAAATAAGCATAACTTTGTACTCGGAAATGGGATTTTAGCAAACTAAGTAGCCTGTGAAAGAGGATTCCATTATGCAACATTTGGTAGGTCATGGGCCACCTAATTAATTTTGTGATAAGAGTTATGACCATTTGAAGTTGGCCCAACAACAATTTCCCTCTAACTGGCTGCTGACCCTCACCTACGGTCTGTAGGTCCAACCTTGGATCGTACTTGTGGACCGTGGGTGGGATCAGATACCATAAATCTTTGGGTCATAACGAAGGAACCCCACCTATGGTCTGTGGTCCTACTTATGGTCCGTAGGTGTTTCCGTTGGTACTGGCACCAAATTTTCCGAAAACTAGTGTTACATCATTTTAAGATCCGAGGTGTTACATTTCTTCTTATCATTCTAACATGGATGATTTTTGGATAATGAGGCTTCTAGGTATGTTTGACTAGATTATTAGGCCTAGACTGAGTAAAATGACAAAGTTTAGGCATCAAATGACGTAGTATAAGTGCCTAAAGCATAGAGGAATAGACAAAAATGACCCTGACTTAAAGCTGACAAAGTGCCACTCACGAGGGGACTGACAGGCCGTCTCTTGAACCACCGCTCGTCAACTAGGTCGTGTTTGCTGCTCGGCTCGATAGGGCTTCAATAAAACGAGCATAACATTTTACTCTGAGATTTGATTTTAGCAAACTCGGTGGCGTTGGAAAGAGGATTAAATTATCTTTCATTTGATATGTTATGGGTCACCTTATTGATTTTGTGCTAAAATATATGACCATTTGAATTCTACCCAAAAGTCATTTTTTCTCTAAATAGCTGATGACACTGACTTACGGCCAGACCTAGTGTCCATATGTCCAACCACAGATTGTACTTGTCGGCCTTGGGTTGGATTAGATACCCCTATGTCTTTAACCCAACGATAAGACCTTACCATGGTCTGACACACGATCCATTAGTGGCTTGTGTTGGTCTTGACAGCAGATCCTGAAAGCTGCATTATTTTCCATCTTCTCAAATCTGAGGTGTTACAATATCTCCTCCTTGAGAATATTCATCTTCGAATGAAGTCTAACCAATTTGAGTAAGGAGGGAAGGCTATAATCCCTGAACTGAGTTCCATGAACATGCATATGTACTGAAAATGCAAGTATAACTGAGGGAGCAAGATAGTGAGACTAAATTACCCAAAAGTAACTGAGAGACTGAAGAGGAACTACTACCTCAAGCTGAAATGGAATGAGAAGTAAAGAGGTGAGGATAATTGGCCATCATGGCTACTTCTGCTTCCAAAGTAGCTCCCTCTACGGACTGGGTCCTCTATAAAACCTTTACTGAAGCGACTTCCTTATTTCTCGAACTATGAACATGACGGTCAAGAATTTGCAACAAATGAATTTCTAATAAATTTTATACTTACATAAATAAGTAGGACTTTTAATTAATGTTATTATTTATTTTATAGGTATTAGATTTTAATTTAGTGTAAGGACAAAATGATAATGTTTATTCTATATTACTAAATATAAAATTTATTTTGTTAATGAAAAATTTTAAATGTATATATATTCGTACTATATGTACTAAAGAGCTTTGTTTAATTTACAGTTATTATGAGCAACATGTAAACATAATTCACTATCTAAGATAGAAGGTTACAAACAAGTGACAACTTACAGGGTATTTAAGCTTATCTCATTTTCTTGTATTTAAAAGGCAATGCAACTACTAAATGCTTACTTCCTAACCCTGTCCATCTTCTGTCTCTTCCAGCTCTAGATTTATATACTAAGCAAAAAAATAATTATTATATCATCAGAATTATTTTCCTCAAGTACTCAAGGTTAAAGAATATACCCTCTTAGGATAAAACAATTTACTTCATCAAAATAATTGTACCTCATATTCCGCTAAACTTTGAACTCACTCAACGACAATAAATCACACAAGAAAATTTAAAATGCAAGAAGAAGAAGAGTAGAAGATTTAAAAAATTGTGGTTGAAAAATGAGAGGAAACACCTCTATTCATAGTCAACAAAGGGTCGTATGAACAACTATTTTTTGTGTCTTATCTGAAATATCTTGACCTTTCCAAGAAATCACAATTCTTAGGAAGAGTCACAACCCTTTGAAAAAAGTCACAACTTATCAGAAAAGTAACAAGTCATCGAAAAAGTCACAACCTAAGTTAGGGATATTATAGTAATTTAACATCCAAGTTAGGAGTTCATGCTTTTAAGGTAACTAGTTTTTCGACACATGCGTTGCACGCGATTATCAATTTAAAAATTTAACTGAAGATTTGAATAATATGCATTGCACAAAATAATATTGCAGATTCTTTTGTGAATGTTCAAAGTGGATCATATATATATATATATATATATATCTTATTCACACGAGCCTATGAAGATGGTCAATGAAAAAATTTATTAGTTAAATGCAGTAATGTATATACTTATTTCAATTTAATGAGGTTTGATCATGTCATTAGTCGTATCTCACTGATATTACCTTATAGACGATATTTGTTGTGTATTTCTCTTGTCATATATCAAGATGTGCTTTGCACATGTATTCCACTTAATCTTTTTGGATGCCATATGAACATGTGTAGAACAACTACATTTTATTTTTTAGAACTATTTTTGTAATTTTTATTTTATAAGTTATAATATAATAGACGACGTTCTTTTTGTTGGCTCTCATATTTGACTTTTCGATTGACTATGTACATAAATCAAAGATACTTATTTGAATGTCCATAGATAACTGAGAAATGTTTTCTTTTTTTACCGAAAAAAATAAAAATATATTCTATCTGTGAAATCATATATATAATCACTTGTTTATCTTCCACCCAACAAAGATATAGTTCATATACTTGTAAAAAAAATTCAATTTATTCAACCAAACATGATTTGTCCAAGGAAAAATAGCAACATCGTGTTATCACATATATAGGGATGGGATAATTATACGAAAAATTATTGGTCAAAAGTTAATATAAGGAAAGATGAAAGATAGAAATAATTAATGCAATAACTATCATAATTCATAATATTATAACTAAAAAGTGAAAAAGAGTGTAAATAACATTTGCAATAATATATATATATATATATATATATATATATATATATATAGAGAGAGAGAGAGAGGAGAAACATAGAGAAGGTGATGTGGCACCTCTCTATGGCCTCCATTCCCATTTATATTGTTTTCTTCTTTTTTTGTTTTTTTCTTCATTTTCTCAATAAATAATTTTTTATTAATTTAATAATTCAATCATATTTACTATTCTAATTATGTCTAATAAGTTACAAAAGACCTCCATCTATTTATCTTCTCTACTTAAATAATATGCCTCTTCAACTTCTTTCTAACTATTGTTATGGTTTACCCAATCTATAAATAAGAATCATCTTTAGAGATATTCAATGTCCATTTCCATTCTTTCATTCTTTTTTTATTTCATCTTTCATGTACTTAATAATGTCATGATATGGTCTTCACTTTGATAAAAATAATATATATATATATATATATATATATATATTCTTCAAAAATTCACCATAGAGATGTTCACATTAGTTTGGTACAACTTCATCAAAATGCAGAAGGAAACTTAATTATCTTGGAAGATTCATCAAAAGAGATGGTCAAATTAGTATTAAAGTTTGAATGGTTTCCAAATATTTTGAAGATTCATTAATGTATTGTTTTGATTTCACTTAATATTATTCTTTTCTTTTTTATTTATTTTGATTATATATCTGCTAAAACTATTATGATGCGAATGAATGAAGATGAAAAGTATCACGTTTTTGTTTTTGTTTTTGTTTTTGTGTGTATTTGTTTGTCAATTTCTAATTGATATTCTAAATTCTTTTGTCACTATTGAAAGGTATAATGTTACCTATGGTACATTTCTCATAGCTATTAGATATTGTTACCCCTAAAAATATATTATATGGTCTATCATTGTAACGACCTGATTTCCGTCGTTATAGAAAAGCCAATGGGGAAAGAATTGGGGCTAGAAAATCTTTTTCGTATTAACTTAAAAATTCCCAACCTAGTCCAGATTTGGACAAAATCAAAGTCATTAAGGTGTAGGAAAATCTGGTAACAACTAGGTGAGTTAATTATGTTTTTGATTACATGAGTAGTTAGATAACTCGTTAAAGAACCCGTACGACTTTACGAAATTGAATTCGAGCGAGTAGAACTCCTAGAATCGACCTTAACGTAAAGGGTATTTTCTGAGCGTTGTTGGTTAGATGTGTGTTGTGAATGGGGATTTTGCAATTCTTTAAATAGCTCACTGGTTCGTGCAAGCCGCTTTGCGGCTTTTGCGGGGGTTTTGGCCGCTCTGGCAGGGACGTTGCAGCGGGGTGAGGGCCGCTGTGGCGGGTTCGACGTGACTTAAAGTCGTAAATAAACCCTTAAACGAACTTATTTGGCACTTTTTGATTTTTAGAACAAGAGGAATGAATTCGGAAAGGGAAGGATCAAGTTTCTTAGGGTTTCAAGTTTGTTTCGAGGTATATGATGGTTGTGATTCTATGATTGTGTGATGTATGTTTGTTCTTGCTTCATTATGATACATGTATGTATATGAATGTTACATTATTGATCACACTTGTTGTAAATGAGATACATGAATGATGATTACCATGAAATCATGACTTAATTGTTTGATCTTGATGATATACTTGTGATTGTGATTGTGGTTTGTTGAATGAATCGGTTGCCACATTCCAGCATAACTAACTTGGATCGGTTGCCACGTTCCGACATAAATATGGGATCGGTTGCCACATTCTAGCATAAACATTGGATCGGTTGCCACATTACGGCATAAATATTGGATCGGCTACCACGTTCCGACATAAATATTGGATCAATTTCCACGTTCCGGCATAAATATGGGATCGGTAGCCACGTTATGGCATAAATATGGGATTGACTGCCACATTTCGGCACACTAACTTGGATCGGGTACCACGAACAGGTATGCTAACTATTTGGGTTTGGATTCCATGAGAGTACCATTAAATTGGGTTCCGTGAGAGGACCATTGAATTGTGTTGTGTATGTTCTTGTGATGAGTTCGTTCACATCTGATGATAATATATTGGAAGACGGTATGTTGCTCTAGACTGGTTTAATTGTGATATGTGAGAATCGTGAAGTTGTTCATTGTTCGTATTTGTTGATGATATTGTATATGTTCAATATATGCATGTGATTATATTGTTGTATTGACTAGTGGATGTTACACTTAATGGGATAGCCGCGTGATCCTACCAGTACACTGTGGTTGTATACTGATACTACACTTGCTCTTTCTTTGTTAAGTACAGGGCATCTTCAGGTGGCTATTGATAGATGACTATTGAGCGTGACCGGATTCAAGGGTGAGCCAGTTGTTCTTCCACATTAGTTTGGTTAAGTTATTTGTTTAAAACTTGGCGAGTTTATGGGAACTCCATATTTTTATTGTCATTTAAACTTGCTTTTGTATCGTTAAATGACTTAGTTTTCATAAAATTTGTTGGTTGGGGTTGTAGTAATGGTTCTCCCACCTGAGGGTTTGTGTGGGTGCCAATCAGAACGGTTTGGGTCGTGACAGAGTTGGTATCAGAGCCATAGGTTCGTTGATCTCATTGTACCAAAACGAGTCTGGTAGAGTCTTGCGGAACGGTACGATGACGTCCATACTTTTCTTCGAGAGGCTATAGGACTTTAGGAAAAACTCACTTCTTTCTACTCATTCGTGCTATGACTTGAATCCAATTGGTATCTGGGTAATACAAATTGGTATCTTTCCTCCTTCACTCTACGGTCCGAACTAGAGCAACAAAAGTCGTAACATCATCACTAGCAAGAGAGGATGTGCATAGACTACTGACAATTGAATAGGGTTACCATTCGGAACAAGTATCCACTGTCTCAAAAAGATGATCTTTTTGATCAAATTGCAAGGTCCATCGGTTTTTCTTTGAGATTGATTTAAGGTCTTTGTACCAACAGTTAAAGATTGAGGCGGTTAAGAATTGAGTTCGACAAGGTTTTGTGATTGAAATTAGCAATTTTGTGGGGCTCGCTAGCTACTATATTCTCTTGTGGTATGAGTTGAGTCCAACTGGTATCTCCCGATTCCAATTGGTATCTCAACGAAGTGAACTAGACGTCGTGATCACGACTGAGGGGCCACATGCTAAGAAAATTGGAAACTGAGAAGGTTCCAATTGGTATCTGGCCCTAGGGGTAGTGTGAATGCATGGATGATCAGGAATGGTCATCCATGGAGCGAAATAATTAATTAAGAATTTGGACTTATCTGTAAATTGTATCTTGGAAACTTTGAATACGTGCTTTTAGTTGTCTAATTTAACTGCGAATGTTAAGTTGTAATTGCTTGAATATGATGAGGTGATTATGTGCACAATAAAGGTGTGTTTGAACTTTGATATGTACAATATGTTGGCCTGGTCATTGAAGTTATGCAAGTTGTAAATACTTGAGTATGGTGAAATTCGCTATGAAAGGAAGATCTTGACTAAGGATCGTGTGAGTGTTTGGGTGTATCCTGGGGATGTGTGGGTTGTGGTGTTGAATTGACAAGAATGAATTGGTTCGTGTATCGTGGGACTGACTGGGGGTTGACAATGATTATCCTAGTTATGAGGATTATTCTAAATTGCTAAGTAAAGCTGGGAACCTTTTTGGAATTTAGAAAACAAAAGAGCCCCAGAAAAAATTATTGGCAGGGGTTCTGTTTCCATTATGGCCGCTAGGGCGGGATTCTTCCCGCTAAGACGAGGTTGCCAGTACAGAAATTTTCCCGCTGGAGTGGGATGAGGCGAGGCAGAACCTCAACCTGTCTTCCCTGTTTTTCCCTAGTCACAATTATGGACCCCGAATAGTACCTGACCTAACCGCCACGATCTAATTCATTGTTCAGCAATCGAATATAAGTGGCAAAATGTGTTAAATTATGGAGAACTTGGGCATATGAGGAGGAAATCAGTGAGGTCGTGGAGGCCGGGGAAATGGTAATGCAGGTTGAGGAGTAGTACAGCCAGGCGAGGAGGTTGCCCGTCAAGACGACAGGGCTCAATTATATTCTTTTTCGGGCAAGATCGAGTTTGAGGTATATGATGCAGTGGTCACTAGTGTTGCTCTTGTATCTGCTCGTATGGCTATTGTTTTGTGTGGTCTGGGTTCTACTTATTCGTACGTGTTAGTTCAATTGCCTTGGGATTTGATGTGGTTTGTGATATACTTGATGCCCCCCATCCATGTTTCTACCCTAGTTGAAGAGTCCTGTTGTGTTTATGGATTTTTAGATTTGGGTTGATTTGGTTATGCTGGATATGACTGACTTGATATATTCTTAGGCATGACTTGGTTGTCCCTCTATTATACCAGAATTAATTGTAATACTAAGTCGGTAACTCTAGAGATCCCCGGTAGGGAAAAATTAGAGTGGGAAGGGGTGTACAAGCCTAAGTTAGCTAAGGTCATATCCTCTATTCGGGCTAGGAAACTGGTAGGGAAGGGTTTTTTTGGCTTATTTGGATCATGTTTGGGAGGTTGAGGTTGAGTCTCCCTCTATTGAGTTTGTTCCTGTGGTGTCTGAGTTTAAGGAAGTGTTTCCTACGGATTTACCTGGTATGCCTCCGGATAGAGATATAGATTACCGCATTGACTTGAAAATTGGCACTCGCCTCAATTCCATCCCTCTGTATCGTATGGCTCCAGCAGAATTAAGAGAGCTTAAGGCTCAAATCCAAGAGCTTCCTAATAAAGGGTTCATCCGTCCTATTGTTTCCAAGTGGGGTGCTCCTGTCTTGTTTGTTAAGAAGAAGGAGGGTAGTATGAGGTATGACAATTTAACCTAATCCATAAGGGAGTGGATTAATACCAGAATGACAAGCTTATGGATAAAGAAAGTTCCACTAAGTATGTTTGGGTGAAGAAATTGAACATTTTAGTAAAAAAGTGTGTACCTAGATTGGGTTAGTCCTTTAAATTTGATGAGTATACCTGAGTTTGAGGTGTCATGTTGATGAAATGTTGGCTTCATAGTGATAGTCAGGGCTAACTGATTGTAATGGTAATAAGAGTTCGCGATGAATTGTTATGGGATTTTGTGTAGTAATTACAACTTGCGAGTATCTAAGGTTGTGGTTTTCTAATATTTGGTGAGTAACGTGGTTGTAAGGAAAGTTTTAAGAGATGGTGGGACACCATTCGAATAGAAATTAAAGAGCTAAAGTCATAATGAAGAAAAATGGTGGGATGTAGTACAGCCTTTAGAGAGAGGCTAGAGCAAGAATATTTTATTTGATTCTTAAGGTTAAAGAGTTATCTTTATAGGAGTAGATAATTGGGTTCAGAGACCCGTGATTTCATTTGTTTTGTTGTGGCTATGGTAATAGTGTCACAAGTGTGTCGGATTGGTTAAAAACTATCGAAAAAGACTTGAGAAAGAAGTGTGCGACATTAGCTTGAGTGTGATGACAAGTGTTTGGTTTTGTTTTTGAGTCTAGTACTGAGTATGATTGAAATTTTAGCGAAATATATGGTAAGATCGATGGAGATGCGATCAATGATAAACGGATATCCATGAATTCATAAAAATCTTCAAGGTACAAGCTAATGTTGATAGAGAAAGGGATTGTGTTATATGGTGGAAATTACAATTCATATTTTTCATTGTGAGTCTACATTTGTGGTGATATATTTTGTCAAGGTATGAATTGGCAAGGTGAGAAATGATCAATTGTATTCGATATTGAGCATTTGAATGGACTTACACCTGGGGTGAGTTGTAGGTGCGACGATTGATTATTAAGTATCTAAGAAAGGTTTTCATCTAAAAAGTGTTGGTTTATGATGAGTCCATAATTTGGACTCATTTAGGGCTATATTTTAATAGAATTAGTGTCCTCAAATGCATATTTTGTCTCAATAACTGAAGTAAACCCTTAAGTTTCAGGTATTTGGATTAAGAGACAAATCTTGGACGCTATTAAGCAAAAAGGAACAAAGCGGCTGAAAGAACGGAGAAAAGACTTCTTGAGGATTGCCTAAATTATTAGGCGAGTTGCCAAAAGGTCCTAAATCCCGCTGAATGTTCCAGTGTGCTGAGCCCTGAAGGAGAAAGTCAAGTCTGCGATGAAAAGGAGCAGTCGGCGCATTGCCGAGCAGTTCCGCAAAGCAGTACTCTATTGCACAATGCCTCAAAACGCAAGAATGTTGAAGGCAAAAGCAGAAAGGCGATGAACCAGACCAAAAGGTGGATCACCGAGTGTGTCGGTGATCCCGACTAACTGCACCGAATGGCCCTTCGCAGCATAAATTTTTGAACATTATAAATACTTGTTTAAATTATTAGCTTAGTATCAGACTTTAGACATAAAATTTTATTTTGGAGACTGAGAATATTTCAGTTTTAGTTCTTAGAGTTTTTGGAGACATTGTGCTTGAACTTGAAGATTTGAAGATTTTCAATTCCAAGAAATTTGAAGTTGGTCTCGAAGAATCTTCATCCTAGACTCGTTTAAAGTGAATATAAATCATACCCAGCTGATGTCATCTCAATTCGGTATCATTTTCTTTTCTTTTTGTATGTATAGCTGAAACCCCAATTCTTGGGGTGTGATTTTGTGAATATGGGTTAAATTTACTGTTGGGTGTTGCTTATTGTTGGTATATTCGTTGTTTAAATGTAATTTCATTTAGTAGTTGTGTTTGAACTTAATGAGATTGTAGTTGCAAATACGATTTCACCTTAGTGTTTTTGGCTTGCTCGAGCGAGAGGTTTTAAAACTAAGACTACTAAATCGATAGCCGGTGGTTATTGGGTCATCGTGGGTTCAGCTCGAGAGAGTGAATCCTAGGCCCTCTCCCACACTTTCAGCTCGAGAGAGTGAATAGGCTAAGATGGAGACTGCGCTTAAATGTGGCAACTCAGTGTTCGAGAGAAACCTAGTTGATTCGGGGTAAGTTGCTCGAGAGATAATTTACCCCCACTAAAGTCTAGCCTAGTTACAAATATTCAGTGATGTACTATCAATAGCATTTACCCGGTAGTGTCTTTTATCCCATATTCCTGTCACATCCCAAGAATCCAGTCTCCCTATACTCACATATTTTTGTTTTCACTATTTTTTGTTAATCGACTACAAACCCCCATTGATAATTGATGCTTGCGTCACCCCTTAGATTTAGTATGTTTTTATTCGTTAATATTTATAGCTATGATTGATTAGAACTTGATATTACTTTTCTATTAATTCTCTAAACCACTCCCTGTGGGAACGATCCCAACCCTTGGTTGGGTTATATCACTACACGTGATCGTTGGCACTTGAACTGAAGTAGTGTCCTGATAAGTGAAGTCAAAATGGCATCGTTGCCAGGGAGTGGTGTTAGTTGAGAATTTGTAGTTAGGTAGGATTTTCGTTCTTGTTAGTCGTAGTTTACTTACTTAATTTTTAGTTTTGTTTTGCTTGTTTGCGTGAATATTTCAAGAAGTATGAGTGTGAACGGCAGTAATGGCAGCTAAGTAGGCCATCAAGACGACATCGGAAACCTTAATGATGTAAATGAGCATTATGTTAATGACCCCCATCTCATGGGAGGTATTGGTACCATTCGCTTGCCTCCGGCCAAAGGGAATGTTGTATTTCACATCACGAGTACCATGTTGCAACTGAAGGGGCTTTTTAGTGGATTGGCTCATGAGGACCCTCATGAGCACATTTGAAATTTCGTAGATGTGTGCGGACCATTCTCTTTCAAAAATATATCCCAAGAGTCGATTCGTCTATGATTTTTCCCATTCTCTTTGATGGAAGAAGCATGCAAGTGGCTAGCTGAATTGCCATGCGACTCAATCACTTCGTGGGAGGAGTTGGTCACCGCATTTAATGTGCAATTTTTCCCTCCCTCGAAGATGATGACTCTTTGGGACAGTATCCAAAGCCTTAAGCATTTGGAGGGAGAGACAATTCACGAGACTTGGCTGCGATTCAAGAAGTTGGTGCTACAATACCCAACTTATGGCTCGTCTGACAACATATTGCTGCAATATTTCTACCGGAGCCTAGGCTCGGTGAACAAGGGCGTTGATGGCCAGCTTTCTCTAGGAGGTTTGATGCAACAGCCTTACATGATAGCAGCTCAGCTATTGGATGGCATGACCATGATAAATCGGGCTTGGTACACCCGTGAAGATCAAGTCTCCCCTCTCACATTCAAATTGATCAAGGAGCAGATGGAGAAAGATCAAGAGAGGGACCAAAACATGGCCAAGATCATGACACAACTTGACATTTTGTCCAAAAATGTCATGGGAGCCGGTGCTCGGGGTGTCAATATTGTGGGTATCGGGTGTCCAAATTCCGAAGAGGCTAAGTTTGATGCTTTGTACAACGAAGAGGTGAACTTCCTAGCCAACCAAGGCGGTGGTTATCGTTTAAATTACCCAAGGCAGGGTGGTAACCAAAGTTGGGCTAGAGATGAAGGTTGGAAATAGCGTGAATGGAGAGACCGTAATCCTAATTGGAAGAATGTGAAGAAGGATAGGAATATGCCTCCCCATGAGTGCCAAAAGCCAAAGGATTGGAAGGGTGGTAGGTCTGAGAATATGCTTTCTCATATCCTCAACAAAGTTGAAGGGTCAGATAAGATCTTGAAAGAGGTGAAAGAAGATGTGTCGACCCTTAGCCAGACCGTTACCTCCCAATGGGTCAAATGTCGTCTCACTTAATTCCGAGACAAAAAGGGGGGGTTGCCTAAAGACACCATGGTCAACCCCAAGAATGAGGTTTGAAGGTGTACTTGCGTCATGCCGCAACGTTAACTAAGGTGTTGTTTGGGAGGCAACCCAAAACCCCCTTATTGCTTTTTATTTGTGTTTTGGTAAAATAATTGTGTGTTGTTTGTACAGGTTGAAGTGTGGAAAGTGTTCAAAAAAGTGCAGGGTGGCGAGTAACAGGTTCAATTGGCGAGTCGGCGAAGAGATCGGCAAACCCGACCTAATCCGCCGTTTGACTCAAGACATCTTCAAATTGAAGTCTGTAAAACTCGGCGAGCCTAGGAAATTATTGGCGAGTCGCCGATCTCGATGGAGACCGCCATTAGGACCCCACACTTACTGGAGGTTCTGTAAAACTCGGTGAAGTAAGTGATTGCTTGGTGAATCGCCGAGAGGATAGGCGAGCTCAACTAATGTCACCAAATGGACGAAATACTGGACGGTTTTACAGGCCAAAGGTTTAAAAGTTTCAAACTCATTCACTTTCCTTCACTTTTTATCTTCCCAAACTCACACCCGCACACTAGTTCCTATATTTTCACATTTTTAGGGTATTTTTAGTACTGATTTGTGCTCGAAATTGGATTCAGCTCGAGTGTGATGATAAAAAAAATTGCGGTTTTGAGTTTGGTAATGAGTACGGTTGAACTTTTAGCGAAAGATGTGACAAGGTCGATGGAGAGGGGATCACTGATAAGCTAAGATACGTGAATTCATAAAAAATTTCAAGGTATGAGCTAATGTTGATAGATAAGGGGATTGTGTTACATGGTTGGGATAAAAAAATTCAAGTTTTTTTATGGTGAATTTATGTGCGTGATAGTATGTTTTGTCAAGGTGTGGATTGGTAAGATAAGAAATGATGGATCGCATTGAATATTGAGCATTTGGAAGAACTTGTATATGCTTTGAGTCATAAAGTGTTATTTTTATTTTCAAAGGACTTAAGAAAGGGTTTCATCTAAAGTTTTTATTTTGACGATAAGGTTAAAATGTTAGGTGTTGTTGGCCAAAAAAATAAGATTGGTGAGCGAGTTAACAAAAGGAACAAGAGTCTGGTGTATTGAAGGGTGCAAGATATTTAGAATTTTGTGTCATAGGAAGAATTTAAGAAAAGTGAAGGAATAAGACCTCTCGTATAAGCCCTTAGTTTGTAGTTGAAGGATTTATTGATTTTTGCCTATGAGGTTAAATATGACTGTGAAATGTGAACTAGTTCGGTACAGACTTACTAGGAAGTTATCATTGACTTTTTTTTAAAGATTGAGTTTTGGTTGGGTGACAAGCAACTATGTGTGGAAGATTCTATGTGGCTATGTCGAGCTAAATTGTTCAAATTATGATAGGTAACTTATTGATGTTCAACGGTGTGGACCTATAGTTCTACATGGTTAATGAAGATTTTGAGGGGGTTGAAACTACTTTGTTGATAGGACGATGTAAACTGTTATGATGTGTTACATAGGCATTTGATAATGAGTAGAGGTTATGAGCTTATAGTAAACTGAATTATTGGAGTGACCAAGAATTTCTTAAGTGTGGGTATGAGGTATATAATGGTTTTGAATATTAGTTCAAAAGTTTTGGAAGCTACAAGGTGCTTTCTAAGAATACTTTGATACTAGTGACAATTTAAGAGTAAGGTAAATGAATGGTGTGGTTATGATGTGTGTTGGTATTAAGAGTGTTGGTTTCAATGGAATACTGTGAGAAGTATGTGAGGTTTGACAAATCAAGTATGTGTAAGATTATAATGGGGATCAGACTAGTTGATTGTGGATGACTAAATAAAATAAAATAAAGAGATGAGTCATATGAATAGAAATGTTTGATATGGGCACTATGGAGAGAGTATATTGTGTTATTCGATTTTGATTTCGTACATTCTTATGTGACCCACCTACTTTGTTTCGGACATGATTTGGAGTATAATTTGTTGTATATGCTCACGTGTGTTCCTATATCCATGGGTGAATTCCTAGTGGTGGATCGGATGTACCGATCCTCTTATGTCCTCTTGATAGGGTAGGATCCTTGGACAGACTTGGTCATTTCAGTTATGAAAGATTTAGTGTTTTTTTTAGACAATAGAAGTACACCGATGGTTCTACACGTACGACCTTGCTTCTGAGAACTTATAGAAGGGCTTTTGTGAATAATTACAGTTATCAGATAGTGTTGTTAAAAGTTCTGCATCCTGGGTATACCATTTGTTGGGTGGTTAGTTGATCTTGTGCTTCTTTGGGTTAGATAAGTTTGATTCTCCCTTGATGAGTACACAATGTCTAAAGATTAGATTTGTATAACTTAACCTCGTGAAAGGATTGTGTTGTGAAAAGGAAATCTTGATAAGATCTGTGATGGTTTGTGCATTATGAGTGTGTGGTGGTTGGTTCAAGTTCGTTTCTGGTTATAGCGGGTATCAATTCAAAGGTTGTCTTGGCTATGTGAGAAAATATTTGACATGATGGATGTGTTTGCAAGCACACATTTAGGCACAAATACGGGAGGCCAAAACTCAAATCATGGTTTGTTACCTCTCACTTGGTCTCTTGCTTAGACTACTAGTTTTCGAGGTGTTACATTATCTCCCCTTGCTTAGAACATTCGTCCTCCAATTGAATTCTAGACACCTCATGACAGAAAAGACTCAAAACAAGCAGCCCATATTGCATGCAATCTCATCAAATGCACATAACAAAGGAGGAAACATCAAATCCAAGCTAAACATACTCAATGCATCATAAGGAAAGTAAGAACTAGACCTAGCAACCCAATATGCATGAAATTTCAAGATTACTCATATTTAAGGAGGAACTACCCATCTCCAAGCTAAAAGCATTCTCAACATCATCTCATGGAGCTCTATATGCAATTCATACTCATAAGCATATATCCAAGGAGGAAATATCAACTTCAAGCTAAAGCATGTTCAACAATTCATCTCATGAAGTCTACAGGCAAGTTATACTCAATGCACACCAGCATGAGGAAAATCAATCATGTAAACTCATTTTCTTTCAAAACACAACTTTTTCATGAACATGCATAAAATAAGGAAATGATGGGAATATCTAAAACACATGACACCAAACAAAGAGTAAACCATGAGGAACTCATTACCTCAAGCTAGAATAGGAGTAGGAGGAAAAAGATGAGGATATCGGGATATCATATCAGCCTCGCCCTCTCAAGTAGCATCCTCAACTAAATGATTCCTCCACTACACTTTCACATAAGGAACTTCCTTGTTTCTCAACATATTGACTTGACAGTCTTAAATCTCAACTAGAACTTCCTCATAAGTATGATTTCCATCAACTCCAAAACCTTCTAAGGGGATTATAGATGTCGGATCTCCACCACATTTCTTTAACATGGAGACATGGAAAGCTGGATGCACCGATGCCAAATCATTAGGCAACTCAAATTCATAAGAAACCGTACCAACACGTTTCAAAATCTAATATGGGCCTACATAACAGGGACTAAGCTTTCCTTTCTTCCCAAATGTCATTACACCCTTCATGGGTGAGATTTTCAAGTAAACCCAATCATGAACATCAAACACAAGATCTCTTCTTCTAACACCGGTATAGGACTAAGGACTTTTGTCAACTTTGGGTTGTTATCAACCTTTCTCTAATAAGTAAGACTTTTTCCATAGCCTCATGAACTAACTCAGGTTTTATCAAGGAAACTTCACCCACCTCAAACAAACCTATAGGAGATCTACAATTCCTACCATAAAGAGACTCAAATGGAGTAATACCAATACTCGAGTGATAACTATATTATAAGCGAACTCAATCAAAGGCAAGTGATCATCCCAATTTCCCTTGAAATCGATGACACACGCTCTCAACATATCTTCCAAATTTTGGATAGTTTGATCGAATTGCCCATCGGTTTGTGGATGAAAAGTGGTGCTAAGCTTAACTTTAGTGGCAGGACACTTTTGGAAAAACTTCAAAAACTGAGAAGTAAACTGAGTACCTCTATCAGAGATAATGGACAAGGGCACTCCATACAACCTTACAATTTCCCTAAAATATAACTTAGCATAATCTTCTACCGAGTAAGAAACTTTGACGGGAATGAAATTGGCCGATTTCATCATTTGGTCTACTATAACCCAATTCAAATCATATTGTCACGGAGTATGAGGCAACCCTACTATGAAGTCCATATTCAAATCTTCCCACTTCCAAGTAGGAATACTAATGTCTTAGCATAAACCTCCAGGTTTTTTATGCTTAACTTTCACATGTTGGCAATTCGTAAACTTAGCCACAAATCCCACAATATCCTTCTTCATCCCATTCCATCAATAGATCTCCCACAAGTCATGATACATCTTGGTGGCTCCCGTGTGAATGGAATACTGAGAACTATGGGCTTTTGACAAGATTTGTTCCCTCAAGTCATCAACTTTTGGAACACAGAAACGACTTTGATATCTAAGTACACCATCGCCCCTTGGGATAAAGCCTCAACACACTTTCTAAGTACCGCTTATTTGAATTCTACTAAGGTCGAATAAAGACATTTCATAGCTTTTACATCTTTCCCAAAAGACATTTCTAATCCATTATGAACAATAACACTACCCTCGGTAGAATCTATTAACTGAGCACCCAATCGGGCCAATCTATGTACCTCTCGTACCAATTCTTTCTTTTCTTCTTCTACATGGGCTACACTACCCATTGATAGTCGGGTAAAAGCATCTGCCACCACATTCACCTTATCAAGGTGATAGAGAACACTCATATTATAATCCTGAAGTAACTCAAGCCACCGTTTTGGCGAAGATTAAGATCTTTCTGATTAAGCACATATTGTAGGCTGGTTTGGTCGGTGAACACATCTACATGAAAACCATAGATATAATGCCTCCAAATATTTAAGGAAAAATCCACCGCCGCTAATTCAAGATCTTGGGTAGAATAATTCTTCTCATGAACCTTAAGTTGTCTTGAAGCATGGGCAATAACCTTCCTGTTTTGCATAAGCACACATCCTAACCCAATTCTCGAGGCATCACAATAAGCAACAAAACCATTCGTCCCTTCAGGTAAAGTCAACATAGGAGCGGAAGTAAGTCTATCTTTCAATTCCTAAAAACTCTTCTCACATAATTTGGACCATATGAAATTGGCCTTATTTTGAGACAAAATTGTCAATGGAGAAGCAATTGAAGAAAACCCCTTAACAAACCTTCTGTAGTAACTAGCTAAACCCAAGAAACTTCTAATATCCAAAGGGGATAAAGGTCTAGGGCACTTTTGACAGCATCCGTCTTCTTAGGATCTACCTCAATACCCTTACTTGAAACAATATGGCCAAGAAAACCTATGGACCTTAGCCACAACTCACATTTTCCAAACTTTTCAAAGAGTTTTTGGTCCTTGATAATTTGTAACATAATCCTCAAATGATTGGTGTGATCATCCTCACTTCTTGAATAAGTCAATATATCATCAATGAACACAATTACGAACATATCAAGGTATTGTCTAAACACTATATTCATCAAATCCATAAATGTCGTCGGAGCATTAGTCAAAGTAAACGACATTATCAAAAACTCATAATGACCATACCGGGTTCTAAAAGTCGTTTTTGGAATATCATCTTCTTTCACCCTCAATAGGGTATAACCTGACCGAAGGTCAATCTTGGAGAAGTAACTCGCTCCTTGGAGTTGGTCAAACAAATTATCTATTCTCGGAAGAGGATACTTATTCTTAATGGTCACCTTATTCAATTGCGGATAGTCAATAGACATAAGATGTAAACTAACTTTCTTCTTAACAAATAAAATTGGAGCACCCCATGGAGATATACTCAGTCGGATGAAACCCCAATCCAACAAATCTTTCAATTGCTCCTTTAAATCCTTAAGTTCTACCGAAGCCATTCTATAAAGAGGAATAAAAATAGGTTGCGTATTTGGGAGAAGGTCAATACCGAAATGTATTTCCCTTTCCGGAGGAATACCGAGTAGATCATCTGGTAACACTTCCGGACACACTTACTAACAACGGGGACCGACTCAAGGGTAGGGGTTTCAGAATCCATATCGCTCACCCTAACTAGATTGTATATGCAACCCTTATAAATCATCTTTCTAGCCTTAAGACAAGAAATAAACCGACCTTTCGGCATATAATTTTCCCTCTTCAATTCTAGGACAGGCTCAGGAATCTAAATATGACTACACGGGTTCTACAATTGATAGAAGCATAACAAGAGTGTAGTTAATCCATACCAAGGATAACATTAAAATCTAGCATATCTAGCTCTACCAAATCAACAAGAGTAACTCTATGGGACAAAGAGACGCGACATTTTATATAGACCCTCTTAGCCACAATAGAATCACCAACAGGAGTAGAGACAGAGAAAGGATCAAACAACACATCAGGAAGCACATCAAATCTCATAGCCAAATATGCCATCACAAAAGACAAGGTAGCAATGGGATTAAGTAAAGCATACACATCAAGTTTAAAGACTTTAAACCTACTGGTAACCACATCGAGAGAACCCTCTAGTTCACTACGCATTTGAAGTGCATAGAACCTATTTTGCTTGGGAGCATTAGTACCCGAACCACTTGGACATGACGAAGGATAGGGTTGATCCCTACGACGACTATATCCCTCATTCTTAACAACTGACGGACAATCTCTTATCTTGTGGTCCATCTTACCACAACCAAAACAAGCATTGGAACCCACTATACATTTACCTTCATTCTTTCTTCCACACTTAGCACAATTAGGCATGAAGGCACACTACCACGTCCTTGAGGTTTAGGGTTAGACATCCTCTATTTGTTGAACTTAGCAACGTTGGAGGAACCTTTCCTGAAAAACCTTTTTAGATACCATGGATGACCATGTCCATCGAACCTTGCATAAGAGAAATTACCATCACCAGTCTAGACCTCGTTGTCTCCCTAGACCTTTCCTTATGTTTCTCCTCTTCAATCTATTGGGCATGAATCATGAGACGAGAGATATCCATGTCATGGACAAGCATAGTCGTGTGTCACTCTTTCACTACCAATTCAGACGCACCCAAAATGAACTTGCTTATCCTTGCCCTAGAGTCAGCAACTATAGAAGGAGAATATTTTAACAATTGTGTGAACCCAAAGCATATTCTTTCACACTCATATTCCATTGTCGGAGATTAATAAACTCAAGCACTTTTGCCTCCCTCATCTCAAGAGGAAAGAACCTATCAAGAAAAACAGACTTGATCATTTCCCAATCTACGGGACCCCCATCTACCGGTCCTGCTTCCTTCCATTGGTTGACTCAAATTTGAGACACACCTTTAAGGTGATAAGCGGCAAATTCCGTCTTTTAAACCGGAGTCACTCCCATAATAGTCAACACCTTGTAAACCTCATCAATGAACTTCTAAGGATCTTCTTCAACCTTAGAACCATAAAATTCTTGAGGATTCAACCTAATGAAATCCATCACTTTATATGCCATCGTACCTACATTTTGGTTCACGAGGACCATAATCTCCTTATTGGCTTGGGCGGTCACGACTTTAGCCAACACTTGAAAAGTAGTTCTAAACTCCGCACTAGTAACTTGCATAGCCAAAGGGTCAACCAGAGCTTGAGGAGCTTGAGGAGGAGCTCCTTGACCAATCTTTTCTCCCTCTTTCTCTCTAGCAAAAGCTC
This sequence comes from Solanum okadae, assembly GCA_036553675.1. Taxonomy (NCBI): domain Eukaryota; kingdom Viridiplantae; phylum Streptophyta; class Magnoliopsida; order Solanales; family Solanaceae; genus Solanum; species Solanum okadae. The sequence goes on from CM071683.1 coordinate 16,141,108, forward strand.
TTCGAGTAGTCATATCTTGTAGAAGACCATTAGGTAAGGTTTAGGAGAGAGAACTTATAGAGTTAAAATCTATCGCACGACTTAGAGTAATGACAAAGTGAAGTTTCCTAAATATCTTGTAACCTATCATTCATAAATGTGGTGTGCTTCACACTCATGAACAAAACTCTACTAGACGTGGTTTTAAGACATCGTAGAACCTTTCTAAACTTTGTGCTCTGATTACCTATTTTTTCATGACCCAGGGGCACCTTAGATGTAACATGGCATACAAGACCCCGAGAGGCCTCATATAAGCAACTTAGCATTCACAGTCAAGATAATAGGAAAAATCGATAAGATTTAAAACATTTCCAACAATATCAAAGATTTATAAAATGAAGAGGAAGTCTGATACACTTGTCTAAAAATCATCTAATACAAAAGATTCTTGGGACACAGCCCATACAACAATGTCCAAATCTTAAAATGAAAAGAAATTAAGGAAATGGTGGCCAAATCTTCGAATTCTATGAGGAGTCACCAATCTTGAATCTTGCCTCTACTATAGATCCTAGCCACGAGGATCAGAGTTGGGAACGCCGGACCCTACATTTGGATAAGAAATGTAGGCAAGAGTATGTGTTAGTATAAAAATGTACTAAATATGATAACTTGCATAAACATCAACATAAACATAAGAGTTAGAAAACATAAGTCATAAAGCATAATCAATGCACATAATAGATCATATCAACATATAAGGAATACTTCTTGAAGTAACCTCAATTCATACTTAGCCAAGACATGGGTAATCTACTATTAGTCTTACTCATCATAGAAGGTAAACTCAAACAATCATCCAAGCTCATCACCTATCATAACATATTTAGCTTATCTTTTATAGACATGGGAAATCGCCTCTTGCCTTCCTATAAAGGCTCATGGGTAATCGCCTCTTGCCTTACATAAAGGATCATGGGTACTCGCAACTTGTCCATCTTACTATGGGATCATGGGTAGTCGGCTCTAGTCCCTTTACTTAGGATCATGGGTACTTACCTCTAGTCCAACTTACTATGGGATCATGGGTGGTCGTCTCTAGTCACTTTACTTAGGATTATGGGTACGTGCCTCTAGTCCAAAATCATGTGACATGGGTGTTCGCCTCTTGTCTTTCTATAATGGATCATGGGTACTCGCCTATTGTTAAATATTAAGGAATAAGAGTAATCACTTCTTATTCTATTCTAAGGATTATGGGTAATCGCCTCATATTCTTTTGATTTAGAGGTCATGGGTAATCGCCTCTATCCTCATCAATTTCCTAGTCTTTAGCTTAGATTCATTTTAGGAGAGCAATCCTTTCAACCTAGAATCATTCAATATGAGAAAGCCTTTCATATTCATGCATAAGCAATTCAAGTGGGAACTATCCCTTCCACAACAATTACATCAATTACATCAATAATCAACAATTCATAATATATGTTTCACTCTCAAAGCAATACATCTCATAATCATCACATATGTTTCACTCTCAAAGAAATTCATATCATAATCTTCACATGTGCTTCTATCCTAAAGAAAATCATAACGTACATTATTTATCCTATAAGTATGCATCTAAATCCATAATTTCACCTTTCATTGATCAAGAACCATTTACATCAATTTCACCTTATAAACATGGGTTAAGCATGGGTACATATAAATTCATCCTAAAAACATGTAATCCTCTCAATTCATGCATAAACAATCATAATCCACTCAATTGGATCAATATTCACAAAGACACGCAACTTAGAAGAAAACCCTAACTCAAATTGGGGAATTTCTCACTACAAGAAAATGTACATACGACGGAATTAATTTGGTGACATTTGAAACAAATGTCGGAAAATAAAGAATTTCACGATATTTAAGAACAAAATGTCATAAAACAATGACATTTGATGTCAAATGTCGTAAAAATAATTACATTTGGTATCAAATATCATAAAAATAATGACATTTGGTCCAAAATGTCACTATGATAATGACATTTATTGCAAAATGTCGTTGTTTTTAGCGACATTTAGCGAAAATGTCATATAAATGATGACATTTGCTACAAATGTCGAATATAATATGACATTTATTACAAAATGTCATTTGTTTTAGTGACATTTAGAAAAAATATCGCTTAAATAGTGACATTTAATATAAATGTCGAATATATTATGACATTTACTGCAAAATGTCATTGATTTTAGTGACACTTACAAAAAATGTCACTAAAATAGTGACATTTATTGTAAAATGTCACTAAAATAGTGACATTTGTTGTAAAATGTCATTGATTTTAGCGACTTTTAGCAAAACTGTTGCTAAAATTGCGACATTTACTACAAATGTCGAATATATTATGACATTTATTGCAAAATGTCGTTGATTCGATCGACATATAGTGAAAATGTCGCTAAAACAATGACATTTTTATACAAATATCGAATATATTATGTCAGATGTTGAAAAATGTCATTGATTTTTATGACATGATGAAAAGTATTGTTAAATCAAGGGGCGGATGGGTTCATGAACCCCCTCAGCCCTCGGCAAGAAATTACACGGTATATATAAGGTAGATTTTTTGTATTTCAATAACAAAGAGAAACTGATGGCGCAGTGGAAAGTCCCCATGAAATTAGGTTGTATGTCAATGGTTCGAATCTTTATGTAAGCATTTTATCTTTCTTTCTTTTTTTTGTTTCAGTTATTTTTTTAGTTTTTTTTTATTTTCAGTCCTATTTTTCAAGTTCTTTTTTACTTTTTTTTTTTACTTTAAGAAACGTGCTAAAAGTACTATGGTTTTAAACCTAAAAGAATATAAGGTTCCCATTTCTAAAGGCTTATTTACACGTTTATACTTTTATTTTTCGAACCCCCTAAACGAAAATCCTTAGTCCGCAACTGGTTAAACATATTATTAGTCGCTAATTACGGATATTTACACTTAATTTTTAAAATCTAATTATTTTTAAAAAATATTCATCATTATATATGAATAAAGTTTGACCAAATTTGCCCCAGATTATATCATTTGAACAAAATTTACTTTATGATAAAAATATCTCATTTTTACCCTCATTATTAAAAAGACTCAAGTTTAATTTGTATGAGCAAATGTAACTTGAGTTCGTTAGAATACCTGTTGTGGAAGAAGAAATAACATTTTCTTGTCATTCTAGAGAAGTTGAAAGATCCCGAAAGATAGATGTATTTGTCAATTGAACCTCACCTTTGTGTAATATAAAGCTACATAAATGAATACTATTAGGCAGCTCTCATTGGTCAAGGTTCCTATTTTTTTCCTCACTTTTATGACAATTGTTTCTATTTATTTATTTATTATTATTGTAAAAAATGAATGTGACAATTACCACCCCATTTATTCATATTCTTTCATATAAAAAAAAATAATTGTTTTTATTTTCGTTACTCCCATGATTTTTGATAATCATAAGTCCTAAATCATATTCAAGTGCATGTTTATGATATCATTTCAAATTCCATATTATGTCCTATAAATAGAGGCATTAGAAAATTATGTTAGAAAAGAAATGATCAATTTTTAATGTATAGTAAAGATATGAATTATCTAGGTAAAGTCTGTTCTTAAGATATGTATAATATTTTATAGTTTATACATCACTTTCTGATGTACTACTTATATGAGATTTGATTGTTTTTTTTAAGATCTTTTTTTTGTTAAATGAAATTTTTTCATCTTCTTCATAATATTCGTCTTTTGATAAACGGATCGAACTTCAATCTAACGATTTAGTGAGAAAAATCTAAACATGCTCCCGTAATATATATTATCGGTGTAAAGGTATAATTTTATTTTAATTTACATGTAAGTTGTATTTTTAGTTATATGAATTTTACTGTAAGAACTTGACAAGAGTTTCAATCAATTCAAATTTCAGTATATTAATTATGTTAGAAAATGGTCAAAATGATCCTTGATGTATAGGGGTTGAATTATTTTGGTCTTTCATATATATCACCTTATCAAAATAGTCCTTCATGTATATAAAAAAATAATCATTTTAGTCCTTAGCCCTAAAACTAACCATAAAAGTAAAAAAAGAGTTACATTTAACGGTGGGTCCCTCGCTATTGACACCCAACATGTCTCTTCTTCTTCAATCCTCTCTCTCTCACCATTAGAGATCATTCTCCAACATCAATCCACCCATGTGCGATATTCTTACAAGAAACATTACACACATTACACTTATTTCTTATCTCCATCTACCTCTACAAAACAACTCCAGTAGTTTGCACTTTCATACATAAAAAAAAAACATGAGACCACTGACACAAATACAAACTAAATAAACTAACTAAAACACTTCATTAATTTCTTTTAGAAAATTGCCATAAATTAACACTTTTCAAGCTTTAATTATATATTCACTTGTCGAAGCTCTATACGAAAAGGATATAACTTTGTTATTTTTCCCTTTTTGAAATTAATAATTTTTCATGACTTTTTTTTTAATTCAATTTTTTTTAAATTCTATTCTAAAACAAACTATTTAAACATATTTTTATTAATACTTATGTGACGTTCAAGTTTAATATTGATATGTAATTAATATAGAATATCACGTAATACTCGTATCAATTAAAGATACATAAATAAGTAGCAACTATAGGAAGTAATTGACGGGGGGGGGGGGGGGGGTGCTGAAGCAAAGGGATGCATAAAAATAAAAGTGCTGCCAAGAGGGTTCAAACCCTCGACCATGAAACTAAAAAATTGAGCCATTTTCCAGTTGAACCATAGGCTATATTGTTATGTATGTGGTAAGCGTAATAACTATTCAAAAAAGACTTCTTTTTGTATGCCTTAAAGGCTGTTCAAGACCCATTTGAGCGAGAAAAGGTTCAAAGAATCCAAAATTGTTCAGTCCCATCTACAATTTTCTCTCCACAGATTAAATAAATTGTCCACCGGATGACGATTTTATATAGGTTAAGAAATAAATTAAAATAAAATAACGACCTCATGAGGTCGATATTTTTATTTCATCTAATTACTTTTAATAAAAGCGTTATCTGGAGGTCAGTTTGTTTAAAATGTTCCTATTAATCATAATTTTGCTAGCATAATACTAAATTTTCGTTTTGCACCTACAATTAATTGTTCAAAAACGTGTAACAAGTTTTTATACTTTTATAAATAAAAAGTTAAATGAATAATCCATAATTAGAGTATGAAACGACGTTGATATGAATATCGACTACAAGTAGTCGGTTTTTATGCAAAATAAAGCGGGAAATTTTTCCAGGAAAAATGAATTACAATAAAAATCGAACTCTTAATGTCGGTATTAAATGTAAAAAAAATATTTTTTGTCAATTAATTACAAAAAAAAATTGAGAAATATTTTGATTTTATTTTATTTAAATCGTCTTCCGAAGGACGGTTTTGTGTAAAATAAAAAACAAAAAAATTATAATACCGACTTCCGAAAGTCGATAAAATTAAATAGTATGTAATTATATTAATTTTCATTAAAATATTTATATAGTGACTTCCAGAAAAATTAATAAATTAATATTTTCAATTAAATTTAAATAAATCGTCCTCCGGATGACGATTTTATATAACTTGAGAAATAAATTAATATAAAATACCGACCTCATGAGGTCGGTATTTTTATTTCATCTAATTTCTTTTAATAAAAGCGACATCCGGAGGTCGGTTTGTTTAAAATGTTCCTATTAATCATAATTTTGCTAGAATAATACTAAATTTTTATTTTACACCTACAATTAATTGTTCAAAAAAGTGTAACAATTTTGTATACTTTTATAAATAAAAAGTTAGATCAATAATCCATATTTAGAGTATGAAACTATGTTGATATGAAAATCGACTACAAGTAGTCGATTTTTATGTAAAATAAAGCGGGAAAACCAAATTCCGACCTCAGGAGGTCGGAATTTTTCTCTGTAAAATGAATTACAATAAAAACCGACCTCTTGATGTCGGTATTAAATAAATAAAAATATTTTATTTTTTCTCAATTGACTATAAAAAAAAACAAAATTGAGAAATATTTTGATTTAATTTTATTTAAATCATCTTCTGGGGGACGATTTTGTGCAAAAATAAAATAAAATTATAATACCGACTTCCGAAAGTCGGTAAAATTAATATTATGTAATTATATTAATTTTCATTAAAATATTTATATAGTGACATCCAGAAAAAATAATAAATTAATAATTTCAATTAACTTTAAATAAATCGACCTCCCGATGTCAATATTATTTAATTAACATGATTGCTTTTTATTTATCTTAAATTTTAATGTGATACCGACCTCATGAGGTCGGTATTTTTTTATTAAATCTAATTACTTTTAATAAAAGCGACATACGGAGGTCGATTTGTTTAAAATATTCCTATTAATCATAATTTTTCTATTGTGCATAATAATAAATTTTCATTTTACACCTACAATTAATTGTTTTATAAAGTATAACAATTTTTTATACTTTGATAAATAAAAAGTTAGAATTCATGAAATTAACAAAAAAAAAATCAATAATCCATATTTAGAGTATGAAAGTATGTTGATACGAATAAGGAGATAATTATATTTATATCTCTAGAGTAATGTACAAATTCTATCAGTCCGTCGTCAAATCATGAACTTAATATCTCATGTAATGATATAGAGGTGAAGAGCTAATATATAACCCATCCGAGTATGAAATGCGAGATTATACTCGTAGAAATGTCATTATATCAATTAATTATATTATATATATATATATATATATATTTAATTATTTGTACGTATAACCTTCAATGTCTTATCTTATTTTATGAAATAGACAATTGAATATCGTAAAGTACTGTACAAAGCAAATTCTATCAAGATTATTACGTTCGAACTTCAATGGATGTCAAGTGTAGTGATCATATCGTAGGCAATGACATATAAAGGATAATTCATCGGAGTATGAAATACGTTGATTATATACTTCTCGAGTAGTTTAAAAAATCAAGTCTTATATATTAGTGGTTCAGATATGAAATACATTATCAATAAAAGAAATACCAATGATCAATTCAAGGAGATTTATATATTAAATTTGATAAAATCCACCTCAAGAGATCTGTTTATATTAAAATAAATTAATAAATACCGACCTCAAGTAATCAGTATATTTAAATTGGTATTTTTTTTAAAATAATATTGATTGTACGATGTCGGTATTTATTAAATATTTTTAAATATGGATAATTATTTTAAAAGATGTTGTTGACACCCAATTTTGACCGACCTATAACCCTTTTGGGAGTGCTATTCGATTAAATACGTATTTTTAAAACATATTTCGAGTTTAAGATTTTGGCTAAAAATTATATATTTTAGTATGCATAATGTATAAAAATTATTGTAATTAAATTATTTCATTACTATTAATTTATCATATTTAACGATTTTAAAACTCAAAATAATTACTTTACGTATTTATTTAAATGTTTTTAAAATATAAGTGTGTTTAATTATATGAAAATATTTTAAAGTGTGTAGTATTAAATTTATTGAATAGTACATTCTTAATCTTCCTTCAAAATATTTAAATTTTAGCCTATTCTATTCTAATTCATTTCAATTCTAACCCCGTAATTCAAATTCTATTTCAATTATAGCTACCTATTCATTTCAATTCTAGCCTATTAAAATCATTGCTATTTCGATTGTAGCCAATTTGAAACCAAATCTGAGAACCTCATTGTTTAATTCAAACCATTGATCTCTCGTATTCAATCTCAGCTACACATCTCTTTTAAATCAACGGCTCAGATCTCATAAGTCATCATTCCTAATTTAATATACCAAGACCAAAAACCTAATTCAATCTTCACTCTCTTCCTCTTCTCCTCTCCCGTCTTTCTTTAGCCAAAGCAGCAACAACAATGGCGAGCTCCGGCCAGCGAGCTAGCAGAAGCACCAGTGCCACCCTCTCCACTGGAGAGAACCAGAGAAGAGGTTGCTATCCTCTTCTCTCCGCCTCTCTCCCTTCGTCCCCTCTCTCTTCTTCTCCCCTTTTCTACCTTCCCGCGAAACCCCAGACGACCAGCAACTGGCGAGAGCAAGCAGCAGCGGTGGCGAAATAGCGAGCAACAACAGCGTCCCTAGTCGCCTGCTTCTCCGGCGAAGCCACCGAAGCAGCGAGCACCAGCAACTAGCAGCCACCAGTGAATTGGTAGCAACTGGCGAGGCTCGAAGTTTTTTGGAATTTTGCACAAGACGGATCTCGACAGATCCGTCCAAGTTTGATTTTGTTTAATTATTATCTGTCTTTTGATAATTAGCATAAATTCGATTATGTTTTTCTGATATCTTATCAATAAGTACTCAAAAATCGTTAATAGTTGTGAACCTTGTTTAAGCATGAATCTTGTGTGAAGCATGAACTATTGAGATTTTTTTATTCATGTGTGTTATCATAATATTTGTAGCTTGTTTAAATTAGATTTAGGTTAGTTCATGACTTTGCTACCGATTAATTTTTTTATCAACATGCTTAAATACCTTTGAATTGATTATGTTTGTTCATGATGTGAACCTGATTATGTTGTATGTTATTCAGAACTATTTTGGCTCGAGTTTGATTCTGGAAATAACCAATATATTGCTTATATGATTTCAGATTCTTAACAGTTGATATTGTTAGTATGCTAATTGATTCTCATTATTAATTTAAGAAGATTGTTACTTGGTATTTTATTAGTGAGCTAATTACCTCTTTTCACCAATCATTGGTGCTGCCTTCCTTCTGAAAATGATCTGAGTGAGTTGGTTCACTTTACTGTGTATGTGAAATAATTTTATGTCCATTGAGGATTGACACTTAGCTTTAAATTAGGTGATAATGTGCTTGTTTAGCATAAGTACCAACACTAGTTGATCCTATTGATGACAAAATTGATTTTCTTGAAAGATCGATTTGTGTCCATCTAGTGTTGATATTAAACTTTAATTTAGGAATAATGTGTTTGTTAAGCATAAGTACCAACACTAGTTGATCCTATTGATGGCAAAATTGATTTTTTTTCAAGATCGATTTGTGTCCATCTAGTGTTGATACTTAGCTTTAAATTTATAAATATATTTGTTAAGCATAAGTACCAACACTAGTTGATCTTATTGATGACAAAATTGATTTTCTTGAAAGATCGATTTGTGTCCATCTAGTGTTGATATTAAACTTTAATCTAGAAATAATTGTTTGTTAAGCATAAGTACCAACACTAGTTGATCCTATTGATGACATAATTGATAATCTTGCAACATCAATTTGTGTCCATCTAGTGTTGACACTTAGCTTTAAATTTAGGAATTAATTCAAAACTAGTTAGAGTTAATATTGTTTAGCTGTTGAAATAAGATATTGTTTAGCTATTGAAATAAGTTCAAATAAAGTTTAATTAACTCCTAGCTAGTTTGACTCATTATTTAAAATAATGTGGTTTAGTTGTTGTAATAAAATAAAAACTAGTTAGAGTTAAAGTTGTTTAGTTATTTTTTTGATAACCAAAGTTGTTTAGACATTTAAATAAGTTCAAATAAATAATGTAGTTTAGTTGGTGTATTTAATTGTTGGAATTAAGTAAAAACTAGTTAGAGTTAAAAAATTAGTTAGTTGCTTAAATAAGTTCAAATAAATAATGTGGTTTAGTTGGTGGATTTCGTTGTTGCAATTAAGTCAAAACTAGTGAGAGTTAAAAAGTTGTTAAGTTGTTTAAATAAGTTCAAATAAATAATGTGGTTTAGTTGGTGAATTTAGTTGGTGGAATTAAATCCAAACTAGTTAGAGTTAAAAAAGATGTTAAGTTGTTTAAATAAGTTCAAATAAATAATGTGGTTTAGTTGGTGGATTTAGTTGTTGGAATTAAGTCAAAACTAGTTAGAGTTAAAAAGTTGTTAAGTGGATTTAGTGTAGAGGGCAACCAAAAATATGGAGAAACTTATGGAATAGTCCATCCCCAACCAAGGTAAAATGCTTTACTTGGTTGGTGGTTAAAAGAGCATGCCTGACACAAGAAGTTTTGAAGAAAAAATGGGTCATCATAGTTTCCAGGTGCTTCTTATGCAATGAGACAAATGAAACAAACAGTCATCTATTTTTGCACTGCACCTTTACAGCACAACTTTGGTCTCTATTTCTCAACATAACAAAGACAAGTTGGACTATGTCGAAGCATACTGCAGATTTGCTTAGTTGCTGGATGAAAAGAGGAGGCAGCAAAAGTCAAAAGAAGTGGTGGAGGATCATCCCACAATGCATCTGGTGGACAGTTTGGAGAGAGAGAAATGGGAGGTGTTATGAAGATAGATCCAATTCCATCCAGAAAGTTAAATGGAATTGTATAATATCTTTCTACTTTTGGTGTAAAGAAGTAGGTTTAGAGGATATAGATCAGTTTGTAGATTTATTAAGATCTCTGTAAGTATCTTGTTTTCTAGTTGCTGTTTTTTTTTTATCTAACACTTTTTGTTGGTGTCCAGCATGTCCTTAAAGCTGAGGAATACACATTTACCAGTTTAAAAAAAAAAGAAGTTGTTAAGTTGTTTAAATAAATTCAAATAAATAATGTGGTTTAGTTGATGAATTTAGTTGTTAGAATTAAGTTAAAACTAGTTCGAGTTAAAAAGTTGTTTAGTTGTTTAAATAAGTTCAAATAAATAATGTTGTTTAGTAGGTGAATTTAGTTGTTGGAATTAAGTCAAAACAAGTTAGGGTTAAAGTTGTTTAAATAAGTTTAAATAAATAATGCGGTTTAGTTGGTGGATTAGTCAAACCTAGCTAGAGTTAAAAAGTTGTTAAGTTGTTTAAATAAGTTCAAATAAATAATGTGGTTTAGTTGGTGGATTTAGTTGTTGGAATTAAGTTAAAACTAGTTAGAGTTAAAAAGTTGTTTAAATAAGTTTACATAAATAATGTGGTTTAGTTGGTGGATTTAGTTGTTGAAATTAAGTCAAAACTAATTAGAGTTAAAGTTGTTTAGTTGTTTAAATAAGTTCAAATAAATAATGTGATTTAGTTGATGGATTTAGTTGTTGGAATTAAGTCAAAACTAGTTAGAGTTAAAAAGTTGTTAAATTATTTAAATAAGTTCAAATAAATAATGTGGTTTAGTTGGTGGATTTAGTTGTTGGAATTAAGTCAAAACTAGTTAGAGTTAAAAAATAACTTGTTAAGTTGTTTATATAAGTTCAAATAAATAATATGGTTTAGTTGGTGGATTTAGTTGTTGGAATTAAGTCAAAACTAGTGAGAGTTAAAAAGTTGTTAAGTTGTTTAAATAAGTTCAAATAAATAATGTGGTTTAGTTGGTGAATTTAGTTGGTGGAATTAAGTCCAAACTAGTTAGAGTTAAAAAAGATGTTAAGTTGTTTAAATAAGTTCAAATAAATAATGTGGCTTAGTTGGTGGATTTAGTTATTGGAATTAAGTCAAAACTAGTTAGAGGTAAAGTTGTTTAGTAGTTTAAATAAGTTCAAATAAATAATGTAGTTTAGTTTGTGGATTTAGATGGTGGAATTAGTTAGTTCAAATAAAGTTTAGTTAACCCCTAGCTAGTTTTACTCATTATTTGAAATAATTTGATTAAGTGGGTGGAAATAATTCAAAACTAGTTACAGTTAATGTTACTTAGATGTTACAATTAAAATTATTATTATTGTTTGTGTAGATGGAGCTGATCATAGTTGAATGTATAATAGAAACAATCGTGGTCGAGCGGGTATTATTCCAGAATATGCAGAAGGTGTCACTAGTTTTATAAATCATTCAAAGACACTTGATGATTTTTTAACTTCAAGATTGACTAGATATCCGTGTGTTAATAGTGAAAATTTGAGATATCATACAATAGAGAATGTTGCTATGCATCTTATGATGAATGGATTCACACGGATAATCTGAGTTTGTTATTGCGGAGTCAGTGTTTGTAAACTAAATCTCTCTTCTGGCATATTCTATATTTGACTTCAGCAAACCTAGGAAGGATGTGAAAGTTTTAGTTTGACAGTCATATGAACAATTTATTGTATGAACAACAAACCTATAATTGCAGGTAAATATTGTACTCCCGATGTGTAGTTTGCTGTTCACATGCTGGTCATTTTCATGAGGTGCCTTAAATTAAGAAATGACCAAAATGTTTCCAGAACGTGTATTCATGCATGTTTCCAGGGGGGAATGTTTGAGAGTAGCAAAACCAATAGAACTATTAGAATTGATTCCCCCATCACTATTTACATGAATTATACCATCTTGTTCTAGGGAAATTATTTTTAGAGCCCAATCTAATTCCTTCTCTGAAATTGCGATGTGGACCGCTTCTTTTCTTCGCAAATTCGAGGAATTGCTGGACGAGCTATCTGCGATCTGCTTGCTTATTACTTGAATATGTGAATTTTCAATAGTGACTTTCTTTGTCGGAGTTATTCCATGAAAATAATTGTTAAGTTTTTGTTGAAGCAATCAATGTTAAATTTTGTATTTCGTTCTGGAATCAATGTTATTCAAATTTTTGTTGAAGCAATCTTGACAAAATTTATCTTTGATTTTACCTGTAATTTGAATATGCACTATCAAAGAGCAGGCATGTAACAATTGAGCTAACATTAGTTGATTTAACACCTTATACCTTTTTTTATTTTCCTATTGGAAAAATTGACACACTTATGTATTCAATGAAATGTTAAGTTTTGTATTTCGTAAAGTATCAAAATAATCAATGTAATGTCTTTTCTCAGGCAAACATGATCAAGAGGACTGGAACTACTGTAGTTGCCACAAATAAAAAGAAGTGGGTATGTTGGAAAAAAACTACAAGATCTTTCTTTTCTTTCAAAAGGAGTAAAATCATGTATATAATTACTGATTTTGCATCAATTCTTTAATATGTTTGTTTTTAGAAAAAAATCAATTTGTCATTTTTTATATCCCAATTTGTTCTAGTTAATGGGGATCTAATTTCTATTAGTATATAGTTATAAATTTCTTATGCGAATTTCTTGTGCAGAACTTTTAAGGAAATTGAGGTCAAGTATCGACTTCAACATGCCCGACTTTTGAATTGATGATTTCATAAAGATTTATTGCAAATTTACTAGAGATTTTAATTTCATTTGAATTAGGAGTTAATTAGTTGGTTTTATGTTGAGATTATTGCATTTAGTTAGATCTCAATTTTACTTGAGATAGAAAAGATAATTTGTTTTGACATTGTTTACTTTTACAGAAAACTTATTATATTGCTATTTTGTTTTTTGATTATAATATCAGAAAATATTTGCTATACATAATATTTCTTGCTTGTCATGAAGAAGATAGTTTTGAATGTGTGAATTTTTTGTATGTATTTGTGTCTTGAGAAAAACTATATATAGAATTTTCTGGGATGTTTAAAGAAACTTGGTAGCGACATGAGAATATTAATATGACATTTAGCAAAATATAAAATAATGTCACCAATTTTATGAAATTCAATAATAGCATTTATTGACATTAACTAAAGTGTCATAAATTTCAATGTGACATTTTATAAATGTCACAAGTGTCTTGAAATTTGTTTTACCAACATTTAATCTAAATGTCATAAAGTTTAAGTGACATTTCATAAATATAGAAAAAATAAATGTCATATATCTCATACTGACATTTACTTAAATGTCATATATCTCATATTGACATTTACCTAATTATCAAAAATAAATGTCATATATTTCATATCGACATTTACTTAAATGTCAAAAATAAATGTCATATATCTCATACCAACATTTACTTAAATGTCATATATCTCATACCAACATTTACATTATTATTGAAAATAAATGTCATATAATATCTCATACCGACATTTACCCAAATGTCAAAAATAAATGTCATATATCCCATACTGACGTTTACCTATTTGTCAAAAATAAATGGCATATATCTCATACTGACATTCACCTAAATGTAAAAAATAAATGTCATATATTTCTTATCGACATTCACATAAATGTCAAAAAATAAATGTCGTAATAATCTTACCAACATTTACATATATGCTGTGAAGTAAATGTCGCAAATTCTTTTCGACATTTACCTAAATGTCACAAATTCTTCCCGATAATTACCTAAATGTCAGAAAAATCCCCGACACAAATTTACTATAAAATAAATGTCGGTAAACAAATTTGTGACATTTAAACATCATAATATGACATTTAGAAAATGTCGTTGTATCTCCACTTTCTTGTAGACTTTTCAATTGGGGAATCATAGGGGCTCCATGGATGCAAAGATTCAATGGATGAATAAAGCTATCATACCTTGATATCAAATCCCACAAGAAATTGAGAATGGAGACTTGACCTTGAGCCCTAGCTGAACCTTTCTTCTTCTTTAAGTTCTAGAGAGAGAAATATTTTGAGAGGGAGAACTTTGATTCCTTTTGAATTTTGAGAAAAATGACTTGAATGGGTGAGTTTTGGAGTTATAATTACTTATATAGGGGCCCTAGTCTTGGGTAAAATGACATAGCTTTGTTATAAAGAAATCTGGAAAAGACCCATATGCCCCTAAATTAAAAACTCACACACCACCTTCTCAAGGCTCTTCACGAGCCGTGGTGGCTCTCACGGGCTGTGGTGCCAGCCGTGGTCCTTGACCAGTGACTTGGCTTCCCACCGCTTGATGTTTATCGTGACCAACGACACTAACCTACGGTATGAGTGTCTACAATCGTGGATAATATAGTAACCGAGTTTTGAGAATTAATAGAAAAATAAAATTTAGCTCCAATTAGTCATAGATAAAGACATTAACGATTAAAAACATATTAAATTAAAGGGGGTGACACAAAAGTGTCACATATCAATTTGGGGTTGTCACAAGTAGCAAAAATAACAAAAATAACAAGAAAATCAAGTATGGGGGAAAGTTCTTGGGGTGTGACCGCAATACAAGTTGAGATAAATTGTTGGATACATGCTTTCGATAGGAAATTTGCAAGATAATAGTGACTAGGCTAAGCTTTAGATGGAAATAAGTTCCCTCTTGGGCAACTTAACCCGTTTCAAATGCGTTCCTCTCAGACACCCATTTGCCGCATGAAGACCAGCCTATGCCTTACCCCCACTCACTCTCTCGAGCTGAGTGTTAGGATATGGGACTAGGACTCACCCTCTCGGGCTGAACCTCATGTTGACCCACTCCTTAGGCCACCCACTCCTTAGGCCATCAGTCTAGTGGTCTTGGTTTCGCGACCTCCTTCTCGGGCAAGCCGAAAACACATGGGTGGTTTTGTATTTGCAACAACAAACCCATTAAATTAAACCACAACCACTAGGTGAAATCACCATTAAAATACATCAAATTTATCAGTAAGCAAGACTCAACAACAATATCAACACATCTTTGCTAAATCACACCCCAAGAATTGGGGGTTTTTAGCCACACACCAAGAAATAACAAAATACACCTAAAATGATAGTAAAATCAAATGGGTATAAGAAATTAAACCTTGAATTAAGCAAAGGAAGAAGAATAGAGAAGACCCACTTCCAACTTGGGGAAGATGAACTCCTTTCTTCAAGTTTCCAAAACCCTCTCCAAACTTGAGAGAAAATATCTAAAAAGCACCGTTCTATTGTAAAATAAAAATAATAATGTTCGACTCTCTAAAATTAATAAAAAATTTAGTATTTATAGACTTCAGAAATTAGTGCTGGCAGATCATTCAGCGAGTTTAGTCGGAATCGTCGGTTAACTCGGCGATTCGCCCTTTGGTGTAGTCGTTGCCATCTTGCACTAGCCTTCAGCATGGTCGTGCTCTATGTCATTGGGCAAGATAGTACTGCTTCGCGGAATTATTCGGTGAAACGCCGACTGCTCCTTTCATCGCCTTTTTTATCCTGCTCTTTCAGGGCTTAACGTATTGGAACAAAGGGCGGAGTGCGTCCCTTCGGTGAATCACCAAGAGTGCTTGGCGATGCTCAGGCTTCAGCTTCTTCGTTCTTTTCAGTCTTTTTGTTCCTTTTTGCGTCTAAGTGTCCATGCTTTCTCTAAAACTTCAAATACCTGAAACTTAAAAGTTTTCATCAGATATTGAGACAAAACAAGCATTTGAGGACACTATTTCTATTAAAATAAAGGCCTAAATGAGTCCAATTTGTGGACTCATCAACACCCCCAACTTAAACTTTTGCTTGTCCTCAAGCAAACTCAAGTTTAGCCGTTCAACAAGGTGTCTCAAATAGTGCTACACAAGACTAAATCATGAGCATACACAACAAGACTCAAATTACTTATGCAAAATTCAATTGTGTACTCAAAGATTTAAGTTGTGACATACCACTACCAAAGATTCTCATGCTTGCAATACTTGCTACTTGTGCAAGTTCAAGCTCAACAAAAAGTATCTAAATGCCCTCACACAAAGAATGATTCCATATTCACACCTATAGGTTAATCAATTTAAGATCAGGAATCAGATGCAACGCTCACACTCAAAAAGAGGAACACAATGCATGTTTTCACCCATAGGTTTACCCTTATTTTCCAATCGACTTTTGAATTGGCTTACTCAAGATAAAAAAAAAAGGTCTTTTCAAGGCTTGTAATGGGGCTGAGTGCAAAGGTATGGTCATTTAGGCTCAGTGACTTTTTCATCCTCGTGAGGTGTGGTGTTCTCAAGATATTCCCTTCTTTCCCTTTTTCAATTCTTTTTCTAATGCTTCTAAGTCATCTTTTTATTCACCTCCATGGATTGCTTGGGAACCCGATTTCTTTTGTATTTATTCCACAAGTATTTTTTTTTAGATCTTTTTTAGATTGAAGGGTTTCCGTTGTTCTGCAACACCATGGGTTAAGGGGGACTTTTCTTGCACTTCTTGACTTCTCCTTTTCCTTTTCACCAAACCCCCAACTTAGGCTTGTTTACTAAACCACAAATCAAGAGGATTATAGGTAGTAGGTCAAGTAAGGTCTAGGGTTCATCAAGGTTCTTCCAAAGAAAGGTAAGGCTCAAGGGGTGTTCAAAAGAGTTTCACACACTCACGGGTAGGCCACAAAAGAGGTATATGTCAAATTTGTCTCACACTCTTTAAAGTTGCCTAATATCATTTCAAGAGAAAGCCTTTCTAAATCAATCAAATTAATAGGGCAAATTCTAGGTTTATTCATGCATGGTTCAAATTAAGTTGATCACACAAGGCATTGACACTTAAGTCAAACAAGACTACACACTTTTGCTAGTGTGCAACGGTCATTACAAGAGAATCAATTCGATAAATGGCTAATCACAACGAGATGCAAAGAGTTCACATATTGTCTATGCAACTTCATTTGGCCTCATCGTAGCCGTACATTCATGTTCGTTCAATTGTATGCACTATTTAAACATGGGTATTGATCGAAACTGAGATTTAAATTCTTGCAAAAGAACAGCCACTTTCAACACAAGCAGTGGAAAAAATTTCAAAAAATAATAATAATTTTTCGGAAGGGTCAAAATCATTTTGCACTTAAAAGTAAAAGGAGTCATAAGCTCAAACACCCACAGAAAACAGTATAACAACAATTTTAAAACAGAACAACCCAAATATACACAAAACACAAGTAAAAAAAAAACACACACACAAAAGTGTGGGCCTCACCCCACCACAATCAAAATAGTATTTGTCCTCAAATGCAAATAAAAGTATCAGAATTGGAAAATATAATAAGACAGAGAGGGGGTGAGGAAAGGTCCTGTCTATGCAGTCTCCCTCTCTATCAGGGTCTCAGTGGCTGATGGAGCAGTCTGTATATGGGCATCAGTGCCTGGAGTAGCCTCAGACTGAATAGCAGTGCCAAATCCGCTAGGGGCTGCTGTGGACGTCTCCGTCGGTAGTGTCTAGATTACCGGCTGCACAATCGTCTCTATAAGATCTGGCAAGTCTTTGAATATTCCCTCATCTCTGCTCTCATGTGTCTCCTCAGCACATACTAATATCAACTCCTCATCGGTCTCAGCATCCGACTCTACATGTGTTGCACCATCCCTCGACACATCTCCGGTGGTCCCAAGAGCATCCTCATCATCTGCCCTCTCTATTAGTGAAGTGAAGTCAATAGACTTAAGGTAGTCTAAATCATTTCTCAAACTCGCAATCTCGGCTTTTAAAGCCGCCACCTCAGAGGCTTCCCTCTGTCTGCTCTCGCAAGCAGTGACTCTTACTGTTAGGGCATCGACAGAAGTCTGCAGTGGGGTAAGTGCTGCTAGTATGGCCCTGTCGATCATCCATGAAACAGACCTCTCCAATCGGGTAGCTCTCACATCAGCTGAATAAGCCAACTGCCCCATCTTTAGGATCATGGCCTGAGTGATCCTGATAGGATAGGAGGATGACGAAACACCTGGAACCTGTGAGGACGAAGAAGAGGGAGTTGGTATACCTGAAGGCTCAGAGGTCGAGGTGAATGACGGTGTCTCTACTGCTAATGAGTCAACATTGACCTCCGGAGAAGTATCTGTTGGGGCTGCTCTTCTCCTGTCATCATCCTCTCGTGTAAATTCTACCTCTATACACCAGATATCAATGGAGGAAGATGGAGTGACCTCTATATCGCCAGCAAGATCTCGGGGTACTCCAGCATGTTGACATAACTCGGTGATCAGAATAGGAAAAGGCAGAGATGTCTGCATTTGTTTGGCTTTCATAGCCATCTCCTGTGAAACCAACAGTCCCAGGTCGATCCGCCTTCTTGCCATGATAGAACCAAGGCAAGCCACCTTAGGATGACAAAGAATGGACTCATTCTGGGATAGCATGATAGTGCTGCTGATGAAGCCGAACCAGTACCGGGAGGCGATGTTCATATCCCTCTTCTCAATCGGAGCTCCCACACCTAACCACCTCGAGGTGATGTCATAAATCATCGAGCTAACCAACCCTTCAAATCATCCAGGGATGGAACGATAGGCAAACCCTGGTAGGGTAGTACCAAGTGCAGTGATCGATCTAGTACATCATTAATATGCTCGCTGTGACACTCTACCTCCTTGCCTCTAACCATACCCGACTTCATCGATCAGAACTCACTAGCCTTTTTCTTATTTTTTGGGACCAACTCCCCATAGGCTAAGTAGAATTCTTGAACCTAGGCAGGGATGTAATGGCCCCGTGGTCTAGTGAACTAGTCGAACTCATGATACCTGAGCGTGTCAAGCACCTCAACATGCTTACCTTCCAAACCCTCCACAGATAGTAACTTTTCTTCTAGAATGATTCGTAAACCATCGCCTTTCAATCTGTTCTGCAATCTGGGTGGAGGTGGAGCTACGGAGAGTGCAAGGGCCACTGGAGGTGGTGCCAGAGCAAGAACTGGTTCAGTAGTAGGAGGAGTTACGGCTGATGGAACTCTGGTGGGTGTGGATTGATGTCTATCTCTGAGTCTATTCTGTCGGTGAATCAACAGTTGTTCATCATCCGGCTCAGAGAAATCTGGCTCAATAGCTGACCTTTTTCTAGAGATATGCTTCTTTCGTTTGCCTTTATCTCCCGGTGGGAGATCTTGCTTTCTTTTCTATGAGGGACGTGATACTCCTTCATTTATCGTGATTCCCTTTGCCTTTTTCTGAGGTGGTTCGTTTAAGTTTGTGCGTACCATATCTATAAAAGATCAAGAGATTAGGCAAAACTCAACACAACCACATAGAATATTTTTGCAGAAAGACTCGCTGATTCAGTCTGCGAGTTGCCAAACCTCTTTGGCGAGCTAGGTTGAGCTCGCCGAAAGGATTTGATTTGACTTTAGGCAATTTGGCGCTGAAATAGCCTATTCGGCAAATCGCCGACTACTTTCGGTGATCACGGATGTGTCCACTAAAAGTTACAAATTTTACAGCACTAAGGACATAAATTAAGGGTGGTCTATAACCCATAGGTGAACCACCGAATCGTTTGGCGAGATTGAACCAGCTCGCCGAATGACACAACGTACCTATTTTTCAACCCAACTCTCGAAACCGACCTTACGAGCTTCAAAAGCAAAATCAAAGCATGCATACACGAAATTCATACAGGACCCATACTTCCCATCATCCCGAAATACTCAGACTTCTTCCGGTCCTGCCAAATTTTGGCCACTTAACTACGATCACCCTTAAGAATGTCGTCACCCATTCCTTCATTGAGCAAATTTCATTATTTAGCACAAATGTGGGCTATTCAGATTTTATCAAACCAATGTAACAACAACAAAGTAACACCCATAACAATCTCAATCAAATTACAGCACAAACAACAAGGCATTCGACTATTAAAATATTTCAAGCAACTAATTTCGAATTACACATAGCATATCAACCTATTTCTATCAGAGAGGCCCAACACAAGTCATCCTGATACTATAATTGCAAGAGAGTGCAAAATTATCAAAAATAAGTTCGGAGTTTTAGAGACTAACCTTTGATGCTAATCAAATTGGTTTTTGAAACGCTAGGTAGCAACGAAATCCAACCCCAAGCTCTAATCACCGACTAAGATACCAATTTAAGGTAAAAATCTAAGAAAAGGTACCTTTGGTGTGATTTTGAGGAGTTTGAAACGAGGGAAAGAGAGAGATTCAAAAAATTGACCTTTTGCTTATATAACCGTTCAGTTCTCGACCATTCGGCGACGTTAGTCTTGTCGTCGATCAACTCAGCAATGCGTCGAACGCGTACTCATCTCGCTGTGTTTTACAGGACATCCCTTATTTTGGGGTCACAACGGTGGATTAAATTGGAATTGCCGATAGGTTCGGCGATTCACCAACTGGATCCTTGGCTCGCCAACTTGCATTTTTCAACAGCTTCCTCGCTTTAACCTACCAAATCAGCACACCATTATTCGAACAGAATAACTTAAAGCAATATCACCTTGGGTTGCCTCCCAATAAGCGCCTTAGTTAACGTCGTGGCTCGACGCAAGTCCTGTCTCATTCTCCGTTATTGGGGTTGGCCCTAGTGTCACTAGATGCCCCAATATATCATTTGGGTGGAGATGAGGCACTGCAAAACTTAGGAGTGACCTGATTAGCTGGATTGATCTAGAGTAGGATCCAATCATTTGATTCAGCACTTCAATATTCTCTTTCAATTCTTCCAACACACGATCTTGATCGGTGATCTTTTGGAGAATGATTTGAAGTGTGTCCTCGACACGATTTTCTCCCCCATCTTTAGACTTCCTTCACTCATGAGGGGATATATACCTCCCCTTGTTGTTGCATTGGACTTCCACCTCTGAGATTTTGGTGGCCAAGTCATTTAGCTGAGATGCTAGTGCGGTCAGCGTGAGGTCCTTTTGGACTCCTTGGCTAATTTCCACCAAATTGCCACTACTCTGCTCAGCCATGATCATCTAAATGGACAACTCAATAGAAAGACAAAACTAAAAGTAAAGTTAGTGACATTACAACTAAGAAGAACAAAAATTCTATTAATCTAAGAATTCTTAAGTAACACTACTCCTCGGCAACGGCACCATTTTGATGCTTATCCTGACCAATGACACTAACCTACGATATGAGTGTCTACGATCGTCGATAATATAGTAACCCAACTAAAGGTTGGGGTCGTGTCCCAAGGGAGTGGTTTGAGAATTAATAGAAAAATAAAATTTAGCTCAAATAAGTCATAGCTAAAGACATTAACGATTAAAAACATATTAAATTAAAGTGGGTGACACAAAAGTGTCAAATATCGATTTGGGATTTTGCCACAAGTAGAAAAAACAACAAAAATAACAAGAAAATCAAGTATGGGGGAAAGTTCTTGGGGCCAAGATGCACTTTTACAAACAGAAGAGAACAACATCACAACGAAGGTAAATTTAATTACTTCAAATAATGCTACTCCTGAAACTCACAAAAATACTTCTTTGAAGCCTAAGAAGAAAAAATTCAAGAAAAATAATGGTGAAAATAACCAAGCACAAAATCAACAAGTTCAAGATAAGGGACCGTGCTTTGTTTGTGGCAAGAGTGGGCATATTGCTCGATTTTGCAGATTCTGGAAACGTGGTCCTAACCCTCAGGCAAACGTTACCGAAGAACCTTTTGTGGCGGTGATTACCGACATAAACATGGTTGAGAGTGTTGATGGATGGTGGGCTGATTCTGGTGCAAACCGTCATGTTTGTTATGACAAAGACCGGTTTAAAAAATATACTCATTTTGAGGAGCCCAAAACCATCATGCTTGGTGATTCCCACATAACTCAAGTGCTTGGAACGGGAGATGTCGAATTGTGTTTTACTTCTGGAAGGGTATTAACTTTGAAAGATATACTTTATACTCCTTCTATGAGAAAAAATTTGATGTCTAGTTTTCTTCTTAATAAAGCAGGCTTTAAACAGATAATTGAATCTGATCAATATGTAATAGTGAATAAGGATATTTTTGTGGGAAAGGGGTATGCATGTGATGGGATGTTCAAATTGAATGTTGAAATGAATAAAACTTCTACTTCTGTTTACATGCTTTCTTCTACAAATTTTTGGCATGCTCATTTGTGTTATATTAATGACCATTATGTTGGAATCATGAGTAGTTTAGGATTAATCCCAATAATGAAAAAGAATTTTGAAAAATGTGAGGCTTGTAGTAAAGCCAAGATCACTAAAAGGCCTCATTTTCAAGTTGCAAGAAAAACTGATTTGTTAGAATTAGTTCATACTGATATTTGTGAACTTGGTGGAATTTTAACTCGTGTAGGTAATAGATATTTTATCACTATCATTGATGATTTTTCTAGGTTTACATATGTTTACTTGATGAAAAATAAAAGTGATGCTTTTGAAAATTTCAAAACTTATCTCCATGAGGTTGAAAATCAGTTTGGAAGAAAAATAAAAAGAATTAGAAGTGATAGAGGCCGTGAATATGAGTCAAATGAGTTTAATTCTTTTGTTAGATCATTGGGAATAATTCATGAAACCACTCCTCCTTACTCTCCTTCATCTAATGGAGTAGCGGAAAAGAAAAATAGAACTTTGGTTGAATTGACTAATGCCATGCTTATTGAGTCACATGCACCTTTAAATTTTTGGGGTGAAGCTATTTTAACTGCTTGTTATGTGTTGAATCGTGTGCCTCATAAAAAGTCTAAACTGACACCTTTTGAATTGTGGAAAGGTTACAAGCCAAGTTTGGGATATCTAAGAGTTTGGGGTTGTCTAGCCTTTGTGAGGCTAATGGATCCCAAGATTACAAAATTGGGTAAGAAAGTTACTACTTGTGCTTTTCTTGGTTATGCTTCAAATAGTACAACCTATAGAATTTTTAATCTTGAAGATAATATTGTGATAGAATCGGGTGATGCTATTTTTCATGAAAATAAATTCCCTTTTGATTCTAAAAATAGTGGGGGTCAAAGGATTGAACAAAATATTTTGTCACTACCTAGTTCTTCTACTTCAACTTTAAAAAATAAAGAAATTGATGATTTTGAGTTAAGAAGAAGTAAAAGAACTAGAGTAGAAAAAGATTTTGGTCCTGATTTTTATGTGTTTAATGTTGGAGATGACCCTCTCACTTTGAAAGAAGCATTATCTTCACATGATTCTATATTTTGGAAAGAGGCTGTAAATGATGAAATGGAAATGGGATTGAAGCCTACAAATCCTTGAGTCATATATGAGGAAACCCAACCTGGGGACTAGAGATCCTATAACCAGGTTCAAAGGGAAAAACTAATCATATGATGACTTGTTGTGAAAAATGCACTATCTTTTTATTCCCTCCCTATAATGTGAGTGCATTGTTTCCTGTAGTGATTTGTGAAGGTTGAGTTGACAAAACTCTT